>CM029642.1:5096271-5628771 GCA_017311315.1 Dendrocalamus latiflorus | reverse complement strand
GAGCCGAGCCAGCAAAAAAGCTCGTGGTCTAAACGAGCTGAGCCTGAGCCAGCTCGCGAGCGGCTCGGTTGGCTCGGCCCAATAGGCCCATCTAAAAGGTAAAAACCCTAGTTTCCACATCCCACTTGCCAAATCCCAAATGCATTCCGCAACGCCGCCGCTCGGTCCCTCCAGCTGCTCCGCATTCCGCGTCTGCGTCTCCCAGCCCCCGGCCCCCGGCCCCCGCCCCCCAGCCGGCCAGCCCCCAGGCTCCCTCGCCCCTTGGTCCCTCCACTGCTCCGCATTTCGCAAGGCCGCCGCTCCGCTCGACCCCGAGCCCCCGTTCTTCCCCCAGGCCCCTAGGCTCCCTCGGTCCCTCCAATAGCCGCCGGCCGCCGCTCCCGACTCCCCCGAGGCCCCGACTCCCCCGTTCTTCCCCACTCTCTCTCGGGCTCTCGGTAGCGCCGCCACCATCGCACATCCGGGATCCGGCCATCCCTCCACGGCCTCCCCGGCGTGACGGCGTCCACGCCGCGCTACACCACCGGCCGCCCCAGGCCCTCTGCTCGGCGACGGCGAGGGACGGACGCGCGCCCGGCACCGCGGGCCTGTGGCCTGCCGCCGCGTAGGCGCGCACTGGTGCACGGCGGGTCAGCGGCACGCCAGCACCACACCGGCGCCAAGGGGAGTCCGTGGCTCACTGAGTCACTGGCTCCATGCGCGACTGCGCATCCTGCTTCCGCTGCCAAGGGGAGTCCGTGGTCACTTTGTTTGTGCTAATGTTCTCGTTTTGCTGATTACCTCTCAGGCCACTCTTTCTGGATTACCTGATCGTGTATTAAAGAAGATTATTGTGTGTGTTACTATGAACAAAGTTGTAGGAGTGCATATTTCATTGTTGGCTCGCGAGCCACCACGAGCCGGCTCGAGCCGCATCACGAGCCGAACCGAGCCCACAAAAAAGCTTGATATCCTAACCAAGCTGAGCCGAACCGAGCCTCCATTTCACCAAGCTTTCACGAGCCAAGCCGAGCCAGGCTTGGCTCGGCTCGTTGCCACCCCTAGCCAGGCATCATACTTGATACACATCGACAGACGTAGCAGTAAAAAGGTAAACTGTTGCTCATATTCTTAACGTGTAAGTAGTTTAGCAGTGTGTGTTCAAGTGCTCGTGGTCGTAATCGAGTACTTGTGGTCGTAAACGAGTATCCAGTACTCATGGTTGTGTGTGTGGTCGTAGGTGCTAATACTCGTAGTTGTGTGTGTGGTCGTAAGAGGCTGTGATCGAAAGACTGTGTTTAGCGGTCATGTTGAAGAAGAAGTTGACTGAGTGACGGTCATAGTAGCGGTTGCAGACTGAGTCAATAAGTAGTTAAGAGGACCGAGTTGTGCGGATTGTGGAGGAATTTTAGGAGTTAAGCGTATGATCGTAGGTAGTGGGTGAGTGGCCTGCATGAGTGACCGGTTGATTCTATTTAAAGCGTCTCAATCGAATGTAATAACTGAGCAACTTGTATTTATTTGTTCAAAGAAATAGAAAACACAAGAGAGAGTGAGTGAGAGATCTCCAACATAAACCACGATGGAAGCAGATGCAGTGAAGTATGTGAGGCTGGAATTTTCCCAGGCAGTCGAAACATCCCTACCTCTTGGTGCCGGTGCCATATGAGAAAAGATGGATGCGCCTGGTTGATGATACTTCATCCAAGGACATGCTTAATGCTGTTCTTTACATGAAAATGACACCGATTCTCACCTTCTTTGCATAGATGTCAAACACCTGCAAGGTCATCGGCCGAGTTATCACGAGTAGGCGCCTAAGAGCATGTACAATGCAGGAGCTTAGAGAGGTGCTTAGCAATGAAAAACTGATTTTTCTTGCCACATAGGATAGATAAGGTGCTTATTTTGAAGCACCGATGCTTAAATAAGCATCGGTGCTTAATAGATGCTTATGTATATAACTATACCTATTAATAGATAATATAGCATCTAAGCACCCATGGAAGAGATGCTTGCATTGGAGGAAATAACTTTTGCATGGATACTTGATGATGTGGCTATATTCTCTCTCTTTAAGCATTCATATATAAGCATCTTGCATTGTACATGCTCTAATAGTCACCGTGGCCCGCAGCACAGCTCCAGCCCAACGGATTTTGCAATGTTAACATGTGAAGGCGCAAGTGCAGCCGTAGTGAAGACAACACACTACGAGGCCGCAATTAGCCATTACAAATACAAGCTAAGAAGAAGCTATGCGATCATGCAACTCCCACAATTTTTAAATACCTCAGTTGCAACAAATATCACATTCCAGTGAGGTCCAATATCATGGACTTACGGTTTCCGCTTGAAAATTCATGAGTTAAAACTCGGAGGTGCTTGAACTCTAATAAAAGAAGTGTATACGTGGAGGTACCAAATCTCGCTAGTGCCATTACTTGTGAGAGCCGTATAGTTCCCAACATTGTGTCATGTTATTACACCATCCAAGTAGAGGAAAAGTTGACGATCCTTATCGTGGCTTGTAAGCCATCTATTACAGTGATAAAATATCTTCTTTGCAATCTATATATATAAAAACAACTGGTGAGATTCAAGACACCTTATTCGTTTTGAGGAGAAAAAATCCCACAATAATCTAGAAAAGATTAACTGGTGCGATTAACTATTGCATTGCATCTGCAGGATTCATCTCTTAACGTTTGCTTTTCATTTCTCAATATGATTGTTATGTACTTAATTGTCCTCTATGACATCGGGATGGAGCAACGGAGCACTGTGAATTCCATCTTTGAAGACAATGGTACAATGTTGATAATCAAATTTGGCTTGGAACCACAATCATCGTAAAACCAAAAGCAGGTTAACAAGGGAAGGTTGTGCATATATCATGGTCGTGAGTAGTTACGACCACGGCAAAGCAAGTCGAAAGTCAGAGGTGATCGTAAAGTACTACGAATTCAGCAAGCTACAGTAAATGCACGATTATGTCAAAGAAGCGTGGAGCTTGGTCGTGATCAAGAACCATTACGATCACTTTGGTCGTGGTCGGCAGTCGCCGGGTAGTTTACGACCACGGTGCAGCATTTACGACCATGTCATCGCTAGTCGGAGGCCAGCTAGACCGATTACGACCACGTTGGCCGTAGTCGAAGGCAGTTACGACCACGATGGCGGTCACTGGGAAGTTTTACGACCACGGTGCAGCATTTACGACCATGTCATCACTAATCGGAAGCCAGCTGGACCGATTACGACTACGTTGGCCGTGGTCGAAGGCAGTTACGACCATGTTGGCGTGGTCAGAGGTGGCTCAACCATTTTGGATATAATCGGACGCTGCTACGACCACGTTTAGCCATGATCAGAAGCCTGGTTCATAGTCGACGACATCAAGGTTGATAGTCGGCAGTCGAACTTACGACCACGATGAGAAGTCGGTGGTTTACGATCACGTTATAACGAGGAGCGGTAGCAACTCCGACCACGTTGAGGGAAGTGAACATGGTCGAGAGGGTGTTCGACTACAGAAAAATAGTGAACGCCAGCGTCACTGCGTGCTCATTGAAGGTTTCGATCACGGTATTTTGAGTGGCTAAAGGAAGGACAGCGTAGCGATACAGCGGAGCGGTCGTAAACTGCTACAGTAAATTTACGATCACGAAGGAAAGTTGATCGGTAAAGCAATAGAAGAATCGGAACTGGTCGTAAGCATCCACAACTGGTCATAAACAGTTCTAACCGGTCGTAAATGACTCTAACCAGTCGTAAACGGTCCTGGGAAGTCATAAGAGACGCTGACCGGTCATCGTAAAGGGTTCGACCACGCAGAGAAGGCTACGACCGCGGTGAAGGCGGTCGTAAGGAGCAGCGACCAAGTCGAGAGGACCAGTACGTGCCAGAAGCGATTCCGACCATGTTGAAGGAAGTGAGCATAGTCAAAGGGATGTTTTTAGAGTGGTCGTACGGCATCAAGAGCACTCGGGATCGGTCGTAAGCAGCACGCACGCGCGGGCAGCAGTTTGGAAAGGATCAGGAAACGATCTTGAAACGATCTCTGCCGCGTGGTAAAATTGCAACCGAATAAACTAAGATAAGTTTTATTCGGTCTGGACTCTGATTCGATTCGAATACTGTTGTTTCCAAAAGAAGCTAGGACCAGCTTCCCCCTATATATATGTATGTAGGGGTTACGACTGATTGACAACACACAATCGAAACTCATCTACTATATTATTTTGCAATCTACTATTTTTCCTCTGCCCTATTTTGCTTCTTGTTCTTCGTTGTCGTTTACTCCGTTGCGATAACGAATCACAAGGTCCTAGGGGCGGTCAGGCCGACCTAGGACAGCCCATCGCCGCCGCTCGCCCTGACGGGGTCCCTCCCGGGCGCGTGGGGTGTCGGGTCTCAAGAGCTCCCGCCGGCGTGTCCTGCGTATCGCGCTCCCGGCGAGACTCCTCCGGCGACGTGTCCTGCGTATCGCGCTCGACGCCGGGGGCACACGGTGATGTGTTCGTGTGCGAACATACAAGCAGCAGAATACTGCTGACCACAACTATTCAGTCAGTAGCTAATATGTGCAGCCATGGCAATGGTTATGTGTACCAAATGAGCACACTTGGTGAAGAGGACTCCAAGAAGATAGCTCTTCAGGGGGTACGATCACCTGAGCTAGACCAGGGCTTGTCGACGCTGTTGAAGAAATGTGATGGGCTTCCACTTGCTCTTGTCAGCGTCTCCAATTATCTGAAGAGTCTGAAGAGTTCAAATGAGCCCACAGGGGAGCTGTGTACAGAGTTATGCCGCAACCTGGGTTCTCATCTGCAAGAGAAGCATGGCCATGACAACTTTTCAAAACTAAGGAAGGTGCTTATGCATAACTACGACAGTCTGTCCGGCTACGCTCTGTCCTGCTTGCTGTATCTCTGTTTATTCCCAAACAACCGTCCCCTCAAGAGGAAAGTTGTAATCAGGAGGTGGTTGGCTGAAGGGTATGCACGGAGTGATTCTCTTCGCAGCGAACAGGACATCGCAGAAGAGAATTTCAAGGCGCTTATCGACCGGAATATAATCCAGCCTGTTGATACAAGGAACAACGCACAGGTGAAGACATGCAGAGCTCATGGCATCATGCACAAGTTCGTGAGGCACAAGTCCATGTCATAGGGATTCATTGCGACATCGTTTCGTGATCATCCAATATCCAGTGTTAATTTTAGTACTGCTCGTCACCTTTCTATTCATGGTGGTGATCCGAAGGATGGCGGGGCATCTGACGAGGATTTGTATCGTGTTTGATCTCTGACAGTCTTTGGGAAAGCAGGTAATGCCATTTCTTATATTCAGAAGTGCAAACTGCTAAGAGTCTTGGATCTAGAAGAATGCAATGATCTGGAAGACGACCATCTCAAACACATAGGCAAGCTGTGGCATCTAAAATATCTAAGCTTCGGGGGCACTACCGGGAAGCTTCCGAGGAGCGTTGAAGGACTGCATTGCTTAGAGACACTGGATTTAAGGAGAACTAAGATAAAGACAATGCCCATAGAAGTCATGGAGCTGCCCCACTTAGCTCACCTGTTTGGAAAGTTTATGCTTGACAGAGATGATCTAAAGAATGCGAATAAGATGAGTAAACTACGAAAGTTCTTGTATGGAAACAAGAGTAACCTGAAGACTTTAGCTGGATTTGTCACCAATGAGAGCCAAGGATTTCTGCAACTTATGGGTCGTATGAGAAATCTGAGAAAGGTTAAGATATGGTGTGAGCCTGTTGCAAACGGTAGTAACTACATCGATGATCTGTCAGATGCCATTCAGGAATTCACCAAGGTTCCCACGGATAGGGCCAGTGCTCATTCTCTGTCACTAGATTCAGAAGAATGCTCCGAAGACTTGCTGAGTTCACTTGATTTCAAGCCATGCTACGAAGGTTCCAGATATGATCTAAGGTCTCTAAAGCTGCATGGCAAGCTACTCCAATTACCACCGTTTGTTACCGTGCTGTCAGGTCTCACTGAGTTGTGCATTTCATCAGCCACTCTGACACGGGATCTTCTATCTTCCCTGATCAATTTGGGCAGTTTGCTTTACCTCAAATTGATTGCGGATCAGCTTGAGGATTTCCAAATGAAAAACGGGGCGTTCCCAAGCCTGCGACGCCTGTGCTTTGTGGTGCAAAGTCTCAGTCCAGCTCTGCCAACAATCGAGCAGGGAGCTCTGCCGAATCTTGTCTCACTTCAGCTGCTCTGTCGGGGTCTACTTGGTCTTTCCGGCATCGAGATCAGACACCTGAAACATCTCAAGGAAGTCATGGTTGACTCCGGAGTGCCTGACCAAACCAGACAGGATTGGGAACGAGCAGTGAAGATCCACCCGAATAGGCCGAGACTCTTGTTGCTCGAAAGTGTGGAACCAATGGAAAGCCAGGGAGAGGGCAAGAAACTTGTGCCGTGAGGGAGAAGGGGGAAAGGTGTGTAGTCCAGGATGAGGGACTGGGTTCTAATCTCAAGAAGATGAGACTATCAGAACCTCCTTCTTTGCGGCTTCCATTGATGGTCCATCCAGTGCTGGCAAGGGGCACGACGCCATCGAATTCCACTACGTAGCGACGAATATCTTGATGGTCGTTGAGGCAGCATCCCGGCGTCGATCCTTGGTAAGTAATACCTTGCTCGTTTCGTTGTATGAGACCTTAGTGCAATTATATAGACAGACTCCTTGTTAACATTACAACCTGCTTGTACCGGAGTTCAGCCCAGCCCACGAAGAGACGGCCTTGCTAGTTCCCGGTCACGCCCGCAATTCCTTTCGCGCCCATGGGGCTAGCGAATGGGACCTGCTACACAGTGCCGCACACGTGGGCCCGGGGGCCGAGTGCGGCCCAGTCCTTTTTTCTTTTTCTCTGTGTTTCAAAAAATCAAAAGCATGTATCTTTTGATCGGATATCCGTTCGCCATTCATTTGAATTGTCATGTTCCTTATGACAAACTCTACAAAATAAGGCCAATATATGCACATATTTCGACTTAGTAATAATGTTTGATGCATTACTTTTGAATGTTTTAATAGTTTATGAATGATGTTTCTGGTGTATATTTTCCAGAATTAATTAGGGGAAATGAACCGGTTTAGTGTTGGATTTTTAGGAACAAAATCATATGTGCTCATATAACAATTTTAAAATATTAGTGAAATAAAACAAACGTGTTCGTGGAAAGTTCAAGACTATTAGTGCAAGAAATCAAAACTACCACTGAAACATTCGGCATAATCTCCAACAAAATAACGCCGAAATATACGCAGGTATGATCTTATTTTGAAGAACTTGTAATAAAAACTCGATGGTTCAAACGGATCGTAAATTGAATATTCGGTTTGAAAGCTATAGCATTTTGAATTTCTTAAATCCCTTTTCACGGCGGCGCGACTATCGGTCGCGCGCGGCATGAAGCTTTTCCGCGTTCGCCCAGGTGGTAATGAAAGGTTGGCGGCCGAAACAGAGGCAAGGGAGGTGCGGCCCATCCAGTTGCGCGTGGAGTGGGTGCGGACCCGGATGGTGTAGCCACGGCCCGGCCTCAGTTATAAACGAACCGGCCTGAGAAACATCTGCGCAGGGCATGCAAATTTAACGCTGTTGTGCGTCCAACACGGCATGGCATGTGTTCCGCCATCTTCGTTGCAGCATTCAGCTTTCACAACAAAGCCGTATGGCCAGGGAACTCGAGCAACCTGTGAAGGAATGTGGGAGGAATGACACACATTTCAAAAAAGCTAAATAACTTTAGCCAAGTTATTGCACGTAGATCTGACGGAACAGCTTACTAAAATGAGTACATCTGTTAAATACTTCTCTCCCTTCATCTTCTTTGTCATTGCTATTGTCTGAAGAACTTTTTGAAACTACACTTTGCCATGAACAGTTTAATTTGATATTTTTCCAGACACAAAAGTTTGCTCCAGCTTATAGAATGATTTAGTTTAGCCATTTGTCCAGACATGGAATTGTTTTTATGCTTGCATCCAGTGGCGAAGTCAGGATTAAAATTGAGGGTGGACTGAAGTAATTGTCGGACTAAACTAAGTTGACACAAATATAGTCTTATATTCTTATAGAATTTCAAATTCATACAGAAATTAAACAGTTGGAGTCTTGGAGACAAACAACGAAAAACAGAAAAATATAAAGTACGTACCTCGACAATAGAAAACGCATACCTAATACTATATAATTATTCTGCTATGAGTACGGAATAGAAATAAATCACCTGTGTATGAAACATATGAAAATTAGTTATATAATAGAAAATTGTGAATAATAATGAAAATTTAGTTTATATGAATCATGAAACATACCACAAATAAGCTAATTTGAACCACGAGACAAATTTGAATCACGGGGCAAATGCATCCTACGCGACTTCATGCCTTGGAAACGGTTTATGATTTTATCATTATCAATGGTTTTAAAGGTCTCTCGCTCAGTGTAGCACACCATCAAGTCATTGAGCCACTCATCCGTTACCTTATTGCCCAAATCTGTTTTGATAATATTCATTGCTAAAAATATTCTCTCAATAGATGCCGTTGCCACTGGAAGTATCAATGTCAACTCGATTAGGCGATATACCAACAGGAAGGTTTTATCTTTTCTTGTTTAAACCATCAATTGAGCAAGTTTCGATATATCACGACATCCATTAAATTCTTCATTTCTTCTAAAGTTGAGAATGAAGGTTTGAAGCTGACTTCTTAACAAAAGCCGATCAGCACCCGTGAAGATCATCAGCATAAATCTCAGCAAGCGAACAAGTTTATCAACATCAAACTTAGAGAAGGAGTCGCTTGGATCATGACAAGACATGCATACCAATAACTCCGAGGAAACTTCATTGAATCGATGATTCATCTCATTCATAACTGCATCAATAGCAACATTAAAAATGTCAACTTTGTAATAATGATGTTGAGTCACTTTATGCTTCCGACGTACTGATTTACCCATAACTCCAATAGAATCTTCCATATTTGGCACATCAATCTTATATGTTTCACAAAAACTTTTGACTTGGTTGAACAATGGCTCCCACCCATTATCCCTCATATCTTGAAATCGTTATTTGACATCCTGTAACAAGCCCATAGCATAGCTTCAACAATATCTTGATGCTTCCTTTGCAAAGCAAATGATAGCTCATTTGTAATACTCAACATGGTTATTAAGAAATGCATGATGAATACAAATTCAAAACATTCCATCTTTTTTAGCAAACCTGCTGCTCCACCATGACTTAAGTTTGACAAGCATCTTCACTTACAACCTCAAGCACATCCACTATGCTTCCCACATTTGGTATGTGCGAAGCAAAGTTTTGAGATGTGAGCCCCACCGAGTATCTCCAGGTCTAGCAAGTCCAGCTTCCTGATGCAATCCTGTCCCAGCTGAAACCAAACCACTCTCTAACTTCTCCAACAAGACCTCATGATGTTTTTAATCAAGGCATCTTTTTTTTACAAGATGAACTCACAGCAGTCACTATCAGGGGAACATAGTTAAAGAAATCTGTAATAGATCTACTACAACTTGCCACAGTGACAACTACCAACTGTAACTGGTGGGCGAAGCAATGAACATAGAAAGCATTTGGATTATCATCCCGAATAAGTTTTTGCAATCCATTAAATTCACCTCTCATATTTGAAACTCTGTCGTAGCCCTGCCCATGAAGCCTTGAAATAGGCAAGCCATGTTGAGTAAGCAATCCAACCAAAGCTTCTTTCAATGCCGCAGATGTACAATTTGTGATATGCTCAATGGCAAGAAACCTTTCCATCACTTTCCCTTGATTATTCACAAATCTGCATAAATGATATGATTATAAAATGTAAACTTTAAAGGTAGAACAAAACAAACAAATCATAAATGATGTGGAACTATAACTAACCTCACAATTACCACCATTTGCTCCTTTATTGATACATCTTTGGACTCATTAATAAGGACTGCAAAATTTCATCTCCAATCTCACCTTTAATCACTTCTGTGATCTCTTGTGCACAACATTTACAAAGCTCTTTTTGAATATCTGGAGAAATCATAACTACATGCCCTGGAGTTGTATCAAATGCCACCTTCACAACTTGATTGGGGAGGAAACGGGTTCGCTAGCCCCACGGCTGTGAGAAACGCCGTTCGGCCAAGCAAAACGTCATTTGGCCGCACGAACGGCCGTTCAGCCGAGCGAAACGCCATTCGGTCATGTGAACGGCTATTCGGCTCGCCGCCACTAGTCTCCAGCCGCCGCCGCCATCGCACCGCTGCGCCATACGCCGCCGCCGCCGCACGCCACGCACTAGCCGCTGCGCCGCCGCCATGGCCGCGTGCGCGCGTGCGGCCGCACGCGGCTGCCACCGTCGCCCCCCCGTCGGCCGCTGTTGCACCGCGCCAGGCCGGCACCACCGCCACATTGGGCCGCCGCCGCGGCGGCCTACCATGCGCAAGGGAGAGAGAAATAAGAAATGATATGGATGGGAGAGAGAGAGAGAGAGGGATGGATATAGATAGAGATAAGGGAAAGATGAAAGATATGTGCGGGAGATTCAATTTTTTGCCACTCTTAAGATTGGTCAATTCACTCTGTCACTTACATGTGGGGTCGCCTGAGTCACTGACAATGGGCCAGGGTGGCAAATCTGTTGCCACTGGACTCATAAGAGTGGCAAATGATTAAATTTTCCCACTACAGAAGGATAGGCAAAACTTAAGCCGGCTTGGCATAGCAGCAATCCAAGTTATTTTGTAAGCACTGTCCCCTTCCCCATGGTAGACCAAAGTTATAGGCATTATCATCTATTTGGAGAACTTCAATAGAAAGAATCGATTGATCACCATGACTAGTGCTATGGAAGCAAATCGGTAAGCTTGAGTCCTGGACAAAAACCAAAGCTTCCGCAAATGTCTTCTCATCGTCGCTGCTCCAGCCCAAAAGCAAAGAACTGAATAGTGTGCCCTCAACAGAAACATCGAAAATTGGCTCACTGGCAAAATGAGGATTAGCCACAAGGGCAAAAAAAAAAAAGCCTAACTTGATAGTGCCCATTGAGAACATTGTTGATGTAGTAACAATTTTCAGGGCCATCAGACAGAGAAATATCGAAGAGTTTTCAGCGGAGGTATGATAAAGTCTCTGTACCACAATGTGTTGGTAGGTGCTATGCGTACATCGTTGAAACTCCCGCAGCTTATACGGATGGTAAATGGTTCTGAAAATAACTATATTTAGAACTACATGGCACAGCAATGTTAAGATAAGAAGCATCAAGCAAGCAACTAATGTAAATAAATGTACCATGTGAGTTATACAGATGGAGCAAGGGGTTCATTAAATCATGAAAGTACAAGCATAAAGATAGGAAGGCTTGCATGTTTACTTTCTCATGCCTCCTTCATACTCAGTCCTAGCTTGAGCAAGATTTATCTTAAAATGGTATGCTTAGCAAATAGTTATATGCGATTTTGGTCGGTATAGTTAAATTTAGAACAGTGTCTAATATAATCAACTTATAGACTCCACTTTAAAAAACCCACCATTTAAAAGCTAGTTACTATAGCATAAATCAAAAGACATAATCCACATGCCGAAAAGAACCAGTCATTATTACTCACCAACACATGCATAATCTATATACATTAATCTTGCTGGGATTCCTGCAAAAGTGCCTCACCACGTCATCTGTTAATATTTTGCCGTCCGATTTCTCCATAAGGCAACAAGATCCGTCAGATCGCTCCTATGCAAAATATCTTCTTAGCCCTCCATGAAACTTGGAATCTATTCTACTCACTCACAACCTTTACAATCAGGTCCTTCCTCTTCGTTTCTATAATTCTATCTCCCCCTCAATCCCCTCCGCCTCCCCCGCGGCCGCCTGACCTGCTCAACTGCGGCGGCGCCGTGACCTCCCTCCCCTTCCCTCCTCTACATTCCTCCTCTCTTCTCCACTCGCCTCCTCCAACCCAGGGCAGTCACCGACTTCTCCGCACGCGACGTCGTCGCCTGTATCCAAGCCCCTCGCCGTCGCCTCCTCGCACTGCCGCCGCCTCTCCCTCCCCGCGACACCCCCGCCGCTACCCGGTCGCGCCGCCTGTTTCCGCACGCGGCCACCCGCCTCCTCCCAGTCGCCGCCGTCCCGTCGACTACTTCGCGCACCACAATCGCCGCCCGCCTCCTTCCACCCACCGCCGTCCTCTCCGCACCCCTCTTTCCCACTCGACAAAAACCGCCGCCTACTACTCCTCGTGCGTCGTCGCCGAGCCCCAATCGCCTGCCGATCGGGGATGTGGCAGCCTCGGCATGGGGAGGAAAAGAGGAGTCGTCGCCGAGCCCCAATCGCCTGCGTCTTGGGGGTGTTTCAGCGTTGGCATGGGGAGGAAAAGAGGAGTCGTCGACGAGCCCCAATCGCCTGCCGCTCGGGGATGTGGCAGCCTTGGCATGGGGAGGAAAAGAGGGTGGTATGGCAAGGAGGTGGCATGGGGAGTAGAAGGCGGCGGAGCAGGGAGGTTGCGGCGGCTGTGGTATGGCGAGGGAATGGGAGGCGGCCGTGGCCGAGCCCCACGGAGTGGCTCCACCTCTCCAATTTGACACCTCCTCCTCTGCTCTGCCTCTTCCCCAGCGACGCGGCGCAAGAGCTTGGGCTTGCTTCACTACGGGAGAGCTTGGCGATGGCTGGGAGGCAGTGGTTGTCGTGGGAGGTGGTTGACTGCAGTCCGTGGAATGGGGGCGGCTGTGGACGAGGAGTTTAAGAAGCTGAGGCTAGTGTTCACGGCTGATGCCAGAGCAGGCGCAGGAGGCCATTTACGATCGCAAGGACGCCATTGAAAGGTTATTCTTTTTTGTGCTCCAATTTGTTTTGTGGCAGAATGTTAGGAACCAAGAACTGGATACAAGAATTATGAGCAAAACTAGATACAAAAAATTAGTAGTAGATTTGGGAATAGAATTGAGGAAGGATAGGTCGGAGCAATTTGGATGATATAGTTTTATATAGCAGCAGAATGAATGGTCGGAACAGACTGAATGGTCCGCAAGTTGTGCGGCTGGGGCTGGTCAACAAAGCACGGGAGTGGTTCGACAGAGTGCCGGAGAGGAACTTGTTTTGTTGGACATGCTGATCCTTCACTTTGCTTTCTTGCTGCTGCAAAGGTACATTGGTTTGAGCACAACAATTCAGGGTGTGGTATGTCATTGAAGTTTTAATCACCAAAATGGGTCCCTTTTGCCAAAATTTGCTAATTCCTGATTGCTAATTTGACACCTGTGCTTTGCAGGTCTTGAAAATTTTTCAGGCCAATTGCTTGTGAGTTAGTTATGTGACTGCAAAAAATTGGATTATGATTGTTGGAATGAAGAGAAGATCAAGAATGAAGAAGCTAGAGGAGCTTATGCTACTTTTTTGCAAGAGCAAAGGTAAAATCTCCCCCTTTCCATTTGTCTCACATGACAATTATAAACTTTTCTGGTTTTGCATTCACAGTAGTGCAGTGTTTGCTTTTCTATAGTGAATCATCTGCAGCTACCCAGATGTTTTTTTTTTATATTTGATTCCTATAGTTCTCTTTTTGTTGGTGTTGAATTCTCCACATATCAGTAAATAATGATGCAGATCAAAGGAAAGAGGACATCAAAAGAGTGACAGGTGCACAGGTGAGTCTTCATTTTGAATTTTTAGTTAGTCTATAATACTTGAGAGCGTAAAAAAAGAGTCCATTGCACCACTAATGATGCAGTTGAGCTCTTATGAAACCATTTACAATGCCCTATTTAGAGAGAGAAACGCTATATGCATAGATGGATAGTAAATGCTAAGTTGATATTCAGTTTTGATGTTTCTTAGTGTATGGTATTCTCACTGTTGGTACTTCATTAACTTTTTTTCAGCTTTAGAAGCCAGTTATCACCTCATATGTTTCTGTTAACTCCATTGATCAGTTAACTTTGAGTAAATGTATAGAGTGCTAGATAATCTCCATTTACTTTAATGTGAATATTTTTCCTAAAAAATTAACTATTGAAATGATCGGGGAAAAATTACTACAGTGAATGATAGTGTAATATCTTTGTGCTGTCTCAAGTAGAATATTTGATAACATGTTAGAGAAGAATACTCTGTAGAATTTTTGTATGTCATAAGAATACAGCGGTGTTTCTTAAAGGATAGTGTTAGAGATTTATGTCATGGAAGCTTCTTTTCCAAAATCCTACAAAAAATAAGGTGGTTATGGCGATACGGTGATCATATATGCAGAACAACATAATGTCATCTTGTAATTTTCATTAGCTCAAGCTTGCTTTCCCATTCAATGCTTCTTAGATTTATGCCCTGTTTCCAGGAGACCTCCAGCTTTTGGTCCCATGAGATCTTGCCTTGGTGTTTGATGTTGTTAGACTGCAAAATTAGCCTCAAGGCAGTAAAAGCTACTATCTGAAAAATCTCTGAAAGTCAGGTCATTTTTCATTCATAAATGTGTGAAATATAATACTTAAATTTCTGGCTTGATTTTTCAAAACTAAGGTGAATTAATACCTTTGATTCAATAAATCAAAGAGCTGGAGTCTCATGTAGTGGTAACAAAGATTTCAAACTGTACAACTGTAACTAGAAAATGCCATTGCACATTTAACTGAAATTGTTGCTCCCTTTGCATTCCTGAGATCCCACCAAAATTGTAAACCTAACCCCATTTCCTCATCTTCGTGCAGGTGCTTCACACCATTTGTTGGACTAGTGCATGATGTTCTATACCTATGCTTGGGGAATAGCCTTCCTGCTACTTGGGGAAAATGGATTTTTTTAATGCTTTCTTCTATGTTTCATGGCCTGTGTCTCTTGATTGTTTAGCGAGTTTCAACAAAGTTCTATTTTCATATTATGTTTTCAAACTATAGTTTGCTGATGGATAGATTAAGAATGCTTGCTATTTTTATTTTTAATTCCATTTCAAATTTATTCTTACAAAGCTTTTTTTCAAGGCTTTATTGATCCAATTAAAGTAAATGGCATGCACTTACCAGTGGTATATATGTAAAAAACTTTTCTTATCTGCTTATGTGCTCTAACTTCTTGCTGGTTTCACATTGCCAACCATGGGCGGGTTTTTTTAGTCGGTCTTGAGCTGGGCTGCCTCAGATACTGCTACCATCGTCCCTCCTCGTGCACTCAACTTTGGTCGGTGTATTACTTTCTGCACCAATAAGCAGCATATGATGTTCTAACTCAGCAACTTCATTAAAAAAACAAATGCATAAATCCTCTTCAATCAAAATTTGAAGATGCATATGTGTTGAGGTCATATTTTTTTTGTATTATATAGATTATTTTTGACTTATATTTTTATTTATCTGAATGACATAGATTAGAAATGATCGAGAAAGTTTTTTCAATAATGCAATCATATTGTGCGATTTGTCACCATGATGTGTACTAACTCATTGAGAAATGATCACATTCGCTGATATGAACCGGATTTGATCTCAGGTGATAGCGCGGGTGAGGCTGGTGGCGAGGGAGAAGATACGAATGCTTGGGAAGCGCCGTGGTAGCCGCGCCTGACAGACGGAAGGGAAGACAGGACAACGGAGGAAGAAGAAGCAGTAGATAAGGTAAATTCTTGCTTGCCCTTTGATTATTCTGGCTGGCCTCTTATAACCCGAGAGCCATGCCTAGCAAACTCAATCCCAAATCGTAACTAATGCGGAAAGTAATCGGAAATCAAGGAGACTACCAAATCATGCAAATAGAAACTAATTAGCGATAAGGACACATATCTGTGCCTGCACTATCCCGCGTCCGACACGACCGGTACGCTGGGCCCCGGTTGTGCCGCGGTTGGCCCGACGTCCTGACCTTCCGCCTGGAGAGCTCCCTGTGGTGCACGGCGCTGGTAGACCCGCCCAAAGCGTCTGTCCACATCATTTCTCCCCTCCTGAAGAAATAACTCGTCCTCAAGCTGTACGGAAGGATGTGCCGCTTGGAAATCGATCAGACTCTCCCAGGTCGCCTTGGATGGTTGGAGACCCTTCCACCTGACTAGGACTTCCCATGATCCATGACGTAGGCTATAGCACCTTACATAGCGATGTGAAATCCTACTATGGAATGTCATTATCAAAGTAAAGATAATAAATAAGCAATAGCAGAAATCACTGGAAATTTAATATTTAAAGAATACTTTATTTAAAGCCATTAAAAGCTGAGATAATGTTTTAAACATAGGACCGGTCAACTTGTAACCAACAAGAATAAATAAAACACTAAAAGTAGTGGTAAGCCATAGTGCTGAAACTTGAGTGCTCCTATCCATGCATAATGATATTACTCCGTTAGCATTTTACCTGAGAATGGAAAGAATAAGCGTGAGATTTAGAAATCTCAGTAAGTACTCAACAACGGTCGCAATACGATAAGTACAGATAATAATGCAACTAGTGATGGATACAAGTTATTGCAAGCAATGTAACGGGTAAATGACACGGTTATTGCAATGATATTGAGCTACCGGAAGTATTGTAACCAATCAGAAATAGAGATAACGGAAGCGAAAACTTAGGATATGTGTTATTTAGTAAATTGTGGCAAAGGTTCTGGTGATCATTTCCCACATACCCGGTTATACAAGAATAGTCAGGCACGCCATGGTCCTCGACTGTATAACCGCAGACAGGGTGTAATATCATGTGTAGCGAAAATGTACTGCCCCCCGTATGTTACTAGGTGGATAGAAAAAACCCCCTATATGTGGATAATCTCAGGTCAAGTAACAGCTATGTTATTGTTATTTATGTAAGGTGATGTGATAAGGAATTGAAGTAATTAGGAATAAGATCAGATGCGATTACATGGATTGGAAAAGATTGTTAAGGTTGTGGATGGGAAGGTAAAGTTCCAATGCGAGATAAAGGAATATGATACAACGGCGATAGAGATTCCGGAATTATCCTAATCTAGCATTACAAGTTACTCACACAAGGGTTATCAATCAATTGAGTTTTATTATGTGATAAGTGATTATCGTCAAGTTAACAATTATCATGCATAAATTCCATCGATCTATCAGGCTTTAACATACAAGTAAAGAATCAGGAAATTGGTAATTCAACATATCATCCTAATGTTAAAGATTACTAGTGGTTAACCTTATATGAAAGTCATTTCTATACTACCCCAATCCACAATTTAAATACTAATTCTAATTACTAACTTAAGCATGCATTTTAGACATTAATCTAAGCAGAGGAGGGCTTCCAGGCACACTGATTTGGCCTTGGCGCCAGTGAGGGAAAGGGCGGGAGGTGAGGGGAACAGGCAAAATGGGTTGCTAGGAACCCGAGGAACATATGGGTGGTGGCGGCGCGGTCAGAGACGCGGCGTAGTGGCAGTGGCAGTGTTCAGGCCACGGACATGGGTGGCTCATGTGAGCGATGGCGCATGGGCATGTAACGCAAAGAACTAAGGTGAGCCCGAGCTCGGCCTTGGCCCATGGAATGCGTAGGTGAGCTTGACTTGGTCGGAGGATGGCCAGAGAAGCGGGCAACGGTAACGTCGGTTGACATGGTGGTGAAGGTGGCGACCCTCTACAGCAAATCATTGAACAAAGTGAGACTTGGGATAGGTAGAGGAGGTGTTGGTGATGGTGTAGTAGCGAAAACGGCGGGAGTCAAAAACGGCCAGTTTTAGGAAAAGCTTGATTCCCGCTAATTGGCTGCATCAAAATTAAATTAAATTAAATTGGTGGATAGGTTTCTTAGATACTAGAACACAAGATGAAGCAAACAAAACTTGAAAAAGTTCACTGGAGCAAAAGATGGCATGGTGGAGGGAGGAGTCCGACGCATGGCTTGGTTTGAGGCTTCACTAGAGCTTTGCATGGTGAGAGGAGATGGCTAATGACTTGCATAGAGTGAAGTGTTACAGTTGGTATCAGAGCGGACGTTAGGTTCGTGGTGAACAAACTAATAACTTATTAATCAACTAAATTTTGACATAGGTTTGGTAATAAAATAAAACCAATAATCTTAATAATAAAATGACTTAGAAAAACTTAATGCTAAAATTTGACTTAGGATAATTAAATTAAAACTAAAAACTTGACATACTGTTGCACAGTAGGATGGGATTGGGTCATGAATTACATTTACGATTTTGTTAGTTGTGTAATTATTAATAAATATTGAGTTGTTGCCTATATTTGTGTTGGATGGTTAGTTCATTAAGGTGAATAGCGATGCCGAGAGATGGAGATCGTAGTTGTGGCTGTGGGATGGCCAGGAGGTGCCATTGTATGTGGAGCATGAGTGATGATAAATTTTCCTTGGATAACCTCAGTCACAATGATCGGGGATGAGTTTATAATGGCCGTTCTCATCATATGGGTGAGTTATGATTCCTTCCATGAGTTTTCTTTGGCTTTCCTTCGCTATTTTGTTTCATAAAAAATTATTGTTTCTCTAAATGGTGAGCTATTCTTGCTGCTCATAAAAGTTATTAAGTTGCAAGGTCATCCTTTTTATGGAAAACTAATAATCTTAATAATAAAATGACTTAGGAAAACTTAACGCTAAAATTTGACTTTGGATAATTAAATTAAAACTGAAAACTTTACACACTGGTGGACGGTAGGATGGGACTGGGTCATGAATTACATTTATGATTTTGTTAGTTGTATAATTATTAATAAATATTGAGTTATTGCCTATGTTTGTGTTGGATGGTTGGTTCATTAAGATGAATAATTGCTAAGTCGTGTTATGGAGTTCTTTAGAGTTGTAGTGGCAAATGACAAGTAGTGACCAAGTATACAATCTTATAAGGCCTTGAGTACCAAGTTATTTGAAGTGTATTGGAGATGACTAGTTTTATACTATAATTCTTAGAGAGAAATTGATTTCATGTAATGGTTATCTTTGGAGCAAACTGATCATATTGTAGTTGCTAATAGAATCCACAGTGGATGGTGAATAAGAATATGTCGGTATATATTGTGGATTGTTTAGGGGATATCTGAAGTTTGGGATTTTGATCAATTAAGTAGAAGGTTATGATTGTGTGAAAATTGCTGGATTTTATAGATGGAATCGAATGGTGTGGGTTAATGATAATCTAAAATTGGTGAAGTAATTTAATCGATGTGGCAATTACTTAAATGATGAAGATTATTTAAATATTATATTGCATGATTTGATCATTGGTGAATATTTCTCTTGGAGTTAGAATCTTTCTAAAATTTAGTTGGTGCAGATTGTATTTAGCTATTGGTGTCATAATGATCAAGCCTATTTGGATTGTCAGAATTATTTATCAACGATTGGAGTATTTTTCTACCAATTATACTAAAACTTTATTATAGGAGTCATCGAGGTAGAATTTACTAACAGTAATGGGGGAATGCTTTTGTAGTTTACGGGACTATAAATTTCTAGGTTATTTATGGTTTCAATATCAATAGAAGTTTGCTTTAATCTATGGATAAGAGGGGATGAAAATGGAATTTGTGTTTTAGTCTACAACTATAATTGAATTGACTTCGAGAATTGTGATGATCATTGATAAAATTCATCTGGTTGTGGTAAATGTATGCATGCCAGGATCTTCAAAGTGATTATCCCTAAAGAATTGAGGTGATAGGATTTAGTGGGAGATCTATATTTAAGTTCACTTGGAATTATTGTAGAAATATTTCTTTGGGTAAAGGAGTTGGCTATAGCATTTTGTGGATTAGTAGAGACTCCCTTGATTGGTTTGGATGTTGCTTTAGTATTGTGCATATTCGGGAGGTTGCCAACTAAGAGAAATGAGTTGGTGTGGCTCATGAGAATTTGAAATCTCATGGTTTAAGACTAAGTTTATTTCTTAATATTGATTAGAGTGTGTTACTAGGGTAGTGAGATGCCCATCTGGTTTTTGACCGATGCATGTGTTATGTATGATGTTCATTTGCGAAGTGAGTTGGTTTTATGTGGTATTGGTGGTCATTTCCTTTTAAGAAAAAAAGGAAAATTGTTAATCTGAGTATTTATGTGATTTCACCTTTGGCTTATGTAGTTTTTATTTGCAAGTGTTTATTAGGAAGTTGAGGGTTTTCATAGTGAGCCCTTCATTTTCAAATTAGGTTTCTTTTTTTTGGGGGGGGGGGGGGGGAGTGGGTTTAATGAGTAATTTATTTGCTCTTCTTGTTAAGGAAATGCTCCTTACAAGTTGTAGTGATGCCACTGTCTTAGGTTATTCTCTCCTAAGAATGGTTTATTCTGAAACGGAGTGATTTTAGAAGTGAGATTCCTTGTTAAGGAGTGAGTAATTCTTTATGCGAGGCATGGAAGAGTCGAAGGATGTGTTGCATTTGCTTGTGCACAAAAGTATTATAGGGCCTTTAATTGTGTCGTTCTCTTCAAGCTCTGCATGGAGCCGGGGTGTATGTGCATCTCGAGTATTTTTTTTGTATGAGTTGGCAGGTTAGAGTCGTGAGACGGAGAATTCAGGGTCGAAATCTGTTAAGGGATAGAATGTAATATCCTGAAGAATATAACTCTTGAGGACCTATACATAAATAATAGAAAAGAGATACAAGAAAACAGGATGCTAGGATTTTTAAAGAAGTCGTTCCCTTGAACGAGTGGTACAGGGGTTAGAGATCGAGGCGAACTCTATCGTGGTAAAAGGGGATTTGAAAGAAAGAAAAAGCCCAAAACCAAAAGTAAATCCCTATCCACCCTTCCTGATGCCGCGCGCCGCACGACCCGATCGGTAGGCTTGGCCATTTTGTCGTCGCTTCCCATCGCCAATAAGGCCGTCGCTACGTTCCCGCATCGCCAGCGTCGTCCACTCGCGAACGCCGCCAAGCGCCCTCATCTCCGCCCGCGCACAAGCCCCAATGCCGGCCTTGCACGACACCAGTGTTCCTGCGTGTTCGCGCCGAACCGCTCGTGAGCGCAACGCTCCAGCCGCATCGCACGCGCTATGGAGTGTTGCGTTGCGACATCTTGCCAACGCCGCCGTGTGTCTCGTGCGATGCCGCTTGCCAGCCAGCGGACTCGTGCGTGTTGATGTGGCCTCTGCTGCCGAGCGCCAAGGGTCAACAAAGCCAGTGCATGCTACAGCACCGAGCACACGGGCCACATCGCTATGTGGAGCAAGCACCGGTGTCCTAGCGGTAGAATAGTACTCTGCACAACACCACTCAAAAGGGAGCAGTCAAGGGAAAGCTCAAAGAGGAAATAGTAGATCGGTAGCAGGGACAAAGATCAGGTGGGAGGAGAGAAGGGAAAACGAGGAATAGATCCGAGTTTTGGCATTCGTCTCTTAGTAACGATATGGATTTTTTTTCTCTTTGTTATGCTAGTTTTTTTATTTAGACATTAGAACCTAGATTAGATGGAAAGATCGCAAGTGTTCGTCAAGGGAATTGAATAGTAGATCAGATAATCTGTTATATTATTCTACTGCAATTTCGGGTGTCGTATGGGCATGGTTTGGTGATATCATCTACTAGATTGTTATAGATAATTTTGATAGCTTTCTGTAGAATTTTTATTCATATTGATCGGATAAGTAGATTTTGAAATATGAATTTCGTAATCTTCCTGTCTGGTAAATTTGTCATATTTTGGTAGAATGCATTAATCAGTGGATTAAAATAGTAAATGTGATAATTTGGGAATCTGGTCTTCATGAAAATTGTAGATAATTTCTTAAGGATTCTAGAAAGTCTAAGAACATGATTTTTAGACGAGTAGAAGGGAAGTTATGATTTTTGGGAGACTGCTATCCAGAACCAGGTTGCTGCTGAACTCAATCGTGGGAAATAAATAATTGGAATAAGTTAATGACATAATTGAATTTTGATCATAACTATAAAGTAAAATATGATATGTGGTAAAATAATAGAAGAATACATTTATGCCATAACATATGCATTATGATATAATTTGATGATAAATATGATATAATTTGATGATAAATATGTGGTAAAATAATAGAAGAATACATTTATGGCATAACATATGCATTATGAGCTATAACGGTGAGAAAGTCAAATAGCTATGAGTAAAACTATTTAACTAATTCAGCGTGCCCTTGAGTAAGATCTACAGAGGTAGGCACCTCTACTGGAGTGGAGGAAAAGACATACTTCGGTAGGCACCTCTATGGGATAGAGATAGAGATGATATCGATGGATATA
This sequence comes from Dendrocalamus latiflorus, assembly GCA_017311315.1. Taxonomy (NCBI): domain Eukaryota; kingdom Viridiplantae; phylum Streptophyta; class Magnoliopsida; order Poales; family Poaceae; genus Dendrocalamus; species Dendrocalamus latiflorus. The sequence goes on along the minus strand of CM029642.1, from coordinate 5,606,552 downwards.
TCCTCTACTATACTGGTAAGTTACAGACAAAGACATATGTATTGTATTGCATTTAATAAAAGAGAAATGAGAAGAACAAACATGAAGAACGAAGTAAACACGTGTAACAGCCAAACTACTGGCGAAGGATCGAAGAGGGATCAAGGATGCATGTGAACTTTCATGAAGACCTGAAGTAAACGTGTCCGCTCTCAAAGGAAGAGGGCGTTGCCTAGCTTGACACAAATCCTGCAGACAACATACATCCCACTCAGATTCAGTTTCCATTAAAGCAACACTACATAGAGGGAGAGGCGTGGGCTAGCAGGAACGGATTCGTATGTACCGGAGGTTGGCCACCAACTGCTACTGTTTTCATTATTGTCTTCCTCCTCTTCGAAAAAAAATTTCATACAGTGCCTACACTGGATGTTAGCTGTAGGACGACCTGGGTGCACGTCAATGGTGTTTCTCAACGAGGACTGTGCAGCTCTTTTGTCGGATTCCTCGGCACCTAGCCCCCCCATTTTTACAGAGATTTCCTTGAGACCTAATAGGTGATCGATGCCGGCGGGTGCTGCGCTGTACTTGTCCCATCCCTTTGCGTTGAATTCCATCTCGAGCCTTTGGAGACTGGGCATTGCCCCTGCCTCGAAGATCAGGTATGCTATCCTGATACAGCTGATTACAAAATGCTTCAGAACAGGGAACCCCGTTCCACAGACGACCACATTCTCTCTAGGAATTCCTCGGATGTACAAATCGAGGTGGATAAGGGAGGGCAACTGTGCAAGGATTCCAACGTCATCCTCCCGCACCTCCTTAACCCAAAGTGTTAGGTCGTAGAGGTTATGGAGTTCACCGATCCACTTGGGGACCCTCGAAAACAGAAAACTCATATCTAGTCTCTGAAGAAGGCGGGGACAAGCAGATAGCCAACTCAATTCATCCCACAAGACATCGGGATAAGAACACATACTCAGGTATTTGAGGTTGCAAAGCTTTTCAAGAGAACAGCGCAAAGCATCCATACGCTGTCTTGCTGCCATGTCATCCAATTTCTCCAGACGATAAAGATTTATTTGAAGATCCCTCAAATTGGTAAGATCTCCTACGTCTCTGATGGCCTTCGTTGAGTTCATGCCCAAATCGAAGTTTCGTAATGTACGTAGGGATTTCATATTACCAATCCCGTTAGGCAAACTCATCCCACCATGAACGATCAGGTGCAACAGCTGACGCAAATGATCTACATCTGACGAAACCTCAACCATGTCTTTATAATCTTTTGTTTCTATTTCCAACGTCTCCAATTGCTGTAGTCCCTGAATTTTACTTGGTAGCACAATTTTACCATGAGCTACAATTTTTAGATACCTCAGTTGGAATAAATGGCACATTCCAGTGAGGTCAACTACCACCTGTTTTTTGCTTGGAAATTCAATAGTTAAAACTCGAAGATGTTTGAGCTCCAATAAAGGAGGTAGATATGTGGAGGTACCAAATCTTGCTAGCGCTCTTACTTGTGAGAGCTGAACGGTTCCAAGTGTTGTGCCATCTATTACACCATCCAAGTAGAGGGAGAGTCGACGGACCTTGTCATGCAATCCTGTAATGTCTTGTATGGCATCTATTGCTGTGATAAAATTCTCTTCTCTACACTTGTGTACAATAAGATCAAGCATCATGTCATGTACTCTACAAGACAGCACATCATCATTAGGATCTGTATGTACTGGTTGAATAATGCTCCTATTCACAAGCTCATTGAAATAGCCCTCCGCAACATCCTCGGGATCGCGCCCAAATGCTTTACTTATGAAACCTTGGGCTACCCATTGCCTAACCAAATCATACTTGTCCATCATGTAATCCTCTGGATATATACCCAAATATAGCACGCATGTCTTCAAATAGTGAGGAAGACTTATGTAGCTAAGGCTTAATATCTGTCTCATGCCATCCAAGGTGGGATTCACTTCCAAGTTGGAGCCCAAAGAATTCCGTACGTGCTCCCAGTTTTCTTTTAGTTTGTTTTGTCGACTAGCCAAGAGGCTAGATATAGTGATAACTGCGAGTGGCAAGCCACCGCATCTTTTTAAAATTTCAGCCAAAACTTCTTCCAGATTCGAAGGACAAGCACCCTCTGAACCAAATATCCTTTTGAAAAATAACCTTCTTGAGTCTTCGTTGCTAAGTGGCCTCATTTTATAAACATTCTCGTAGTGATTGGAGCAGCACACTGTAGCCACAGTCTCAATTCGTGTAGTTGTTATTACTCTGCTACCATTCTTGTTTTCTGGAAGAGCGCATCTAATAATATTCCATGCAGTTTCATCCCATATGTCATCAATTACAATAATGTACCTGCCAAATAATTTCATAAGGAGTATAACAATCATTAGGCAAAACGTAACATATAAATGAAAGCATTCTCACTCTCTACAAGTGGATTTCAAAAGGCCGAAACAACAAAAAAAAAAGGACTCTTTTCAATCAATTTTTAAAAGTTCATATGTACATGGGCAGGCTAAATCCGTATGAGACTATGCATCTCAGTTGAGACTTGATGATGCCAAAAGAGTCCGGCCGTAAGGTGCAAAAATTGAATAAAGGTAGCTCACACGCCTCACTGGTTTGTCAAGTGATAATTATTGACACTGAATCTTGTATAGGCCCATTTGTGAGAATAGAGATGTTGATTTGAGCAATTATCAGATTTTTGACTTTGCAAACTAGTGCTTCTATAGTTACTAGTTCCTCTGATCTTTATAGTAACAGCAAAGTTTTCAAGGATCGAACAAATTGAAGGATTACATAACAGGTTTCGTGGAACCTGATGTATTAATTAGCGGCATTACTAAAACACCCATCCTAGAGGCTAATGGGATGATGTCAGCTTTTTAGCCTCAAGAATCTAAACTCGAAAGAGGCCGCATCAACATACTGAAATTTTGCCTACAGAACACTACAAGCTAAAAGAAGAGCAACTCTGAGCCTCCGATAGAAAATAAACCAACACATGATAAATTACTTTAAAGTCATTTCTAAACTAGCATACCTCTTGTCCGTAAGGAATTTTTGGAGCGCACTAATCTGTTCATCCTCATCCCATATTTCCATATTGGTTTGCTCTGGGGCTACATAGCCAACTTGAAAGAGTATATTTCTCAAAATCTTCTTTACGTTTGGTTTCTGGGATATAGAAACAAAAGATCGACACTGGAATTGCCCCTCTAGCTTGCGATAAATCTCGTTTGCGAGCGTAGTCTTCCCAAGACCCCCAAATCCAACAATAGAGAGCACCTTTAGTTGTTGTGAATGCACACCCTCTTCATCCATCATCAGCCGAATTAGATCCTCCCTCGGCTCATCGATACCCACAAGGCCTGTCGTCTCCGCATACAATGCCGGCATGCGAGGATCTATAGGTGTGTTGATTGGCTTGGAGACAGCGCTGCCAACCTTGTACCTCGTGCGTCGCTCGCTCACCTCCACGACACGACTCTTGTGGCCTTGGAACTCCCTGGCGATCTTGTGCCGAGTGTGGATCGTCGTCAACAGGTTGATGCTCCTATCAATAAACCCCTTGAAGCCGTGTGGTTTGCTGTTGGACTCACGCTCAACACGGAGCATGAACTCGTCGACGCTATCCTCGATGTCATAGGACAGCTCGCGCACCTCCTTCACCCAACACTTTGCTTGTTTGTCGGGCTCCTCCACATCTGACATCTTCTCGAGGAACGTGTGCATGCTCTCAAGCTCAGCTTTAAGGAATCTGATCTCACCCTTGGCTTCTTTGAGCAGCTTGTACTTGGCAGCAAGCAAATCACCCAGCTTCCCAAGCAGGGAGCCCATGGCGCCCTGCGATGCGCTCACCACCGCCGCCTCCATCGCCTTTCCTTGTTTGTGGTAGCTCTCAAATCGAGCCAAGAACTCAATTAGGGATCAAGAAAGCCTCATGGAAAGATCTTCATTTCTTTCCTTCTTTCTCTCTCTACTTATTATGTCACCCTGTGTAGGGTGTGCAGCGACTATCGTTGTGCAGCTCTCTTTGGAACGAAACGAGGCATAAAGTCCTAATAATGGAGAATGACATGCTCTTTGCACGATGCCAAACAAAACGTAAACAAAAGTTGATAGGTTCATGTCGTTGTCAAATTCGTTTGCTTTTTTCCACAGTGTGAGATATCGTTAAACAATGGGAAAACGACAAACTCGAGACTATTTTTATACTACCAGTAGGAAAAAAATTGCTGCCACTTGTTGTTTAGTACGTTCCATCTCTTTTGTCGTCCAACAAGATATCAATTAACAGTTCAATACATATATTTAACTATTACTGTTTCTAGTTATAGTAAGTAAGAATATAATAATACAAAAATATTTTTGATGAAATATATTAATATTGTCTTTATATGGTAAATCAAATAATTTTGGGTAAATATTTTGCTGCACGCATTCTAAAACAACGTCAGGTAAATGAACACAGAGTAGCTCCCTAAGAGCAACTCCAAGAGATTAGCCAAAAGAAGTATCTAAATTTAGTGATTTAGCTATTCTCTAAAATGAATCTCACCCAAAAAAACAAGACTACTCCAACAGGCTATCTAAACTAGAGGGCGCGCGGTGGGTCACGTACGCGCGGGAATAGGACGCAGCGTGCGGGAAGGAAACGTCGACCGCGCCAAGAGGCTGGATGGTGAGCGGGGTAGGCTATCCAAAAATAGAGAGCGAAGGAGGAGGAATGGAGAGCTACTAAATTTGGAGAGTCATTTACAGAGTCTATTGGAGACGTTTTTTCTCCAATAATAGCCAAATTTACCTTTAGAAAATGATTTAGCTCTTCTTTTGGAGTTGCTCTAAGATAGTATTGTACCCATTAAAGATGGAGATGATCATATTAAGTTACCTGCCCCGAGTTAAGTCTTCCTTTCGTATTGCTCACCTAACATCACACTGGTAAGCTATTATATGGACTTTTTTCCAGCTTTTAAAAATTGCTTTTAAGCTTTTTTTTCTATAGTGATCGGCTTTCAAACGGAGTGTCTTTTTAAGACGATATCAATAAGTTGATTGTAGTATATACTGTAACGACTTTATTTATATCGGCCATGTTAAAGTTGATGTATTGTGTCCGTGTAGGACATTTCGTCTTCTCACGCCAAATGTGACATGAAAGGTGTGTGAGCTATGCACATGTTGTATCAGACGTGGTATCAATTTGTAGTAACCAACTCTGATTCAGTTTCGTCTCTGTGTGGGACTCTTTCCCTCATCATATATACACACATACATACATAATGAAATATATACCTTTAAAAAATATACTGAAATTCAAAGTTTTGAACAAATTTACTTCACATACTTTGCTAATTTACATATATAATCAGTATATACCTACAATCAAACTATCATTAAAAAAGGCAACTACAATTCAAAATTTAGTTCAAACTTATTTAAACTAGTTAAACTTGACATCTAAGAAATTTTAAAATTTTTTACGTACAATATATACCTATTTTAGACTATGGTACTCAAGCACCAAGAAGCATTCATTATTTTACTATATATACCAAGTAGATTATAAGAAAAGATACACTCAAGATCAAAGCCGCTGCCCTAGGAGGCCAGGAGGAGAGACTCCGCGGGTAGCCATCATACAGTGCAACACCGATCGTCCGTACGGCGTGGCATCAAGAGCCGTGTTCACGTGATGTCAGAGAACACAAGTCATCGAATCTGTGACTAGCCCTGGGCGTTCGGTACTACCGAACCGATCGGTTCGGTTCCTCGGTACCCATACAAATTCGGTTCCTACGAATCTCGGTACCGTTCGGTTCCTGAAAAAACTCGGTACCGAAGAAATTCGGTATCGGTTCTTTCGGTTCGGTTCCGGTATTTACCGAAATTACCGAACAGGGTACAGCAGCATGTAACATCAAGTTCAATAGCCAATTTTGACATAAATGTAACATGATTTCATATAGAATAAGTGCCAAATCATACAGAGAAACCACAAATACATAATATTTCGGTAGTTCGGTATTTCGGTAAACCGAGGCACCGAACCGAATTTCCTCGGTAAATTCGGTTCCTGAGAACCTGGAACCGAACCTGGAACCGAAATTTTCGGTACTTTCGGTTCGGTTCTCGGTAAATTCGGTTCGGTACTCGGTTTTCGGTTTTTTGTGCCCAGGGTGATCTGTGACATATAAGAAATCAGTTTTCTCTCTTGGTTTGATCGTTTTGGCTTCAGTTTTTAGCTTTTGATTTATTTTTCACTATTCATAAATTTCGTCTTTTTCTGAACTTTTGGCTTTTTGTTGAGCTGTTTTACCGGTTCTTTTTTTCCCGTATTTGTTTGTATTATATGTAATGGGATAACATATTTTTTTAATTTTTTTAAACTTAATTATGCTAAATAAGCCTCTGTCAGTTACAGTATTTTTTCAGCCAACTACAATATTTTTCAACCATAAACAAAAAAAAAGCCCAAATGAACACCACCTCGTTGGTTTTTTCTACGGCGACTTCATCCACCGAACCGTACAGCACAAGAGTCAGAGAGCACAAGTCATCGAATCCGTGACATCTAAGAAATCAGTTCTCTTTAGAATCCAAACCGTGTTGAGTTGGTTTTTTCTACGGCGACTTCATCCACCGAACCGAGGGGAGCATCCACGCGACGGCGTCCCGAGGGGAGGCCCTTCAGTCCATCGGTCCAAGCAAAGAAGCAGCATCATTTGCCTTGGTCCACGCGCAACAGAGCAAATCCTCCTCCCTCGGTCCACGCGAGAAACAAGCAGACGTGAGGAGCAGCTAGTCACACTGAGAAGGAAAAGATCAAGGCAGCGAAGTGAAGAAAAATCACCAAGCAATCCAGGAGAGAGAAAGTTGGCACGGAACCCGAGACAGAGAAAAGAAGGGGCTGTCGGTTTTGTGTGGAGTTTTAGCCGAGATTTGCTAAACGTAAGCATCACCACAGCGATTCTTATTGATTATTGATCGATCAGTGACCGGTTTGCCTAGGCTATCAGCTCGTTTCATTGAAAACTGTTCCCATGAGCTTTGAATCTGTTTGTTAGGCAAATGAAGCCAAGCCAAGTCACTTGGATTTTTCAGCAGCGACTTGTTCTCTTCTGATAAATGCGGTTAGGTAAATGTCTCCATCATGCTACTGCAAGAGCCATCCATCTGCTGCTACTGCAAAAATTACGCGACATCATCTTGGATTGGGCTCACCCTTGTGGCCTTGCGTTTTTTGCTGGTGGCCTGTGGATGATGCATCACTGCAACGAGCAGAGGAAGACGGGGCCTTCTACGACAAGCTTGACAAGGGTCAGATCAGTATTGTCGTTGAAGGGTAGCCTGAATGCATCATATGTAGCCTGAATGCTCTATGTTTATATCTTTTTTATTCCAAGCCTCCCTTGGCTGTCCATGTCGCAGTCTCGGTCTCACTATTATGACAAAACATATAGCATTCCTCTCTCTACATTTAGGCTCCACTCATTTTAGTTTCAGATTCTGGATTCTATCTTATTTTTACTATTTATAAATTTCATCTTTTTTGAACTTTGACTTTTTGAGCTTTTTGCAGGTTCTTTTTTTCCGTATTCGTTTGCGTTCTCCGTGATGAGAGCATATTTTTTATATTTTTAATTTTTTAAATTTAATTACGCCAAATAAGCAACCTTCAATTACAGTGAAATTTCAGTCACTACAGTGTAATTTCAGTTATAAACCATATTTTTTCAGCCCAACTAAGCAGACTGTGTTCTTATTGATTACTGATCGATCAGTGACCGGCTTTCATAGACTGTCAGCTCGTTTCATTGAAAACTGTTCGGGCTTTGAATATGCTCCTCCGTGTTAGGCAAATGAAGCCGAGCCAAGTCCCTTGGATAGCACTGACTTGTTCTCTCCTCATAAATGTGGTTAGTATGTCTCCATCATGCTAAGAAAAAGAAAGGCATATCCTCACGTCTGTTTCATAGATTTGGACTGAAATCCATTCTTATATATATATATATATATAGCTGTTATTTGCCAAAATAGTTTTCACAGTATTTCAGTCATAAACATATCATCCATATTTTACCTTTCCGAAACCGTGACTGAAATACATTCTATCACTTCTTCACAATATTGCAGCTCAAGTAAATAAGAAAAAGATTACGTCTTACAGCGAACAGTAGGTCACTAATTTGCAATCCGAATCCTAATCCATTGGTGCAACCCCGAGCCTCGAGGAGGAAGAGCCAGGGCCCAACGTGTGCGAGTGTCTTGTGGGCCCTAGAAGGCTGGGCCCAGCCTCGCTCCACTGTCGGCCTGTCCGTCCCTAACAGTATGAAGAAATGTCGTAAGGTCTGTTTCAGTTTCTAGAACAAGTTGCATACATCAATGAAGAAATGCTGTAGCCTATCCATCTGCTGCTACTGCAAAAATTACGTCACAACATCTTGGATTGGGCTCACCCTTGCGGCCTTGCGTTTTTTTGCTTGTGGCCTGCATCACTGCAACGAGCAGAGGAAGACGAGGGCCTTCTACGACATGCTTGACAAGGGTCAGATCAGCGTTGTCGTTGAAGGGTAGCCTGAATGCATCATACGTAGCCTGAATGCTCTATGTTTACTTCTTTTTGATCTACTTGTGGAGATCTTCGAAAATTGGTACTTCTTCCATGGTTCCATCTAATTCAGATTTACTGCTAACCATTTGGGTTATCATACACAATCGTGTTGCTGATATGCTTCTGCTATGTCTGAAGAACTTGCCCTGCACAATAATCCAAGATACGCGTGAGGACCTACGCCTTCAATTTCCATCCTGAACCAAAACCAACATCAAGAACAACTCAATTTTCATAAAAAATATTTTATTTGAGAAGTTGGCGAGAAACTCGATCCATCTCCTACCAGCCAAGGAGGAGGCCTCCTCCTGCCCGCCCTGCTGTTGTCGTCTCTTGGGCTCAGAGAAGCAACCCCCCTTGTCAACCCCTAGGGCATGTCTTGGCCGCCGCGATGTGGTCTGATGCAATCTCATTCAGTGGTAACAAATTATACTGATTTTATAGCTCTTCATGCTTCTTAATAACGACGATATACCTATCAATACTAAGCTCTCCCTGCAATATTGAAAGTGAAGATATAGAATTTCTCAAGTTCAAGAAAAGCCTACAAAAGATGCATTGGCATGCCGACCGCATCTCCTGCTGTTGTTTTGGCTTTTGTTTTCATTTTTCCCTCGTTCTATTCCTTACTCTTCCACCGATGCTATTACTATCTTTGATGTTACTGACTTACTGCCCAAGTGCCCAGGAGCTTGAAGAGCAGGGGCGTAGCCACCATGTTGGCTTGACTGGGCTCGAGCCCACCCTCCGGTGCCAGTATTCCCCCACTCTTCTGCTGGTCCTTGTAAATCTAATTTCAATCTCATGTACGAAGTCACATTTTGTGAGAGAATTAGAAGTTATATGTTAATTTGAGAGATTGATATTGTGAAATTTTATATATTAATTTTCATTGCTAAATGACATATCTATATACTAAATTTGAGTATTTGAGGATGAATATCTGAATGGGAGGACAATCTAAGAAACTAACATTGAGTCAACGAATTTGCTTCCTTTGTCTATCTAAATTTAGGATTGATTTTATCCAAAACTACTATGATTGTGAACTTCACATGCATGATACATAAATTGACTTGTTTGTGACGAATTACCTATATTTAGGTTTATCCCGAATAAAATTTTATGTTGTGTCCAACGCAGGCCACGATGGCATCGACCACGTGTCTGTCGATCTACGGCACGGGCAACTAGGTAAGCTTTGTGTAGGATCGAAATGGCGACAGAGGTGGTGAATGTCGCTCGCTTCAAAGTCGCCCCCAAGAAATCGAACACTGATTTTTCAGAAAGATGCAAAACACAGCACCTCACAGAAAATTAAAATTAATTTCTCTGAATTTTGGAACGTATGCGACACCGAAAAATTCAGCATAAATCAGAGATTAACCAGTAAAAATTTCAGCTGAAAATAACGTCGTTTGATCTGCATGCAAAAATGCCAAAGATCAGCAAAAGAAAAAAAAAGAAAAACACTAAATGGAGACATTCATGCTCACTCACGCTCGAACTGAAGAAAGGCAACAGGAAAGACACCTCTGCAGACTGAAACAGGAATGAAGAAGCTGAAAATTCAGATTCTTGTCAAATTCAAAAAAAAAAAGGAGAAATGATTCTTTTCTTTTTAGACCAAGACCCAGGAACATAAACTAAATATTATAGGGGCTCCAAACAACGCAAGAAATCAACAAAAACACAGGAATTTCAGATTCAAGCCAAGAACTGAAAAAGTACAGAGGTTTCACCAAAATCCAAATTACTCCCCAACCTTTAATCCTATGGCTATGAAACTTTGAGGATAGCAAGTTAATAGCATCTGGGCTTATCATACCAAATTTCAAGCCATCTCGTTGAGGGAAACAAGATTTCACTAAAACCCTAGAACCCAAGAGCATGAACAGAGGAGGCTCAAAGGAGAATCACTGAAATTAACTTTAGTTTGCTCTTAGGATCAATAAGCCAATTGGCTTTTGGGCATCTCCCATGTCATTGCAACCCATTTTGGGCCTTTCCAACAAGAAATAAGAAGAAACACAAAATCTCATAAATCAAGTCAAGAGAGACATCAAAGAACAGAGAGCACCAGAGAATAAAAACTTCAGATTTCCATTCCATCACAAAAGGATTTACAGAGAACTACGTCCCGATACGCATATACATTCGGAGGAATGATTACATGATTTCTCTACTCAATCCCTCTCGTCACCCTCTCCAATCTCAAGCACACACTCTCAAGAACCCATGAAGGGAGGAGGCAAAAACTCAGAGCTATGAAGGAGACAAGCAGGGAGCACACCTGTGCCTCCACCAACAAACCTCAACCACTAAAGCCTAAAGCCAAAACAACCACTAAAGACTCTTTTGACTCTAGCAAACCCTAATTCCCTTTCAAGTGCTCAAGTGGGCATGCAGCCCCTCCACTCCTTTTATAGCCCATGGCTAACGGGTCTCCGCCCCGTTACGCCCGCTATTTCCAACGGAGCCCGCTCCCGTTTGTGCAGCCTTGCGAAATTCTCGTTTCGCCCCCCCTGCACCTTCCGGGAAGCTTCCGCGCTCCTTGTCTCGCACGTCTCGCAACCACCTCGAGTCCACGTCGTCTTCGACACATCCCGACCGTTCTGACCTCAGCGCCACCTGCGCCTAGTCCGGTCCACCGTGTCTCACCACGACTCCACTCGACGTCCTGCAGTCACAGAGACAAGAAAACACGTCAAATAGCACTGCTCGATACATGAAAGCGTAAATAACATCATGCTTACCACAGATGAAGTCCAAACCTATCAAATCAAAGAATCAGCGTCCTAATCCCATACGACCAGGAAAGACCAAGGTCTGACCGAGCCCGATTGTGCCACGCAACGACTCGACTTCAAACCACTCAAACCAAACTCGACTAACATAACCAAGGTCAATTACTCATCATACACATGTGGCCACCTCCACATGGTTCATCACTTTGTCCTACAAGCTCCTCTATTTTTATTCTGGTTACACCACTAGAGAGGATGACCCTCCATAAGATGCAGCTTGGATGGGAATGGGTGGCCGAAAATGCTGGTAAAGATAAGTTTTCTAGTTGAGTTTCCTTTAGCTGAAATGTTGAATTCTACAAGGGTCATAATTATCTCCCACTGCAACATCCTGGGGTACTTATCAAAGTCAAGAAACTGGAAGTGCATTCCGGAGCTAAAGGCACAATGGTTAATGGGCGCGTTCTTTTTAGCTTATTGTTTATAACTTATTACTAATGATTTCTCTTGAACAAACAAACAAAACGGATTCTCTGCCACCGTTTCGAGACGGCTTATCAGGATAGTCTTTTAGAAGTGGCTTGTTGGCCTTCGATTCATTCGTATAAGTACTTGCGCTAGGCTAAAAGTCATAATCAGTAAAAGAACAGACCCAATGTGTGGATCAAGGGGCAAGAGAGAGGTCCTTGGGTGTTGGTTCCCCCTTTCATCAGACTGGGCTTGTTCAAAAAGAAAATCCATAAAATCAACACAGTTGTTCCAGCGCTCCGTAGTTCAATCCTTGGTTATGCAAGTTGCGCATTTTTTACGAGTACCAAGTCTACATACCTAAACCAAGAAATTAAGAATATGCAGGTGATAGAACCAGGTCACCATGCATCAAAGCTTGCAATTTGCAGCCTGATCCAGGTCCAGATAGTCTTAACACAGCCACACAGGGCTTACAGGGATAGAAGCACATGAGGTTGCGATGTTTCAGAACCCAGATCATACAAAGGATAAAACTAACGTCGGCACTCGAAGTTGGTAGAAGCTAAGAAACGAATCGAAATTCGACCTCAAATCAACAAGCAGACACTTGGTGTGCCGAATCCCAAATTAAAGAGCGACTCCGTAACTGCTCCAGCAACCGGGGACCTATGCATTGGGGTTTCCTACTCGATCAACATAACATGTCAACATAAAAACTAACATCGGCACTAGAAGTTGGTAGAAGCTAACAAAGGTGGCCGGCTTGAGGGAGACAAGTCGCCGGGCGGGGAATCGTCGGAGCAGCTTGGGTAGCAAATCCGGTTGGTTCACCACGTTACAACTTGAAAGCGAAGGAAGAGAACAGCCACAAACACGAGTCAGAGACTTAAGGGCCTATTTAGTTGGTGCCTAAGTTTGCCATATCTAAGTTTAGACAATGTGTGGCTGCCACAGAAAGTGTGGCTAACAAAATCGAAGCCACACTTATGGCAAAGTTTGGCAAGAAACTGAGTCTATAACGTGTGGGGCCGGGTGCTAAGAAAGTGTGGCATGCCACAGTTGCGTCAGTGAACCAAACAGTTACCTAAAAATTAGGGCACATCTAACTTGTGGCTAGGCAACTTCTGGTTATGAACCAACTTCTGGTTAGTACAGACATTTTAAGAAGTTACTGTACACACATACAAGCAAATGATCGAGCAACCCATTACTTCCTCCTCTTCTCCTTCGGCTCATCTCGGTACATGTGCAGGTTCACCATGGCGACTGCACGGCAACATCATTGAGCTGAGAATCCCTGATACCTTCCTTCTGGATGACCTCGCCAGGAGCCCAGGACCACAGCTGGTGCCGTGGCCAGTTGTGCACCTACTCAGTACAGTTTCCCTGTTAATACATGAATCAGAATCCTACCCCCCCCCCCCCCCCACACACACACACACAAAAAAGCATAAATACACATACATGTCCACACAAGTTTTTTTTTTAAAAAAGAACCAAACACGGAGCAAACAAAGAAAAGCCCATTTCACTCTTTTTGTTTTTAACTTTTTTCTTTCCCTTTTTCATTTTTTGGCAATTTTGTTTTTCTCTGTTTTTTCTTCATTGACTTGAGTAGTCTAATTATTGAACTCAAGAAAGGAAGATCAATAAATGTATCCGATGAGGCAATGATCGTTCTAACAGAAGCACTAGGTTCAAGACTACATCGAAATTCAAAATCCACAAAAAAAGAGGGATGTTACTTGGACCTAATTAATATTTGCCTGATGAAATATGCATGCTAACTACAACGTACAAATTTGCCAAATTAATAACATATTGCCTTGAAGGTTAGATAACCCCGCTCAGTTCGCTTAAACTTCTGGCTTCTGATTTATTTTTCACTATTCAAAAATTTTGTCTTTTTCTGAACTTTTGGCTTTTTTGAGCTTTTTTGCCGGTTCTTTTTTCCTGTATTCATTTGCGTTGTTCGTGATGAGCTAACATATTTTTCTATTTTAATTTTTTTAAATTTAGTTACATTAAATAAGCCACTTTCAACTACAGTGTAATTTTAACAAGCCACAGTGCAATTTTAGCCATAAGCCACTATTTTTTAGCCCAACCGAGCGGAGCCACAAGCATATTCCCCCATAGTCCCCTAGAGCGCTTGTTCTTTTTAGCTTCGGTTTATGATTTTTTGCTATGGCTTAAAGCTTTTGGGTTGCTTACGAGAGAGAGTACGGAGTAACAAAAACTCACATGCGATTTTGGTCGATATAAATGAAATCGCTATAGTATGTACTACAATCAGTTTGTAGACTCCACTTTAAAAAGTCACTCCATTTAAAAGTTGGTTACTATAGACAAACCAAAAAACAATCTTTTGAATCTGAAAAGAAGGGGCCACATACTACTCCACAACCTAAATAGTAGAGGCTAGCCTTTCCCCTATTAATATAACCCACTTATACCGTCGGAAAAGAGATAAATACTGGTTAATAACACTGTTAGATTTTCATAAATCAAAAAATAACACCATTGAATTCTACAACACCCACAAGCCTTTCCCCTTCAACATAAATGGCTGTGTGAGTTCAGATTGACCCGCATATGAACTCAGGGAATTAGACCTAATAACTTCAAGTTAACTTCTTTTGGGCAAAACAAGGATAAAACCCCAATCAAATTGCCAGATCTTAGCTACAGCGTGTCAGGCTTGGGCAATATAGAGCTAGAATAATGTTTGTCTCAAAAAGCAATATATAACAGAGCAATGGTACAGTGGTATATATACATCAGAGCAAGAGAATATATGCATATTTAATTTGACATGATCTGATTGGTCCTGAAAATTCAAGGTAAAACCGGGGCATGAGTTAAATCCAGACTAGATAAGATATAATTAAACATAAATATCCAGCCAATGGTCATACCTGGCATCTGCATGGCCATGTAATTGGGCATTTATATATCATCACCATGTCTACGTGTAGACATCTAGAGATGGCAACGGGCACAAACCCGCTGAGTTTTGCTATCCCAAACCCGTGCCCGTGAAAGTTGGACGTGCTCGCTAAAAAACCCATGCCCGTTGACGGGTGCAGATTTTTTCCCAAACCCATGCCCACTCGGGTCGCCCGTACCCGACAACAGCTGTGCAGATTGCAGACAGTGCAGTGCTTAGCAAGTCAACAATAAGTACATACAAACCACATTCTTACCCCAAAGAACGCACGATGTTGCTCCCTGCAAGTGAAGTCGGAGAGATGGGAGGCCGTCCGTTCTTGGTCGTTGCAGCAGCCGCAGGCTTGATGAGGCGTCCATTCTTCTCAGCAACTACACCAGGCTTCAGCTTGGTCACTCCCACACGGGCGCGCTGCTTCGGATTGGAGGGGCCGACACCGACAATTAAAGCTTGGGACGGAGGGGTGGTCGGTGGCGGCGAGTCTCCGACTTGGACAGGACGAACTTGTGATGGAAGAACTAGGGCAGCAGCTTGCGGATCTACTTAGTGGACATCTTTTGCGGATCTAATTGCTCGAATACGTTGATACTGCAGCGCACTGTCCTCCCCCCAAAAACACCGATACCACGATACGTGTATGTAAATATAATAAAAATATATAAATTACAGAAATTAATGATTTCTTAAGAGGAAATGGGTGATATAAGGCGAGCATAATTATATGAATTAAGCAACAAATTATATAGATAAATGAGAGTTGTATATCTTGTTGATCTTGCCTTTTTTTTTTGCTATTTCTGCATCAGCAAGAACTATTCATCTAAGAGAAAATTGTATGTTTCTTCTATAGAGCAAAACAGACCAAGAAAGAAAGTAAGAGCAACTCCAGCAGTAGCCCTCAAAACAGGGCCCCTACTTTTTATTTGAGGGCTCCCCCTACTTTTGAGGGCCCTATTTTCTGGGCTGCACTCCAGCAGGAGCCCTCAAAACAGAGCCCCTACTTCTCAATTCCCTCTATTTCCTCACACACTATATGTATATGTATGGGACAAAAGCACAATACACAATAAAATATTTATGATTTCACAATGAGGGACAATATTTAAATATATGAATTCAAGTACGAATATTCAAATTTAAATTCAAATTTGTTCCGAATTTAAATTGAAAGCACAAAGTTCATCACATAACATTAAAATTTGTTCTGAATTCAAATACGAATATTCAAATACGAATTCAAATACGAATTCAAATACGAATATTCAAATTTATTCCGAATTTAAATTGAAAGCACAAATATGAATTCAAATACGAATATTCAAATTTAAATTCAAATTTGTTTCGAATTTAAATTGAAAGCACAAAGTTCATCACATAACATTCAAATTTAAATTCAAATTTGTTCTGAATTCAAATACGAATATTCAAATTTAAATTCAAATTTGTTCCGAATTTAAATTGAAAGCACAAAGTTCATCACATAACATTCAAATTTAAATTCAAATTTGTTCTGAATTCAAATACGAATATTCAAATACGAATTCAAATACAAAATATTCAAATTTAAATTCAAATTTGTTCCGAATTTAAATTGAAAGCACAAAGTTCATCACATAACATTCAAATTTAAATTCAAATTTGTTCCGAATTCAAATATGAATTCAAATACGAATATTCAAATTTAAATTTAAATTTATTCCGAATTTAAATATGAATTCAAATACGAATTCAAATACGAATATTCAAATTTAAATTCAAATTTGTTCCGAATTTAAATTGAAAGCACAAATGTTCCACAAAAAACGAGGAAAGCTGAAAAATGAGAGCCGGAGTAGGGGGCCCCTAGGAATGAGGGGTGGGAGGGTGATTTGAGGGCCTCCTCAAATTTGAGGGCTCTAGTAGTGGCTCTGCTGGAGCTCGTTTTTTGGCTCAAGCCCTCAAATTTGAGTTTTGAGGGCTCAAGTAGGGGCCCTGCTGGAGTTGCTCTAAGTGAAGTGGGGTGGGGTGGAGCACACCTAGATCTGAATAGAGGACGATGACAATAAGTTGGAGGTGCTGCTCACTTCCCAATGCCACGCTCCCTCCCGGCTACCGCGCTGCTCCCTTCCTGTAACCCGGTCCTTACCTTCGTGTTCATTGTGCCACTGCTCGCTTGCCCACGACACCTCTTTGCTCACCCGTGCTGCCACATGCTCACTTTGCACCACGCACCGCCTCACGCATGATTATTGTCACATCATGGCACCACGTTCACGTTCGTCGGTCGTCACTCGCCTCTAGCCTGCACCTCCACCCGTTCGCCATTCGAAGGCCGAAGCCGCCTCCACACAAACTGCCACAAGATGAGAAATGGAACAAATGTTAAGATTTTATTTACATCTTTACCTCTTTTGGGCATGAGGAGAGCTGAGGTAAAAAGAAAAATAGGTCTAATTATTACATGGGCTACGCGCGAGATATGGAAAGTGCAGGCTGAATTTATTTGCGGGCATAAAAATATAATTTTAACACAACTAACAATATATACATCTAATATACTTATTACATACCTGGTATTTTATAAAAAAATCATGGGTGTTCAGTTGAACACCCATAAACTATTGCAGGTCCGTCCATGGTAGACATCTAGGTCCACACCATGAAGCTATCGGTGCTGGTGTTGAAGCCCAAGCCCCCATAGGGAAGAGATCTCCTGTATATCCACATTGAGCCACAGTGCTGCAAGGTGCCCAACACACCTTAAATTTGGACAACTCTGTGCACACAGCTCTCTCACTTGAGGAAGTTCGAGACTGGAGACCCTCTCCAGGCCTTCACTTTCCACGATTACAAGGACCTTGGAGAGGAGCCACAGCTGCTGCAATGTGTCCATGTCGCATATAAAGACAGTTAATGTGAAAGGTGCTCTAAAGCCAATTCGAAATATTTAAATAATAAATGGCAGGTATGGTTATCCTAGATTAGGGGTTCGCTCATTTTGACTTAAACTTCTGTCTTCTTGTTTATTTTCACTATTTCTAAATTTCGTCTTTTTCTGTTTTTGGTCCTTTTTTGAGCTTTTTTGCTGTTTCTTTTTTTTTCTGTATTCGTTTGTATTGTCTGTGATGGTCTAACATGTTTTTTCTATTTTTAAATTTAGTTCCACCAAATAAGCCACCATCAGCTACAATGTAATTTCAGCTAGCTACAGTGCAATTCAGCCATAATCCAACTTATTTTAGCCCAATCGAGCGGTAACTAGATTGACGCTACAATTAGCAGAATAGACCTTTTCTGTGTTGAGAATAGATCACATCCATTTTTTCTCTATGGACCATGCAATCCTTCCCCAATGATCTCTTCTGCTACCATATTTCATGAATCATAGATACGAAGATATCAAACCAATAATATAGACACATATAAGCAAACATGGAGTTGGATCGACCCACCATGAGATACTGCAAGAACGTTGCATTCTTACATATCATCATTTGGTCTCATTTACAATACGTATGCTATATCCTTAGACTTGAGGTCGCCGCACATACTTGAGATGTGTAATGGCTCACTTAGGGGTTGCCAAACACTACTCCGTAACTAGGTAGTTATAAAGGTAGCTTTCAGGTTTTGTCATGATGCATGCATCAAGGCATGGTCAATCAAGATAGGATTTACCCTTCCATACAATGGGAGAGATATCTCTAGGCCTTTTGAGTGACTGGATTCCAGAAATGATGGTTATGCTACTTGCGGTTAAAAAGTTAACCGTAATCAGGGAATTCGAGTCATGTGATCGAGAAAGAGTGGTGAAGCCAACTAATAAAGATGGCACGTACTCGCCTTGAGTTTGATCGATATCATAAGGCAAAGGAAAATGCGTATAAATTTTTGTTGAGTTTCGTCCATATGATCTTTACGTATACTTGGAATTTAGCATATCTTGCTAGAGGCTGCTACTGATTAGTGGACAAGTAGGAGTACTCGGGCTATGCCCAAGTGTATATGAATCTATAGGGTCGCATGCTTAAAGGGTTAGGATATAATTCGGATGATGATATGAATTTATATGGGCTACGAGTTCCTAAAGGGCCTCAAGTTCGAGACCTATCATTTATACCTATATATAGAGGAGTGGTCGTATAGGGTTTACATGAGAATTCGGAATTCTCGAAACCGTAGTTGTCACACCTTTCTCACATAGTACCACGCAGACGACGCTAGCACTCGAGCGCGTTGTGTCCCTGCCCCGTATGTGTGGATACCTTAGAGGTGTTGATGCGAAGGTTTAGTACTAGGATGATCCACAACATGTAACGATCACAAGGAGCTAAAGGAGGAGACATATGGCTAGTATGACTACCACCACATCAACATGTTACATCGACTCTACTTTCGCTATGAGTCTGCGCGTCTAATGGTAATCCTATGATCTATTACTAGCGAGATTCCTTGTTTACATGGTAGAATTTTTGAAATTGTACTAGCATAGCCTACCATAGCACTATAGTAACTTCATTTATATCGACCAAAACCACACGTGAGATTCTGTTACTTAATACTCTCTCTCATAAACAACCTCAACGCTATAAACTGCAGCAAAAATCCATAAACCAAAGCAAAAAAAAAGACCCCGTATCTGTCTCATTAATTTCATCCAAGGTGGGATTCAATTCCGAGTTGGAGCGCAAAGTATTCTGTACGTGCTCTCAGTGCTCCTTTAGTTTGTTTCGTCGATAAGCTACAAGGCTAGATATAGTGATAACTGCAAGTGGCAAACCACCGCATCTACTTAAAATTTCAGCCAAAAAATTTTGGGAATTCACCAAAACGCTGAAAATGATAATTTGAACATAATTTAATTAGTGATTGGAATTTGAAATATTATAGACCTATCTTTGAAAAAAATCTAGCCCCTAAGATTTAGATGTCTTAGAAAAAGATACGAAAAGTCGGCTTTAAGGTAATCTTCACGCTCCATGTCATCGATGCGTTGTGCTATCGCGCTGGTCATCAGCTAGTAGTAATAATAGTAGCCAGGTAAGACACACTACAATTGAAGATAGGGAGTTAAAATAAGGGCATCTTTAATAAGTATATGTTAACTGCTTTTTAGCAAAATTACGTAGAGCGCGTTTGGTTGCCCGCAAGGATCACGCCGTCCAGGCCGCGCAGGCCTGGCTCCCGGGAAACACGTCGTATTTCGTTTCTCTGGAGCCTGGCTGCGCGCCTCCAGCTGGAGAAAATTGATCATTTGCCACTTTGAAGAGTGGGCTTCGCAAAATTGCCACTTTCAAAATTGGCTTCGCAAAAATGCCATGCAGTACATTTACCTCTTGATTACCATGCCATTTGAGCCATTTAACTCATTTAATATTTTTTTTTCTAATTTCAAAGGGTGGAAAAGATATTTTTATCCTTGCTAAGTTTTGCACTGCCCTGTTGATCGTCAACATCGCCTGCATCTCCAGCGCGCCGCCGGCGATCGATTAGTTACTCGACAACTTCACGTTGCTATTCTTGACATGATCAGTCGATCATGTCTAATTTTAGCATAACAAGAAGCATGGACACGACGAAACAGAAGCAACCAATATATTCAAGTACTCACGACATATCCATCATGTGTCCACGACATGACGTCCCATTTGATGGTAATGTTCCCGTTCGGATCAAGCGGATCATAAGCCTCTGCAAACGAATTGACACTTGACAGAATCAACACCAAAGAACAAACTCGATCGAAAGCAGCAAATTAAAGGACATATCGATGATCGAGAAGAGGAACCTGCAACGGAAAGCGTGGCGGCAAGGATCAGGACGAGCACGGAGTTGAGCAGCTCCATTTCCTCACAATGCCTGCAACGAACCGCGAGAACAGCGTGTACACCTACACTAGAACGTGCATTGGGTGAGGAGGAGCGAGCGAGGCGTGGCGTGGCTTTAAGGCAAAGAAAGCGCAGGTTTGCAGTGATCGGTGAATTCGGCAGGAAGCTAGCTATAGACACCGGTGGCGAAACTTAGCAAGGGTAGAAAGGTCTTTTTCACCTTGTGAAATTAGAAAAAAAAATATTAAATGAGTTAAATGGCTCAAATGGCATGGTAATCAAGAGGTAAATGTACTGCATGGCATTTTTGCGAAGCCAATTTTGAAAGTGGCAATTTTGCGAAGCTCACTCTTCAAAGTGGCAAATGATCAATTTTCTCCTCCAGCTGCACCTTACGGGGCCTGACTTACGACCAGATGCAGGCAACTAATCAGTGTCCCACTGCATTCCACAGGTCAGGCCGGGCCGAATGCAGCAACCAAACGCGCTGGTAGGATCTGTAGCTGAGGTCGATGGATGAGAGAGAGAGAGAGAGAGAGAGAGAGAGAGGGAGGCCGTCCGCTCGGGGTGCGACCGTCGCCTCACGCGAATGAAGAGCGACGCCTTTTGCTGTTGGAGTGGAAACGTCGCTTCCTCACGCATTTTTTGGACCGAGGCCAGATCCGGCACGGCGTGAAGGATTTCTCTTGCGCGCCAAGGCGATTTCCTCCGCCGCCGCAAGCCAATTCGAGGCCGGGCGTCGTCGCATCTGGAGATTCCATCAACGCCGCCACCGGCGCCTTCGGCCTCTTCCCCGATCCCACCTGGCGCTCCTTCGACCAGACGCTCCGCCAAGATGTAGGTACCCGCCTCGATCTGCTCGAGATCTCTGTGCATGCTGTTGTTTGCTCGGGACTAGGTGCCGGAACTGCGTGGGTTTTGTGTGTTCATGGAGGGTTGGTTGGAACGGTGGGTCATCAGGGGTGCGGTTTGCTGCTGTCTCGTTGTGATTTGTGCGAACGGCGGGGAACGATTTGTTCTTCGTGTGTAATAGTGGATTTGAGAGTTCGTTTACCATTCCTAGGTGTAGGTTTTTGGATGTGCAAGGTTGTATATACTGTTTCTGTGTTACACCGTCCGATTTGAGCAAAGGAAATGGACAAAACAACCTGCTTTCAGTTCTATGGGGAGATTTCAGGTTAGTTTTGGGTGACTAGTGGGATTTGTGGATATTTCGATATGGTTAAGGTTTCATGGTTCCGGATGTAAGCTGCTTGTCGGGGTTGCTCGCTATTTACATGAAATTTCTTGTACACATCCTCTTGAGCTGATACTCTGTAGTCATGTATGTTACCCCCCATTGTGGTCACCTTATGATGATGTATAGTAGGTCTAAATCCAGAAAGTGTGCTGTGCAACTACGCAAGTATAGTTTGAATGATGCTTACATGGACTGTAGATTTGTCAAGTCTCTGCTGTTTTCACCTTACCCTGTACCTATATGTAGTTGGCTCTGGTACTTACTTTTTTTTTTCATTTTTCAATGAAGCAGGATTTTCAGGAAACATAAGCACTCAAATGCTAAAATGAGTCCCATCTTCTGGGTTATGCCCAAATCTACTATTTTTGTCACCAGATTAGATACAGGATGTCTCCTAGCGCAATTCAGGTAAAATTGGGACTGGGCCCAAAACAGTGTTAGTTATCTGCTATTCTGCTTTGGACAGATAAAAGGAGAGACTCTATTACACTTGGTACAGGATTACCTAGTTTGAACTCTAAAATGCACAAAGGAAAGGATGCATGTATGCGAGCCCCATCTTTTTGTGCAATGTGATTTTGAAATTTGGACTGAGAACTCAGAACCTGAGCGAAGCTAGCTGAATTTGTGATATAAATTAACACGCAGTATTTGGAGCAGAACGGGATCAAGCTTCACCATTTAGGAATCGAAGGGCACAAGGTATAAACAACTCAATCATGCACAAAATCTTCTTGATTGTCTGTGTATTTCCTCCACTCTGTATATGGCAGTAAATAATCTTTGCATCAAAGTAGATAGCAGGACCGCGTTACAGTGGATGAAAGGTTGCTTTCGGTAGAATGCCCTATTTGTCATGAGCACTTGCCAAAGAATGTAGTCACTTCTATGCACTAGCATTATTTCTCCTATGTCGTGTCGTGTTGTTCGTGTTAACTGAAACTCAAGAGTCTGATACATGTTTCTTCTTTTGGCTCGTGTGCAGCTGTTGGTATCCATGGTCCCCTTGCTAAGTGTGCACCTGGGCAGGCAAACCCGGCTGAGACAGTTCAAGCTACTGCATAGACCATCTCTGCTAAAAGGAACTTGAGAGATTTTGCTTTAGCCAGACTTATTATGTTGCATATGCTAGAACTCATACTAAGTAATGGTGGTTGTTGGCTGCAGCATCTATTTCTGTAGTACTTCTGCAGGTCATGGTTGTTATTATAAGGTCATGTTGTACTTCCCATTTTCCGCTGATTTCTAGCAGCAAGCTAAATGTCTGTACAATGGTTAGAATCCATCAGCTATGATTTCGTTTTAATATACTGGCTATTTTCTGTTTTGCCTACGCATGGTTGGTTTGCATTGGAGTTATTTCTTTGCACAGAGAGCATTTAGGCCAAAAGTAAAACACAAAGAGCCACAAAGATGCAGTCTAATATTGATCACCACATTTTATATGTACATACAAGAATTAAAAGCTTGTGTGCTTCTTTAGAGACAACTCAATAGACATGTTATTGGAAATGTTGTATTTTGTGCAGTCTTTAGGTGAGGTGGAAATGTTAGAGACAACTTAAAATACAAATTATTGGAGATGCCCTAATCCGTATGTACTGTAGCCTCAAGCCTTGAAGAACGAACGTGAAGAGCGAAGTAAACACGTGAAACAGCCAAACTACCGGCGAAGGATCGAAGTTGGGATCAAAGATGCATGCGAACTTTGATGAAGACCTGAAGTAAACGTGGCTACTGTCGAGTGAAGCGGGTTTTGCCAAGCAATCCTGCAGACAACATTCAGATTCAACTTCCATTAAAGCAACACCACACGTCCACACACACACAGATATATATATATATATATATATATATATATATATATATATATATATATATATATATATATATATATATATATATATATATATATATATATATATGATTCGTACGTACCGGAAATTGGCCATCAACTGCTGCTACATTATTGCCTTCCTCCTAGAAAAAAAACCATCGGGAAAAAAGTTGATATACTCCCCCCACTCGATGTTAGCTGTAAGACAAGCTGGGTGCACGTCAATGGCGTTTCTCAACGCGGACTGTGCTGCTCTTCTGTCGGATTCTGCAGCTCCCGCGATGCTTACAGAGATTTCCTTGAGGCTTGACAGGTGCTTGATGCCGACGGGTGCAGCACCGTACTTGTCCCATCCCTGCGCGTTGAATTTCATCTCGAGCCTTTGGAGCCTGGGCATTGCCCCTGACTCAAAGTTCAGGTATGCTATCCTGAAACAGGCGATTCTAAAATACTTCAGAACAGGGAACCCTGTTCCGCAAATGACCACATTCTCTTTAGGAGTTCCTCGGATGTGCAAAGAGAGATGGATAAGGGAGGGCAACTGTGCAAGGATTCCAACATCATCCTCCCGCACCTCCTTAACCCAAAGTGTCAGATCATTGAGGTTATGGAGTTCGCCGATCCACTTGGGAACCCTCGAAAACTTGAACTTCATAAATAGTCTCTGAAGAAGGTGGGGACAACTCAATTCATCCCACAAGACACCGGGGAGACCGGGGAGACTAGCATGAATACGCAGGTATTTGAGGTTGCAAAGCTTTTCAAGACAACAGCGCAAAACATCCAGAAACTGTCCTTCTATGCCATCCAATTGCCTCTGATGGAGGAAAAAATGCATTTCAAGCTCCCTCAAATTGGCCAGATCTCCTAGGTCTCTGATGCTGTCTATTGAGATCTTTCCCAAATTGACATCTCGTAGGGTACGTAGGGATTTCATATTACCTATCCCGTCAGGCAAACTTATCCCACTAGGAACGATCAGGTGCAATAGCCGGCGCAAATGAACAACATCTGACGGAACCTCAACCATGTCCCCATAATTTTCTGTTTCTATTTCCAATGTCTCTAATTGTTGTAGTCCCCGAATTTTCCTTGGTAGTGCTATTTTATGATGAGCTACAATTTTTAGATACCTTAGTTGGAACAAATGGCACATTCCAGTGAGGTCAATTATCACCTGCCTTCCACTTGGAAATTCAAGAGTTAAAACTTGGAGATGCTTGAACTCCAATAAAGGAGGTATATATGTAGAGGTACCAAATCTTGCTAGCGCTCTTACTTGTGAGAGATGAACAGCTCCAAGTGTTGTGCCATCTATTACACCATCCAAGTAGAGGGAGAGTCGACGAACCTTGTCATGCAATCCTGTAATGTCTTGTATGTCATCTATTGCAGTGATAAAATTATCTTCTCTACACTTGTATACAATAAGATCAAGCATCATATCATGTATTCCACAAGACAGCACATCATCATTAGGATCTGTATGTAGTGGTTGAATAATGCTCCTATTCACAAGCTCATTGAAATAGCCCTCTGCAATATCCTGGGGATCTCGCCCAAGTGCTTTACTTATAAAACCTTGGGCTACCCATTGCCTAACCAAATCATACTTCTTGATTGTGTAATCCTCTGGATATATACCCAAATATAGCATGCATGTCTTCAAATAGTGAGGAAGACTTATGTAGCTAAGGCTTAATATCTGTCTCATTCCATCCAAGGTGGGATTCACTTCAAAGTTGGAGCTCAAAGAATTCAATACTTGCTCCCAGTGCTCCTTTAGTTTCTTTCGTTGACTAGCCAAAAGGCTAGATATAGTGATAACTGCGAGTGGCAAGCCAGCGCATCTTCTTAAAATTTCAGCCGAAACTTCATCCAGAAACGGAGGACAAGCACCCTCTAAACCAAATATCCTTTTGAAAAATAACCTTCTTGAGTCTTCGTTGCTAAGTGGCCTCATTTTATAAACATGCTCATAGTGATTGGAGCAGCACACTACAGCCACAGTCTCAATTCGTGTAGTTGTTATTACTCTACTACCATTCTTGTTTTCTGGAAGAGCGCATCTAATAATATTCCATGCAATTGCATCCCATATGTCATCAATTACAATAATGTACCTGCCAAATAATTTCATAGGGAGTATAAAAAGCATTAGGCAAACGAACATATAAATGAAAGCATTCTCACTTTTTGCAAGCGAATTTCAAAAGGCCAAAACAAAAAAAAAAGACTCCTATCAATCAAGTTTTAAAGTTCATATGTACTTGGGCTAAATCCGTATGAGACTATGCTTGTCAGTTGAGCCTTAGGCTAAACCAATAAGGTGCAAAAATTGAACAAAACGTAGCCACACGCCTCGCTGGTTTGTCAAGTAATAGTTGTTAACACTGAATCTTGTGTAGGCGCGTTTGTGAGAATAGATATGTTGATTTGAGGAACTATATTTCGAGAATAGAGGAAAAGCAATTATCAGATTTCTGACTTTGCAAACTAGTGTTTCTGTAGTTCCTCTGAGGAACAAATTGAAGGATTACAGAACAGGTTTTGGTGGAACCTGATGTCTTAATTAGCGGCATTACTAAAACACCCACCCCAGAGGCTAATGTGATTATGTCAGCTTTTTAAAGAGGCCGCATCAACATATTGGAATTTTGCCTACAGAACACTTGCAAGCTAAAAGAAGAGCAGCTCCGAAAGAAAATAAACCAACAGCTCTGATGCAAAAATTAGTTTAAAGTCATCTCCAAACTGGCATACCTCTTGTCCGTAAGGAATTTTTGGAGCGTATTGATCAGTTCATCCTCATCCCATATTTCCATGTTGGTTTGCTCTAGGGCTACATAGCCAACTTGAGAGAGTATATTTCTCAAAATCTTCCTTACGTTTGGTTTCTGGGACACAGAAACAAAAGACCGACACTGGAATTGCCCCTTTAGCTTGCGATAAACCTCATTTGCAAGCGTAGTCTTCCCAAGACCTCCAAATCCAACAATAGAGAGCACCTTTAGCTGCTGTGAAGGCACACCCTCTTCATCCATCATCAACCCAATTAGTTCCTCCTTCGGCTCATCGATACCCACGAGGCCTGCCGTCTCCGCATACAATGCCAGCATGCGAGGATCTATAGGTGTGTTGTTTGGCTTGGATACAGCGTCGTCAACCTTGTACCTCGTTCGTCGCTCATTCACCTCCACAGCACGTCTCTTGAGGCCTTGGAACTCCTTCTTGATCCGATGGCGTGTCCCGATCGTTGTCAACAAGCTCAAGCACCTATCAATGAATCCCCTAAAGCCATGTGGCTTGCTGTTGGACTCATGCTCAACACGGAGCAGGAACTCGTCGACGCTATCCTCGATGTCATAGGACAGCTCACGCACCTCCTTCGCCCAACACTTTGCTTGTTCGTCGGGCTCCTCCACCTCCGACATCTTCTTGAGGAACGCGTGCATGCTCTCGAGCTCAGCTTTAAGGAACATGATCTCGTCCTTAGCTTCTTTGAGCAGCTTGTACTTGTCAGCAAGCAAATCACCCAGCCTCCCAAGCAGGGAGCCCATGGCGCCCTGCGATGCGCTCACCACCGCCGCCTCCATTGCCTTTCCCTGTTCGTGGTGGCTCTCGAATCGAGCCAAGAACTCAGTTAGGGATCAAGAAGGCCTCATGGAAAGATCACCATTTCTTTCCTTCTTTCTTTCTACATACTACGTCACTCTGTAGGAGTGTGAAATGGAGGTGTGGAGCGACTAGCTAATTAGCTACAGTCGTTAGGTACATAAACAAAAGTTGATAGGTACATGTCGATAGGTACAAAAACAAAACGTAAACAAAGTTGTTACGTACATGTCGATGTCAAATCTCTTCGTTTACTTTTTCCGGTGTGAGATTTGGTGTTGGCCGTTTCTTACCGTTCTTTTTAACTTATAATTTATAATTTTTTTAAATAAATAAATAAGACGAAGCGGTTTATCAAGACAATTTTTTTAAGACGATTTATTAGTATTCGATTTATTTGTACAAACATTTGTCCTAAGAACAAAAGTTATCGTCTGTAGTCATAAGCTATCAGCTACAGCCTAAAAGAATAGACCTCTTATTTGATGGAGGCAAATCGCATTAACTTAGGAAAGAACATGGTACGCTATAGCTAAGTTTCCCTTTGTGCAACTTGTTCACGTTTAATAATTCAGCTAAAGAAGGCACTCGTTAACTTAGGAAAAACAAATGTTCATGGATTGCAGCACTGTTTTATTGTTGTACTATTACATATACTCTGTAGCGAAGCATACATATATAAGATGATAACTCTTGTTAATTATATATTGGCTCCCGCCGATAGAATTAAAAGGCATTGTAGTGCCAGTGTTTTTCAATAGAATATTACTGGGACCCTTGAATCACCAGCTCCGGACGCTACATGGTTTGTCCTTATTCACTCATCATACTTAGACTCCGCTCGGTTAGGCTGAAAAACTATGGCTTATGGCTGAAAGTGCACTGTAGCGGTTGAAATTTCACTGTAGCTGAAGGTGACTTATTTGATGTAATTAAATTTAAAAAATTTAAATATAGAAAAAATATGCTAGCTCATCATGGACAACGCAAACGAATATGGGAAAAAAGAACCGGGAAAAAAGCTCAAAAAAACCCAAAAGTTTAGAAAAAAACGAAATTTATGAATAATGAAAAATAATCAAGAAGTCAGCAACTGAAGCTGAAATGAGCGGGCCCTAGGGGTGAAAACGGATCGGATACGGACGGATAATGCCTCTGCCATATTTGTTTTCATATTTTTTTTCGGATACGGATAACTCGAATACGAATACAAATACGAATAATATCGAATACAGATACGGATCGAATACAAATCGAAACGAATACGGTTACGAATATTTATCGGAACATGAAAACCTCTTAAACTATACATTCAAAATTAACAAAAATACGTAAATAGTTCATCTTGTTAAAACATTCATGAAATCTAAACAAGCATAGTCTTTTCATCCACAATGAAAATATAACCAATAGTCGATCATAACATAACTACATAAGTAACAACAACGTGTAATTCATGGAATACACATGATGACATGATAGCAATTTGAACAAACATAAGAACATTTCATTCCTCCATTTCATCCATCAAGTTCTATAAAAATCCTACTTTAAATTAATTATTTAGAGTTATTTGGCTTTTATTTGGTTTCCTGGATTTTCTGGAGTTTAAAGGTGTACTTTTGAAATTAAAAAGTATTTTTAAGTATGAAAATTAAATACCAACATTAGTTAAAAATATTTATATTAAGTCTAAAATGTCACCAGGAACTTCTGTGAATTTTTCTGGAATTTTTGGAGTTTATTTCATATTTTTCTGAGCTTAAATGAATTTCTCAGGCTTTTCTGAAATCCAAAAACCAAAAATAAAAATTAAAGTCCCTCCCCTCCCCTCGGATATCCGTTTTCGTTTTATCCGGATAATCCGTATCCGTATCCGTATTCGACGGATACTAGGCTTACTGTATTCGTATCCGTATCCGATAAAAAAATCCGTATCCGTATCCGATCCGAGAACTATCCGAAAAAAATCCGATCCAACACAATCCGTATCTGTATCCGTCCGGATCCGACGGAAAATATCCGATCCGTTCTCACCCCTAGGCCTAACGAACTCTACTTCCATCCGAGTCCAACCACCTGCCCACCATTTTCCATAAGACTCAACGGTGGTGTGAAGGCGAGGCTGTTTAATTTGTTGACAAGGTGTGCTCACGAAGAAAAATCATCCATGTTCTTTCTCACTCCCACTACGCAACTTCGCAAGCCTTGTATGGGAGTTTCTCCTCTCTCGAGTTTCCTTAGTGCTTACGCATTCCAGTCATGACTGCAGGAGGTTTGGTTAGGAAGTCGGTCAACTCACGATAAGGTACGGCACCTGCATGCAGAGCAGAGAGCCGTGACCCAAAATTTTTGGAGGTATCAACACGCATTCAGCAAGCAATAAACATGAAACTACAAGATAACCAAAATTAATTTTGTTTATGACCATACTGGTAATTATTATTGAGTACTTTGAAATATTTCTGAGAAAGTGACCTTGCACTGAACTTATTCAAGTAGTGCCCCCTTTCATATTCTTAACAGGTTTAAAGTCTAAAACTAATGGATATGAAGACTACAACGACAATGACTTGGTCTTTCGGGAGCAAACAAACAGCAAAGAAGCAGCTAGCGATAATTTGCAAGTCGAGAACCTGCATGCAGAACCTTTTTCTCTTTCTTTTTTTTTCTCTCTCTTTGTGTGTAGAGACTAAGCAGAGAGGAACTTACTGAGAATTATTCCATGGTAGGCTGAAGAACCGGACAACACTAAGCCCCATGGTTTTAGGGTGGCTCGGCCCAGTCACTGTACTTTCAGCAGCCCAAACATTTGTGGCCCAGCAGAGTTAAGTACTCATCTCAGGCCAGAGTACAGAGAGGTCTTGTATATGCCAACAGTGAGTGGCTCAAATTAATGAATGGCCTAAACTGGGTGTTGCTAATATTCCAAACCGACCCAACGCCGCGAATTAGCATGCAGGTCTGTGCGTGCAACCGTAGCCCTAGACCCCTAGTTGTAGAGCTGTTTGCAAATTGTGAAAAGAAGCACTCTTCACTGCTGCAGTTTGCATCAAGGAATGTGATTGTAACGCCCTAGGGTCCAAACTAGCTTAGGTCTAATCCTATTCTGGATAGGTCACACACACATAGCAACCCGCTTATACTTTCATTCTCGTTTCACGCAAAACGGTTAACCGGGGATGCTACCATTAAAACTCCTAGGCTTATATTTAAGTGTTTCTCAAGATAAGCTAGTAAGGTGAGACTAACCTAAAAATTTATGTGCACATACACATGGATCAACATGGGCCGGGGTGTCACAGTGATATAGCAATGAAGTGTATACGGGGAAAGCAAAGGAAGGTAGCATGCATGAGCGGTCGATGCAACCAAGTCCTGTTGCAATATCATTGAAAAATTTAATACATAGCCACGGTCCAAGTCCTGACGCATGTCCGTCAGGTAGTTTTTGTTGGGTTGTTGTACTACGCGGCTGGTAAGCGTCGTTACTTGTGCCGCCGCCGCCACTGGACGAGGCAACGCCGGTGGTGGATGAAAATGTGACATCCCACACCGCTTGCATTCATTACTCAGGCCTATTAATAGGCAGAAAGTTACAGGAGCAGTTACAAGATCCACTGCATTCGGCAGATTAGCTATGCATGCGGACCGAGTCTTCAGGTACAGAAAAACAAGATTACAACAGAGCACAAGCTATCTCTGTAACAGCCCCCCTCAGCCTGGACGGACATCAATGTGCAGGCTGCGCTTGAATTCGTGGAAGAGGACTGAAGCCAACCCTTTTGTAAAGATGTCCGCATATTGTAAATGAGATGGAACATGAAGCACCGTTACCTGACCCAAAGCGACTCTATCGCGGACAAAATGAAGATCGATCTCAACATGCTTTGTACGTTGGTGCTGCACTGGATTCGTAGACAAGTACGTCGCACTCACATTGTCGCAAAACACAACTATTGCCCGAGCTGGTTGCCGATGAAGCTCGGTTAACAATTGCCGCAGCCAACAGGATTCAGAGACAGCATTTGCAACCCCACGATACTCCGCTTTAGCACTTGATCGGGAAACAGTGGCTTGCCGCTTAGATGACCAAGAGACCAAGTTGTCACCATAGAAGACACAATACCCGGAGGTTGATCGCCGTGTATCTGGACAGCCGGCCCAATCGGCGTATGAATATGCAACAATATCAGATGTGGAAGAATGCAGAATGTGGAGGCCATGGTTGGTAGTGCCACAGACATACCTCAAAATTCGTTTGAGGAGTTGCAAGTGAGGCTCTCTAGGATTGTGCATAAATAGACAAGCTTGCTGCACGGCATATGTGAGATCCGGGCGAGTCAGGGTTAAGTATTGGAGAGCGTCGGCAAGGCTGCGGTATTCAGAGGGGTGACACAAGAGCTCGCCTTCAGTTGCTGAAAGTTTGGCTTTGGTATCGATGGGTGTAAGCGTAGGATTGCAGGATGCCATGTTTGCTCGAGTAAGAAGGTCTTGGGCATATTGCTCCTGACTGAGAAACATGCCTTGATTTTTTGGAGTAACATGAATGCCAAGGAAGTGTCGCAAGGGCCCAAGATCAGTCATAGAAAATTCATGACATAAGCGGGTGATAATCTGGTGCAAGAAATGTGTGCTGCTGGCTGTTAAAATGATGTCATCCACATATAGTAAAAGATATGCCGTGTCTATATGAGTGTGGAGAATGAACAAGGAAGAATCTGAGCGGGATGACTTGAAACCGAGAGATTGAAGAAATGTTGTGAAACGAAGAAACCAAGTTTGTGGGGCTTGTTTGAGGGCGTAAAGGGATTTATTCAACTTGCACACATAAGAAGGAGTGGAAGAATCAACAAAGCCCAAGGGTTGTTCACAATAAACGGTTTCGGAGAGATTACCGTGGAGAAAGGCATTTTTGACATCGAGTTGATGGATTGGCCATGATGCAGAGGTGGCAATACTCAAAACAACTCGGATTGTCGCCGGCTTAATGACAGGACTGAATGTCTCTACATAATCAACTCCTTGTTCTTGTGTGAATCCTCGCACCACCCATCTTGCCTTGTATCTTGCTAAAGTGCCATCGGGATGGAGTTTGTGACAGAATATCCATTTGCCAGTCACCACATTAACACCTACAGGCCTAGGAACAAGACACCAAGTATTGTTCAACATCAAAGCAGTAAATTCCTCAAGCATAGCCTTGTGCCAATTAGGGTCTTGTAAGGCCTGTCAGTATGTGTGAGGGATTGGTGAGATGCGGTTGGAGGCAGTGAGATAAAATTGTTTCTTGGGCACACAAATCCCTCCTTTGGAATGAATTTGCATGGGATGGTGTGGAGGCGGTGCTGGGTGCATGCAGCTAGAAGGAGCGGAAGGAGTGGACTCGTCGGCTGGAGCTGTGCACGGAGACTGAGGGGTGGGTGAGGTACATCGGGGCGAAGGTGGGTTGATGGCAAGTGAGGAGGTGGAATCTGCGCCGGCCGGTGCGAACGAGCCCCCCTAGACCGAGACGGCAGGAGGCGGAGCATGATTGGATGGCTGGAGGTTGGGTGGAATCCCAGGGTACAAGGATGCAGACGTTGGCCTGGCAAGTGCTCCCGGTGGTGATTGGTGCGGAGCCGCTGTGGCTGGTTGATCAGGAGAAAATGGTGCAGAGAACGGAAAAATGTCTTCAACAAAGACAACATGGCGTGACAGGAGTACTTTCCGAGTGAGCAGATCCATGCATTTATACCCTTTGTGCTCAGGAGGGTAACCAAGGAATATGCAAGTGGTGGATCGTGAGGAAAGTTTGTGTGAGGAAGTGGAGGTCAGATTGGGATAGCATAAGCATCCAAAGACCTTGAGATGGGAGTAGTCTGGTTCTTGGCCGAAGAGAACAAAATAGGGAGTAGAGAAATTCAACGGTTGGCATGGGCGTCGGTTGATGAGATATGTAGCTATTTGGAGGGCTTCGACCCAAAATTTGGGGGGCAATTTGGCTTGAAACAGGAGAGTGCGAAGCACATCATTGATGGTGCAAATAGAGCGCTCGGCCTTGCCATTTTGTGCAGAGGTATAGGGACATGAAAGGCGAAGGGTGATGCCACGCGAAGTAAGAAAATGGCGCAAAGCAGAATTGACAAATTCTTTCCCATTATCACATTGGAGAGACTGAATACTCAAATGAAATTGATTGAGTATGAGCGCATAGAAGTTTTGTATAGTAGCTGTGACATCAGTTTTGTGGCGAAGAGGATAGGTCCACAAGTAATGAGTATAATCATCAAGTAAGACAAGATAGTATTTGTAGCCAGTAAAGCTTGCAACTGGAGAGGTCCACAAGTCACAGTGCAGTATTTGAAAAGGAAAATATGTGATGGAAGTAGAAGTAGCGAAGGGCAGACGGACATGTCGCCCTTGTTGACAAGCATCACAAATGTGAGAGGCGGTATGACAACTAGGAACTGAAAATTGCGACAAAAACCGAGCTAAGCACTGATGACCAGGATGCCCTAGACGGCGATGCCACAGAGTAGATGATGAAGAAGCTGTGAAGGCCGCCTCGGATGATGGATGATGTGGACCGAAGGGGTAGAGGTCGCCTTGGCTACTGGACCTCATAATTTCTCTCTTGCTGTGAAGATCCTTGATGGAAAAACCAAAAGGGTCAAACTCAACCGAGACAGAGTTGTCGGTAGTAAATTTGCGTACAGAAATGAGATTCTTGATGAGTTTAGGTGTGTGCAGGACATTGGAAAGAAGAAATGTAGTGCGTGGTGCAGACAGAGTGGTGTTGCCAGTGCCAAGAATTGGAAGATGAGACCCATTGCCAACAATCATATGGAAGGAATTATGTAGTGATGTAGGACAATAATCAGGTATGTTACCTTGGTCGCCGGTCATGTGAGAACTGGCGCCGGTGTCCATGTACCAGTCATTGGTAGATTGGTGCTGAGGTAGGGAGGCAGCTTGGAGAGCTTGAAGCAGACCCGTGGTGTCGAAGGATGGTGGAGCATGCGGCGCAGGTTGAATAGACGGCGGCATCAGATGGGCATTGTAGGCCTGTCCGGACGGCGACCGGGCACCAAGTATCCCAGGGTTGGTTGTACCGGTCCAGGGCGCACGCCAGGCAGGTCCGGCGCCGGCTGCGGAGGCCAGCCAGGATGCAACCCATGGGGGGAGCTGCTGCACCCAGGCTGGAGGGGAACCGCGGCCATTGGTGGAGCCGCGACCACCACGGCCACGCCATCAGCCACGATAGCCACCGCCACGGCCACGAGAGCCGCGACCACGGGAGTACGAGGGTGGCGAAGAACGATCTTTGTGGTTGGTGCGCGTAGTGGTGTCGACGCCGGCACCCGATGCCTCATCAGTGGCAACAAGAATAGAGTCGGTGGTGGCGGGTGTCGAGGAAGCCAGCGTGTTCTTAGCTACGATTAGCTGACCGCGCGCCTCCATGAACGTCGAGAAGGATGGCAGCGCAGGAAGAAGTTGCCGAAGAACGTGATACTTCGGATGGAGGCCGCGGATGAGCTGGTGGACGAGGGAGCGCTCCGGGATGGGCTGGTCGCAATCAGCGAGCGCATCGGCAAGGGTCTTCAACCTGTGACAATAGGCTGTAGCCGAGAGATCACCTTGTTGGAGATTGTAAGCTCCTGCTCGAGTTGGACGGCACGGCTCGCCTTGTTGCCGGTGAAGAAGTCACCAATCTTCTTCCAGATACTGTAGGCAGTGGCATTGTCTTCCATCACCATGTCCAGGAGATCGTCGGCGAGTGTCGCGTGGAGCCACATGATGACAGTGAGATCATCTTGGATCTAGATCGGATCACCAGGAAGGGGATCTGAGCCATCAATGTGACGGCGCAGAAAGAAACGCCCAAGGACAATGAGGAAGAGAGTCGTCCAGCGGCGATATGCAGTGGAAAGCATGTCGAGACGAATGGGGACGAGAGTGGTGATGTTGACGGACTGCACGGAGGTAGCGAGGGAGGTGAAGTGGGCTCCAGTGGATAAGGAACTTGCTGCAGAGGAGGTGAGGGCACCGGAACAGGAAGAATCAGGGAGAGCGCCGATGGTGTCGGCGGTAATAGAGGAAGTGGTGTCAGCCATAGGGGTGGGAGGGGTGGGAAAAAGAAAAGTAGGCTCAGTATCGGCAGGCTCTGATGCCATGAAAATGTGACATCCCACACCGCTTGCATTCATTACTCAGGCCTATTAATAGGCAGA
Organism: Dendrocalamus latiflorus; assembly: GCA_017311315.1. NCBI lineage: Eukaryota > Viridiplantae > Streptophyta > Magnoliopsida > Poales > Poaceae > Dendrocalamus > Dendrocalamus latiflorus. The sequence goes on along the minus strand of CM029642.1, from coordinate 5,571,058 downwards.
AAGTTACATGAGCAGTTACAAGATCCACTACATTCGGCAGATTAGCTATGCATGCGGACCGAGTCTTCAGGTACAGAAAAACAAGATTACAACGGAGTACAAGCTATCTCTGTAACAGTGGAGATAGCTCTTAGGGTTGGGTTGAGTTCGTTGAGCCCGCTGATACTGATTGGGTCGAATGGCAGCGGTGGAGAAAACTCGGTGGCCGCCGGTGGCAGCAGCACTGACGGCGATGGCGACAGAATCCCGGGCCAGGCAGAGCTATGAGCGGCCGAGAGGTCACCGTCGGCAACGTCCACGTGCTCCGGCAGCCGCATCGGTCCTACGGACCTCTCAATGGCTGCCAGCCTTGCCACCGGTGATAGCAGCACGTCCTGCTGCACGAACTGCGCCGGTACAGGCTTGTCCTTCTGGTAGTCCTGGGTCTGCGCCTCGGACTGGGGCGGGGCTGTTGGGCCCTGGATGGCGAGCATTTGTAAAAAAACTATAGACTCCCTTAAAGATTTTTCATATGGTTCATAATAAAGTATCTTATAATTAGTACATGAGTATACCTAAAATGATAAAGGAGTATGTCAAATTCGTTTTGGTTGTATATCATAGGTGGGAGTAACTATACTCGGAAGTAGAATATATTTTTCGTATGTATGTATGTACGTACGTACGTACGTATGTATGTATGTATGTATGATGCATGCATGCATGTATGTATGTATGTATGTATATATGAAAACATATGCTATATATACACACACACCCTTACGATACACTTACCGTGCACTCAAACTAAAAAAGTAGCGAAAAATTCCAAAATAATTTCTAGATGTACATCATGGTTTACTCCACCTATCTATAAAATTTCAAGTTCAAAATCATTTTATGTTAAGAGTTCCAAAAAAAATAAAATTCTAACAAATTTGAACTCTCACTACTACAGAAATCATCATCACAGACGGTTGAAAAACGTCATCACAAACGGTTATATGAACCGTCTGAATTTATGGGTCAGTGATAGTCGAAGGTTATCACAGACGGTTTTTGAACCGTCTGTGGTGTACATATCACAGACGGTTTGGAATCAAAAACCGTCTGCGATGTATCAATATCACAGACGGTTTGGAATCAAAAACCGTCTGCGATATATCAATATCACAGACGGTTTTTAGTTAAAAACCGTCTGTGATATTTATATATCACAGACGGTTTTTTATTCCAAACCGTCTGTGATATTGATATATCGAAGACGGTTTTTACTTAAAAACCGTCTGTGATATTGATTTCTACCCCTAAATCTATTTCTGTTTAAATGGCTAGCCTCAGGAAATGCTAGCCATGCCCTCTGAAACAAGCAGATATATACATACAATTCACATGGGAAATCATTTCACATACATAAAACATCCAATTCACATCTCAATTCATTTCACAAACATAAAACATGCACTTCACATCTCACTCATTTGACAAACATAAAACATCCATTTCACAAAGCAAATAATTGAAATGAAATAAAATATTCATTTAGAAATATACAATTACAAATCCGGAGTGATAAGAGCAATAAAAACTCATGGTGCGCAGTGGAACCGTCCTTCTGGCTTTATAACTTGAGTCAGGAAAAAGTACGCTAACTCTGATCGAATTCGGGCAAGGTCAGGCTGTTTCAATGCAGATGACGGGATAAATGCAGCATGTCGATAGGAATATCAATGTGCGTATATATAACATGATAAGTATGAAGTAATTATGGGAAGATTGACAAACCTTGGGATTGGTAATCCTCGAGGAATCGAGGAGTAGTTCCATATGGTGGCAAACGTAGTAGCCACATGTGTTGCCCGGCGGGTGCTGGTGGCACTGCAAAAAATAGAATGTGTCAATTCAAGAGGCATTAATTACTACAAACTGTTGCATAGGATTAATTAATGTGTAATAGCGAATACTTTAAAATCTCGAGCATGTGTCAGGCCTTTGGCCCCTGGCTTGGAGTCACCTCCCTTTGCAACGTACATCTCGAACGCCCTACGTGATTCGAAAAGATTAACCTTAGTCATTCGGAAGGAAAGAAAGAGTACAATATAGGTATGTATGGAGAAAATGTACTTACGCATCGATTACTTGGCTGACAAGTGTGAAGTCCGTTTTATTCTTACTTAGGGAATCAAGGTAATATACCATGTTCCATTTTGGTACAATCACTATTAAAATCCAATGAAAGTTCTCGTTGTAGGGCATAAGTACATATTCATCAGTGCGGTAAGCCAGCAGTCCAGCTGCAATGTACCTCTCGACGAAGGGTCTATCCTCGTCGATGGTATACTTGGCGACCATGTGTGGGTCCAATAAACCAACCAATGTTTTGGATGCCCTAGCTTTAGTCAGCATGTGGCTACATATATACACAAGAAATCAACAAATTATATGAAATTTATCGGTATGACATGAACTGAGACTGTGATTGTACACACTTACAGCGTCCAGCATCGCATGAGAGAGACGTCCAGAGTGTTGAGTGTGTAAAGATCGAATAAATCATCAAAGTTGACTACGAAGACACCGTTTTGCATATTGTGTTGTAAATCACTCGGCAAGAATTTGATAGAGATACTTGAGATCCGCTCTTGCTCTGGTTTATTGGACTGTTGCATGTACCACATGTGCAATTGCACGCAACTATATGCTAGGCGTTGGAGGGCCTTTTCCTCGAGCAACGGCTCGCTAAGCACGAATTTGCGAGCTAATGGCATGTACGAGATTTCATCATTGGTCTTTGCTTTGCTTTTGCCCTTGCTGCCCCGACTGTAGCTCGACTTTACAGGTAGCACTGGTGGTGGAAGTTGCACTTGTTCAGGTAGCGGTTCCGATTCCGGTTGCCCTTGTGGAGAAGGCACCAGTGCACGTTGCTGATCTGCCACCAGTGATAAGCCTCCAGGCAGATATCACTTTTGGGCCACTGGATGAAGGATCCAATGGCTTGCCCTAAAGTCATGAGCTCGTCGTTGGTGGGCTTCGGTAGTGGGACGACCTCAAAATTGGTGTTTACCCCATCTACTGACACTTTTGCGAAGCCTGTTGCTAAAGGTTGACTGTGCACCCTGGCCTCGATACCAGACGGATATGCCATGCCCCACGCAGCGCTCAAGGCAACGGAGGCATATCTTACTTGGAGCGTGCACTTCGTAGGCTCCTACATAACGATACAAAATTAGCTACTCAATTAATAGGCATATCAATGGAGCAAGCATTCGAGAGATAATAATTATTATCAGGATGTCGTCCACCGGAAATATGCCCTCGCTTTGCGCCGGATTGGACGCACAACTACTCGGATGGTTGCGCGGGCTAGCTAGACCAGTAGCGGCGGCGGCGGCCTGCTGATTTTCTGTAATTCTCCGCACCTCATCTCTAACATAATCAGCAAGCTCCTCTCTAAGAGATGCCTTGATCTCTTCTCGTAGCTATGCCTCGCGATCGGCTTTGCTTCTCTTCCTACGCCGATACTGGTCAGAGTCATCTTGGAAACCATGTTTCCAAGGAACATAAAGCCCAAGGCCTCTCGTACGGCCTGGGTGCTCCTTGTTTCCCAGGGCAGCGGAGAGCATATCATTCTCCCTTCTTCCCTGGAATGATCCCAGCGTAGATTCAAAACTCAGCTCTTCCTGCAAGAACACGACATGTCATTTTACTTCGTAGGAGGTTGTGGAGTAATTACAAGCTACGTAGTTCGTTCGATATCTTACCAAGCGCTGGGACACTTGCTGGTCTGCAGGGTTTCGAAAGGAGACGTCCCCCGATGTCGTTGTAGATGACCTTGCTCTAATCCAATTTCGAGCGCGGTCATCCGGGATATTTGAAAATGGCGTGGCGATGTCCTGCTGGGCTGCCAGTTCATCCTCCCTCCTCCACTGCAGGATTTTACCCGCATACCCAGCTGTGCCAAGTCTGTGGGGGTGGGTGTTTTTTTTCCTGGAGGGCCTTGTGCGCCGCACTTGTACTTTTGAACTCGTCGGTAATCTTCATCGCCTTGAACTGTTCCCATTGTGATTCCAAGAATGGGTATAAATGATAAGGCGTTTCGTCTGTCTCCACATATTTCTTGACAAGCGTGCTCTTGAAGTTCTTCCATGCTTTGCACGCCGCTAGTAAGGTTTGTCGTTGCACGGCGTCTTGATGTTCTTCTGGGATCTCAAACGACGCCAAAATTTCTGTCCACAGCTCTCTTTTCGGAGTCGGAGGCACGTCCTTCCACGAATTGAATGTTCGGACATGCATGCATTCTTTCTATTTCCATTCCCAATGGACAAAGAACCTTCTTGGCTTTATACGTGGTTTTAGGCAACTCATTTCCCTCCGGAAGCATGTCGGCTAAAAGACCTAGCAGTGCTGTGAAACTCTTGTCGGACCAACCGTTGCTTGCCTTCAATTTCAACAGTTCAAGCACGGCCGACAACCGCGTGTACTTTGACCTGCAGCACGTGAACAAAGGTTTCTCCGAGTCCTCCATCAAGCCCCGGAATTTAACATACTCTCTCTCATCATAGTTCTCTTCTACATCACGAAGCATCTGATCCAGATTGTCGTCGTGCAACCTATCTGAATTCGCACAACAATCGACATCATCCGGCAGCATATCATTCACTTCACCGGCGATGTCATCCGGCGGCATTTCATTCACTTCACCGGCGATGTCATCCGGCGGCATTTCATTCACTTCACCGGCAATATCATCCGGCGGCATATGATCGTTGACTTCGCCATGACTAGTCCAACACGTATAACCCTTTTTGAAACCCCTCCGAATCAAGTGCGCTTCAATTTGCCCTCGGTTCTTAAACATCTTTAAATTCTCGCAGTCAGTGCATGGACAGTACATATATTCCACCCCCTTATTCAACATATCCTCCTCGGCAGCTCTTGTAAAAGCAGACACGCCATTAATGTACTCTTCACTCACACGGCTAGCGGCATACATCCAGCTTCGGTCCTACGTTACGTACATATATAACAACTTAGTATTACAAATTAAATTAACTAATTATTACTACATATATATCGGCCACATGTATTATATTGAGGCTTATTAATTTGCTAGCTCAATTCATATTATAAACACAACAACTATTATTGCAAACTATCTTCAATTAATAACACTCACCAATTACTTATATCTAGAGCATGAAATTCATTACTAATCAAATCTAGAGCAAATTTGTAATGCATGCAAAGAAAAAATGAAATTCATTACTAACCATATCTAGAGCAACCAGGAAAATATAAGTGGCTTCAAAGCTCAATATCTGCCTCCTCCCACCAAATTAAGTGGCCTGAAATCGCCAAGCTTGCCTCCAGAGCGAAAGAGTAAAGCAACCAGCTAGATCTGTGGATCGAAATGAAGACAGATGCGGTCTGAGCAGCGCAATAAATGCCTTAGCCATTATCACAGACGATTTTTAACTAAAAACCGTCTGTGAATTATCACAGACGGTTTTTTATACAGACCGTCTGTGATATAAAAGTATCACAGATGGTTCATCGGTAATAACCGTCTGTGATAATCCATTTTCCCGCCACAAATACCACAGACGGCCTCCAAATTACAACCGTCTGTAATAGTGCTCATCAGAGACGGTTTGACAAAACCGTCTGTGATGAGGTGTCTACTATTAGGCTTTCTGTAGTAGTGTCTTAACATTTATCAGATTTTCTCTCTTTTTTGTTACTCTTAAAATAGAATGAATTTGAAATTAAAATTTCACACATACATAGAACAAGTTTAGAAGTACATGTAGAATTTTTTCAGAAATTTTTGCGACTTTTTAGTTTGAGTGCACTGTATGGATGAGTGCATAGTATGTATATGTATATGTATATGTATATGCATATGTATATATATATGTATATGTATATGTATATGTATATTTATATGTATATGTATGACAAGTGTTTCATACACCTAGGTGACTAGGCACCCATATCAATACCCGTTGATGTGCTTTGAGATTCGTAACGTATGATGTGGGTATCCTCATATACCCATAAAAAGTATATTTGAGATATCAAACTTCGAAAAAAAATTAAATTCAACTTCAATTTAATTAGTTTAAGCTACTTTCACGGTATATACTCACTATAGTCGCATCAAACTCAAAAGTAGTTCAAACTAGTTTGAACTGAGTTCAAAATTCATTTACCATAAATATATCATGGGTATAAAATATTTTCATACCTAAACTCAAAAAAATTATCAATCATACACGTATATCAGACGGTTCTTAATATGGGTGCCTAGGCACCCAGGTGCGTAATATATATATATATATATATATATATATATATATATATATATATATATATATATATATAGAGAGAGAGAGAGAGAGAGAGAGAGAGAATTACTAACCAACGCGCAGGTGTAAAATAAGTGCGTGCCCCCAACTGATTCGACCAGCTAATCGCTCCACCATCCCATCCTAGCTCAGTTACTAGCATTTTATTAATTATGGTAAAGTTACTATCGAATGTACATAAAGTTATTATCTGTAATGCATGAAGTTAATTACAATTATCATCCGCAATTTATGAAGTTACTACCATGTATGAGTGAAGTTATTACCAATATGCATGCATTGAGATGGTAAAGTAATTGCCATGTGCGAGTGAAGTTACTACCAAACATATATAGGGTTACTGGCCGTTTGTAACACTATAAAACTGGCAGTAACTCTACATGTATTTGACAGTAACTTTACTTATACATGATAGTAAATTTATATGATATGATTTTCATAGCATTAAAACATATTTAACATGATCTTGTTTTGTTAATCTTGTAATTTCGAACACAATGGTGAAAACGAATCGCAGATTGGACTTTTGGTGAAAGAGTTATTATATTTTTTAGCTTATAAACAAGATGAAAAATCATAATTCAAGTGCATTTATTCTCTTCTCTCTCCTGTTGCATGCATGCATGTAAGTTTCACGCCGGAAATTTACTACCTGTTGTGAGGGAAGTTACGACCTGTTGTGGGGAACGTTATTACCCGATGTGTACTGTAAGTGTTTGGCAATAGATTCATTCGCTACCGATACTAATTTCATTTAGAAATAACAATAACTTTTCAGCGCGCTGGTTACCATCAATTCATGAACTAATTATTATCAATTCGTGTGTGCAGTCAGCGACCCGCGTGTAGTGTGTGCGCGCATTGATTAGCACAACCATGTGTGTGTGTGTATCAACGCTAATGAGCACATGTGCGTTCTGTGAGTGCCGAAAAGTTTACTACCTGTTGTGAGGAAGTTATTACCAAATATATAAAAAGTTACTACTGTGAATGTTTGACGGTAACTTCACTCACTATCGATAGTAATTTTATTCACAAATGATAGTAACTTTTTGGCGTGCATTTTACACCTAGCACTGATTAGTGATTGTATGTATGTATGTATGTATGTATGTATGCATGCATGCATGCATAAGAAATACAACTCTATTTTAAATTATAAGCATTAGAGTTGTATACCAAATATAGAACTTTTTTCAAATAAAAACATTTGTATTGCAGTAGCTAGCCACACAGTTACGTAGAAAATTGTGTTCTAGTGAATCATAACTTAAGTTATTTGAGTCCTTATGCTTTATATATTTTAAAGTATGCTATTCATTTGTTTAGCTACTTAAAATAAATAGATAATAGCTATCAAAATTTAGGGCCTGTTTGGGACTGCTCTGCTCCACCAACTCCACCATGGAGCAGCTCCACTGTGGAGTTTTTGGAGCAGGTGGTCCTGTTTGGCACGCAGCCTAACTCCAACTCCAGGAATGTGAGGTTTCCCTGAGAAAGGTCGAATTTGCCCCTGAATGATGTTTAGTGTATATTTTGATGTCTGCGGAGCATATGTAACTGAATATTTTTTGTAATATGGCCGTAAAAAGAGCAGGAGCTAACATGCAAGTCACAAATCAGAGAAGAAAAGTTTAACCTTTCACTAGAAAAATTATTGGCTCACAACGTATGCTGATTGCTGAGAAACTACTCAACAGGAAGAGAACTAGAGCTGAGACAGAAGTTCAATCCAACGGATTACTAGTATAGAAGAGAGAAGGCAAAGCACACTGCATACATCCAGAACTCTCGTAAGCTTTACGTTCCAAACAACAGCCAACTTTCATTATCATGCTTGCTTTAATAAACACAAGATGTTCCTCTCAAAGAATATGTATGATTTTCATTTGCCAGTTTTAAAGGGTACAACAGATCGCTCAAGAGTTTCCTCGTAGCTATCCTCAGTATCCTTGTCACTATCCTTGACAAGCTCTTCTTCTCAGTTAACTCGTAGCTATCCTTTCCTTAACCAGGACAGCTGGACCGAGCTGGTCCTCAGTATCCTTGTCACTATTGATACAACAATATACAACAATGAAATTACAACAACAATGGAGAACCCCCTAAAAACACAAAAACTATGGTTGTCCACTCTGTCCTCATTGCCACAAGGATAAAATTGCATTTCAACTACAGATTATATATTTATACCAACTCCATCAGAAGAGGATCACCCATGGACATAAGACGAATCAGCTTTATAAATTCAATCTCATTTTGCACCTTCAGTGGGAAAACAGCAGGTGCTTGAGCTGTATAAATACTTCAAAAAGTCTCATTGCCTGCCAAGTTGGTCTTGAACACTGTTCTAGCCAGAGCATCTGAGTCAAAATTTTACACCTGATGGGTAGAGAGATGGTTATACAAACAATAGGGGGCAAACTATGTCAATTGACTTGAACTTTCTAACAATATTTCATCAAACAATTCTAACAAAAGTGACATACAAAAGTGGCAATTCTAACAGAGTATTCAGTAATTCGCCATGCATGATAGATACATAGTGGTCCTTAAAAAGTAGCTCAGGTATACATAATATCTAGAGAGTTCAAACAACAAATCAAAATTTTAAGAACTCACTGCAAAGCAACATATTCAATAATTAACAGTTTACTACTGCTGATCAAAGGGCCTTCAAGGTCATACACAATAAATGACTAGAAACATCTGATATGATCCTCTGTCCCTAAGCCGACACACTCCATCATCATTTCATAAATCATCATATGATCCTCTGTCCTCAAGATGAGATTGTATAGTACTCGCATCAAAATTTCCTACAAATCTGATATGTTAAGCTTGATGCTGCAATCAAGCAACCATCACTCTTTTTCCTTATCAAGCATAATTGATCTTTCATTCCCAATCATAGAACACATACACGTGAAAAAATGGCACCATTCTTACATAAATGAAACCGAGAACAGTCTAGTAACTGAAGCTTAATAAGCCAACGATGAAATCAGGCAATTCTCACGACAGTCCCACATCAAATTCGGTAATCATATCGCACAGAATACATTCTAAAAGAATGGCTCTATAGTTATGCAGCTAAAGCTCCAATCGAACATACATCACTCAAAAATTCCAGAATGTCTAGCTGGCTACCACAACATCACGACATACATTTTCCATAAGGCACTAAAATCACACACAAAATCACATCACGACGTGTACCGGGCGGGACGGAGTCGAGGACGGCGAGGGCGGCGTCGGCGCGGGCGCGGAGGGTGGCGGCCTTCTCAGTGGGGTCGCGGGGAAGAAGGTGTCGCGGAGGCGGTACAGCTCCTCCACCGCGTCCGCCGTCCCCTCCAGCGGCATCCTCCCCGCCTCCGCCCCTTCATCCCCTTCCCCCTTCTGCCGCTGCGGCTCGGGAGCCGAGGCAGAGCTCGCCGTTTCACTGCCCGCCTCGCGGCTCATCGATTTCTGGACGGCGGGTGGGGGTGGAGAAGAAGAGGCGCACGGGTGGGGGCGGAGAAGAAGAGGCGCGCGGGTGGGGGCGGAGAAGGAGGAGCGGCGCGGGTGAGGGCGAAGGAGGAGGAGCGGCGCGGGAGGGGGCGGAGAGGGGGAGAGGCGCTGGTGGGGGGCAGAGGGGAGGCGCGCGGGTGGGGGCGGAGAAGAAGGAGCGGTGCGGGTGGGGGCGGAGAAGGAGGAGCGGCGCGGGAGGGGGGCGGAGGGGAGGAGCGGCGCGAGTGGGGGCGGAGGGGAGGAGCGGCGCGGGTGGGGGGCGGAGAGGAAGGGGCGGCGCAGGAGGGGAGGAGCAGCGGGGGTGGGGGCGGGGGCGGAGGCGGAGAGGATGGGGGACGCGCGGGGGAGCCAGAAAGATGCGAACCGGTACGAGGAGGTGTGTAATCAGTAATGGCAATGGTGGGTAATTTCTTCACAACTCCATGAGGAGGTACAAAAGTCCAAATCCTGGAGTACCTCTTGAGGTGCTCCACAAAAAACGTGGAGTTGGCCCCTAACTCCACTTTTTTCTCAGAGCGGAGTTTTAGGAGCTGGAGGTGTTTGGCAAGACAAAGCTAGAGCAGAGCTGCAAAATCTGTAGTGGAGCAGTCCCAAACAGGCCCTTACTGTTTAACTTTAGATCTGTTAAGAGTTCGTTTTGAAATTGTTTTGCGGGATTGGACCATCCGACCATGGAATTGCAGGTTTCTTTAATGATGTTGTTGCCCATTTTGACATATTGTGGTCTTGCCCAGCCAACCAGGTCCCAATATATATACCACCTTCTGTTGTTGCTCGCTACTCATCGTCTGCCTGAGAAGTTCGTTTCGTGGGCGATTCATTCCCACAAGGCCAACGGCCTTACAATAGGCTGTGGGCAGCCGTGATTCATGCCATCCTCTGCTCGGACGACTCCTCCGGGCGCTTGTTGATGGCATTGTGTTCCCGTCAGATCTGGTCAGGCTCGATCTTGGATAAATTATACTAGGGATAAATTGCTAGTCCTTAGCATCTTTTTTAAGCAGACGAAAGCTCTATTTTGACTTTCTCATGGATTGATGTGGCCGAACTTGCATTCACAGTTAGATATGGCGCCATACAATGTGTCAATGTCGATAACTAACAGTTGATAGATTTAGTTACCAAAATAAAGGCAAGTACATATGTGAGTTAGAAGCAAAGAAGCCGAAGAACACAGTTCTAAAATCTATTTGATTTGTATCTAGTAAAAGGTTACATTTTTCATCAGAACACATCCATCACCGAGATTACAGATGCACAGGAAGGCCAGGTCATCGAGATTACAGCCATGGCCACGCGACGAAGGGCCTACGAGGACGTCACGAGGGTCACCGGACTGATGTGATTAGTTCGTGGGAGTAATTTCTGGAGGAACTTTTTTTGTGTGCGCTCGCGCATTAAAAATAAAACAGTGAAAATACGATTTTGTCACTTTTTGGAAGGAAAAGGATTTTGGCCTTTTTTGATGGACGGTTAGACGAATTGGCGTTGTTAGCACCTCCTACACCTTCAAATGGACGGAACCAGGACTCTTTTTTTAGGAGGTCCAATTGCAGCCCAATACAGCCGGATGAGATGAGCAGCTGCGTGGCGAGCACAACGAGAACTACTTAGTACGCTTTTTATACTACTATTTTCTTGTGAATGGTTTGTTGTTCTCATTTTGCTCTGAGAGAAACATATCATCTGTGAAGAAGATGCTGCTGTTGCAGCTTGGCAAGGATATTAATTAATTAGATACGAGCATTTTTAAGCAAACATATCTGACGTTGTCTCCCTGAAGAGAACATTACTAGTTGAAAACTCATACTCATATTACAGGACATTGAATTAATAAACCGACCAGATCAGCTCACTGCATGCGTGTGAGCATTCCGTTGATCTCCAAGGCATTCAAACTACTTGAACCGACATGTAGAACAATGCTCCACCTGAACAAGGGAATAAAGGACACAAAGAGTAGCGGTACAACTAAAAGTAAACTTCAGAAGATACAGGCTGAATGCGACCTTTAGTGTATATGTTGGTTTTGTAGAATTAATTAAAGCAAGCACGCATGCATGGCAAGTGTAGTGCTCTTGAGTCTTGACTGTCTTGCTAAATGGAGGCAACAGGGAGCTAGGCTTGCACAATTGAGCCGATCGATGCCGACGAAATTACCGCCTGCTCTGCTTTAATAGCTGCAATGGCATGTGGATTAGTTAGTTTAAATGGTACAGGAAAACAGAGTTCATCTAGCTAGCTAGTATATGAAACAGATAGCCCGAGAAATGGATTAACCAGCGACAGAACGTGGAATCGATGGTCCGTGCATGCATGTGAATTGAGGAGGAGCCTATATAACCATCGATCCAGAGTTCCAGGCTGCATCGATGGATCGTCCGATCTACTATTAATGTCATGTCGTCTGCTAATCTGGATCTTATGAACTAGCCGACTGCTCGTGCAATTGAGAGGTTGAGAGGTGTAGTGTGGTATCTATCTATCTATTATATTATTAATATCATGTCGTCTGCTAATCTGGATCACTTCATACTGGGTGACTAGCAGAAACAAATTACATATAATTCATATGAACTAGCTGACTGTCCGCGCAATTGAGCGGTGTAGTGTGGTATTCTATAATATAACATATTAAATTTTCTAGCCCCTAAGATCGAGACATGGTGGCTTCTTGTAACTTTTTTATTAAGATAATAGATTAGAATAATAAAATTTTAAGTTATCAATTTTTATTCAGATTGCTATTTTTCATTCTATAGGAGTGGAAAATTGGAAATATTGAAATTCAGAATTCTCCAAAATTGCCAGAACTTTGATTGACTTTAACTAATACTATAGAGCTTATTCCAGACATCCAGAAAGAGAGGTCCCTTTTTTTAGATCATCAAACAGAGTCCATCCAGCTTTAGTTTTGGCGCGACAAGCTAGCGCTCGTCGTCACCGCCTACTAAAATTGAGGAATCAACTGTTCGATTTAATTGTTGAAGTGGAAAATATTTACTTTGAAGAATTCGCTGTTTAATTTTTCCACGTGGCCAGGTGGAACTAGGGGCATACATACACACATCGAACTGCACAATATGTGTCAACTACATGTGGTAGTAAATAAATACGATTGGATCTATTTATTATTAAAAATCAATAATAGGTATTTTAGAGTAACTAAGAAAAGAGAAAAATTAGAAATTCTCACAAAAAAAGCAAAACATCCGGCATTTAATCAAGTGGGTTCTAATTAAGTAAAACTATAGCAGCCATCAGATATTGCTTAAAGATATATTTCTTTTAATTTAAAAGAGATGATAATCCATCTTTTGAACTGTGCAGAGTCCAAAAACAACTGCATTGCCCAAACCTATTGGAAAGTATGCGGAGGGGGAAAAACACCTGGGCCTAGCCCCACGCGTGGGACCACTCACATCGCTATCGCGCATCTTCCTTCATGCTTCCTTGGTGGAGTATGTAAATCTCCTCGAGTATTTTACTACACTCTTCATTGTTTTTCTTGTGTGGACCAGAGTCATTAAGCAACAGTGTGAATTGGACTACATAAAGGCTATTTGGATGAACCAACCTTCTTATATAACCCGCGAAAATAATAGAAATACAGAATGCAAAACAAAAGGAAATTAACCATCTTATTTTTATAGAACTACAAATTAAAACCCGTACATAGCTGAATTTTAGAATAAAAATTAGATGAAAATTAGCTATTGAATTTGTATATGAGTTCTAACCTAAAACTAAGATAAAAAAATTAATAGAAATTTGGAATTAAAAACAAAAGGAAATTAGCAATGTGATTTTTCATGTGAACTCCAAATTAAAATCCATACGTAGTTGAAATTTAGAGTAAAAATTAGTAGTTGGATTTGTATCGAATTCTAATCTAAAATAAAAATTGAAATTAAATAAAAATAACAGCAAAAAATAACATAATTTTGGAATGAAAAATAAAAGGAAAGTAACAATTTGATTTTAATATGAACTCCAAATAAAAACCACTACATAGCTAAAATGTGGAATAGAAATTAGATGAAAATTAGCAGTTGTATTTGTATCTAACCCAAACTAAAATTCCAAATTGAATAAAAATAAATTCGAGATTAAAGGAAGAGTCCATATCAAATACTATAAGAAATAACCTAAATTCGAAATAAAAATTGAAAGCTAGATTTATAAATGAATTTAAACATAAAACGAAAAAAGAAAGTGTAAAAGAAGTGCAATCCAAAACTATGCAAATTTAGAATAAAAGTCAAAGAGAATTAGCATTTGTTTTTTATTCCAGAGTAAGTAAAAATAGAAAATTAGTTTTTATTCAGAATTAAAATTACAAAAAATATTCTAATTTGAGAAAAAAAGAAAACGAATTTGATTTGTATATACATATAAATTAGGAATCAAAATCCATTATATAATAAAAATCGTTGACAGATAATCTACAATCGCTAAGAAAAAAATATAATTACTAAAAATTCTCACAAAAACAAAAACAAAAACATTATCACCATTTGTTTGGTGTACCTCCACAGGATAGAGGGGTTGAGAGTGAGATCATTAATGTATATTCACTCAGCTATACCGATGTAAGCTATATAATATGTATGATGAGCATGTAGTATAGACAAGCATTGTAGTAATGAAAAATGATGATACAAATGGGAAATGTTATGTTATGCTATATTTACTATTTGCTATGCAAGTATTTCTGTCAAAAAGTATTTAGGAAAGAAAGTTTTGGTCACATGTGACAAGTATTGGGGAACAAAATAAGTATTTTCTCTCTTATAATATATAATATTAAAATATCACAAATGAAGTTCTACAACAATCTATTTTTCAAAAAGTAAAATTACATATGTATTGCCAAATCATTTAAACGTGTTTTAAGGATGATATGCGTGTAAGTGCGCGTCAAACTTGCTAGTTAATAATAATTATTACTATAGCATTGGACATATGGAAAAAAATCACGTACTCCTCCAGTTAATTAATTTTTATATAGTGTATTTTGACTATGTACGTAGACTAAGAAAGCTCTAGCATTGAAGAAGCTATAATAGAAAACAACTAAATTACCTACCCATTGAGTACTTTGGAAAGGCGGTAAAAGAAAGAACGAAAGAAATAAGAGCAAAAGAGACAAAATAGCATTCACACATTATGATTTGCAACGAAATTGTAAAACATACAAGCCTTAAAAGCAGATGGGATTAAGCAAAAACAGAGGGGATTAAGTGGCATTGATGTCATGCAGTGCAGGCGAACAGGCCCAGCATGCAAAATTCAAATGGATCGAAATGGAGAGGACTGTTGGTACCTGCATGTTGGCCGGATCGGATTGAGTGAATCGATTCAGGAGCTAGTATCACTGGCTCCTCTCTCTTCTGTGGCGACATTAGATACTCTCTGGTTGCGTGGCTGGTATTATTGGGAAAGAAACTAGCAATTAAAACTAGGTAATTAACCAGTATGATGAGTAGTAGTAAGGGATTAAAAAAAGGGAGAGACCTGTTGCTGTTGGTGTTGGTCAAATAACATCATTTTATCTTCACAGTCTCTCGTGATTCCAAGTGTGGGATGATTGGGATGGACGTCGACTGCGTGCCTGAGAGCCGCTTCCGCTTCCTCCGCCTCCCCAACACTAGCATCCTCACATTTAATGCAAACGCTGACTTTCTCGACGCAAGGATACCACAACAACTCACAGAAGTTAAAATAATGCTTGTCATCCTTCTGCTCCCGCACATCGACAACCCAGTCAACGACTTTACGACTCCATCTGGTAGGCTGAGAATGAGAAAGAAAGAGGAATTCAGTACATTAACGTGACAAGGAACAAATAACTAAAAAGGATCATTTTGCTGCTCATCAAATATCGAAAGAACGGACTCTAAAAAACACTTGATGATTGAATGCCCCTGTTAAACCTGTGTACCTTACTACCTCGTAAAATAGCAATACCTCTTCTCAAAATCCTATAATATCAAATAAAGAAGTATATATTTCGACCCGGAGAACACCAACTAGAAAAAGAACGAGGCAGCAGTGATTAAAAGGGAAAAAGAAACTAAGAGTAGCTAAGGATCGATCGAGCAGTAGTACGGAATAATATATGGGAATTACTAACTGCAACCCGGTCAGTAGCTATGGAGGAAAATTGGGACCATGGCAAGAAAGAGGAAGAGAAACATTAATTAATTGATGAGAACTAACTAGCAATGGAAACCACGAACCGATGTGAGTACGTCGTACCTCATGGCCTTGGTCAGATGAGAGCATTTCATCTTAATTTATCCTTGCTAGTGTAAGGGTGGGACGGTTGGGAAGGATGGCGGCTGCGTGCCTCAACGCTGCATCTGCTTCCTCCACCTCCGCAACACGGGCATACCAACAGCTGATTCCAACGGTGACTCTCTGAAGCGAAGGGAGGTTCTCCAAGCCAAGCTTGTCAAAACCAAGGTTGGCATCCTTCAGGAACTGCACTTTGACATCAAACTCAAGGGCTTCAAGGCTTGGCATAATAGGCGCCATTCTGCACTCGCCGTGCACAAATCGGATATACGTGTTTGTCCTGAAGAATCTCAACTTGTGGAACATCTGCCCGTCCCCACCAATAATGCATACTACTCGGGTGTACGCTGACACAGTCTGAGGCCATGGAGCAGTGGCAACCTCTTAAGGGTTTCCATGTCCTGCTCTTGCACAACCTGCACGTTCATGTGTAAGAAGCAGAGGTTTGGAAGAAGCGACGAATTAATCCATGCCGGCAGCCTAGAGAACTCCAGGCATCGTAAAAGCAAGTAGCAGAGAAGTCGAGGGGAGACAGGCCCTCCTTCCCAGGTGGCACCTTTCCTGAATGCTTCGCCATCAATGTTCACAAACTGGACCTTGTGCAGATTGCCTAGAGACTCCACCAAATCTCTCTCCAGGCTCTCATCTTCTATATCAATCATTGCCCTGAACACCCTCAGCTCCCTCAGGTTGCCTAGCTCCTTCACAAATCTTACAGAGCTGTCGGCAGCAGGGTATATCCACAGCTCTTGTAGGGACGTCAGGTTCCCAATACAATCTGGCACTCTTGTCTTCCTATCAGCACGCAAGCACATCAATTGTGTTAGCAGGCCGACGGTCTGCGGCAATTCTTCTATGCCAGTTCCTCTTAACTCCAGTGTCTGCAGAAACTTTAGATATCCTATTTCTTTTGGGAGCTCACAAACAGGTGTTTCTAATAGTCCAAGGTACCTCAGGTGAAGTAAGTTTCCAATGTACTTGAGGCTGTTATAACCTTCCATAAAATAACAAAATTCTATAGCTAGTACGCGTAAAACTCGAAAGCTTGGGGATACGATACCAATATCGCACCCAATGGCAGTAAATGACCTCACATGTTGCACACGCATGTTAGCTAGAGGATTGTGCTCTTCGTTTATATTTTGAAGAGATAACCTGCGAGCATTGCTTTGTGAAAATGTTTGTTGCTCATTGTCCAGGATAGTAACAAAATTTTCTTCACTTGACAAGGAACGGACGAGATCAAGCACCATATCATGAATGCGGCAACCATCTACGTAGCCTGTATCTGGGATCTCATCGAGCTTGATCATGCTTCTATTTACGAGCTCGTTGAAGTATCCCTCTCCAACCTCCAATAATCCTATCCCTTGTTCATCATGGACGAAACCTTCAGCTATCCACTTCCATATCAAAATATTCTTCTCAAACTGATAATCTTCCTCAAATACACTTAGATACAATAAGCAAGTCCTTAGATGAGAAGGTAGATGGTAATAGGCTAATAGCTAAAAGACAATATCTTTCTAGTATTCTCTACATTTTCATTATCTCCATGCCCAAAACCGATAGAGTTGTACACCTCAGACCAGTCCTCCTCTGGTTTACTAGCCAACAAGCTAGCTATCGTAATGATAGCTAATGGTACACCACCACATTTCTTCAAAATTTTATCATATACCTTGGAGGATTGATTACGGGGACGTTTGCCTTCACCATCAACTATTCTTGTATTGAATAGTTTTTCAGAGTTATCACGAGAAAGTGATTGTAGTTTATAAATGCCATCGACATTTGTGGCAACTTCAAAAATACGAGTAGTTGTGACTACTCTACTTCCACAATTATTATCAGCCATAGCATATTTGATTTTTTCCCATGATTTCTTATCCCATATGTCATCAAAGATAATGAAATACCTATACATCCGCATAGCAACAAAAAAAGCCATGAGTTAGTAAAACTATCTAAAGAATCTATAAAAGCAAGGCTCTCAAAGAAACACTAAAGATATAAAGGAATAAAAAGCAAGGAGGAAGAAAAAGCTAGATAGGAGAGCAAAACATGCACCAAAGAGGGAGATGCGGGATTTAATTCGTGCACTAAGGTTGGGATCCCGTTAAGAAATTTTGCTTGCTACACGATATTATACTCTTTTATATATACTTTTAATCAGCTAATTACTAATTGAGAGCTACTCGCCCTCGGTATCCTGTCACGAGCTCTCCTATAGCATGTTCTCGAACTGAAAGTATAAGATATATTGGTAAATGGTTGCCAATGGAATTTTGGAAATGATATGAGAAATGAAAAATATTTTAGAGACGATCGAAAGAATATGTATGGTTTGCAAATACAAATACATAGCACAAATTAGGTGGGCATAGGTGACACAAAAGAAGGTATTGGTTTTAAAGCCTAATTAAGTCAATGACTAGCATTAGGTGGGTGATGCGTACCTCTTATTTTGAAGGAATTCCTGGAGTTCGTTGATGAGCTGCCTTTCATCCAATATTGTCATATTGAAATTTGTGTACTTTTCCATACCAAGATCATAAGAATGTCCTTGAATAGTTTCTTCATGTCAGGATTCTGATTGACCTGAACAAAAGCATAGCAATCGAAGCCCGCTTTAAGCTTGTCATACACTGCTTTTGCAAGAGTGGTCTTGCCCAATCCTCCTAATCCGACAATGGAGATTATCTTCATCTTCTTGTTGGACGCATTATCCCCCTCGGACATCATCTTTATGAGCGTGTCCCTTGGCCCATCAATGCCAACGAGCTGCGTTGCATCTTTGTACATAGCCAAGAGGCGAGGATCAATAGTCGGCGTTGCGGCAGGGTTAGCCACAATGCTGTCAACTGTGTACCTGCCATGCTTGTTGGCCACCTCCTGGATTTGGCTATTGATGTCTTGTGTGATCTGATGGCCAGTCTTGACTTTGCTGAACAAGTTGCTCATCTTCTTTGTGAACTTTTTGAACCTGTGCAGGTTTGGCGTGGCCTCATGGTCATCCTCCATGCGCACCAAGAAGGTGTCGACGATGTCCTCCATGTCATAGGATTTCTCCTTGACGTCGCGTGCCCAGAGCTTGATCTGCTCGTTGAGCTGCTCACTCGGCACCTCCGCCACCTTACGAAGAGTGGCATGCATGATCTCAAGCTCTCGTGAGAGAGACCGTACTTGCACCCTGACGCCCTTCTGCAGCTTGTACTCCTCCTTGAGCAGCTCGCCGAGCTTGGTGAGGAAGCTGCCCATCGCCTCAGTTGCTAACTCCATAGTCTCGGTCGGTATATATCGGATCTTATAGCTTTCTTGTAAATTCTCGTGTTCTTCTCTTTTCAACTCCAGTACGGGACTGTTGGGGTTTTGGATACTTGTTCTCTGATGGCAGCCTCCGTCGACTCCAGATCTCCCGCACCCCGATAATGGATGGTGGCATGGACTCGCGTGAGGCAAGAAAGGTGCTGGATGCCAAAATCAAAATCTCCATACCGAGACCCAGTTTTCTGTGCACTGAATTCAAATCGAAGCCTTCGGAGCTGCGGCATGGCCCCTGGTGTGAACTGCAGCCCCATCCATTCACACGTGTAGGAAAACACCACGAGACACCGGAATCCATCCCTGCCAATGATGGGCCTTCCAATTCCAGAATATTTTGAATGTAAGTCGAGAAGGATCAGATTAGGCAAGTCCCCGAGGACACGGAGGTCTTCCGCTTCTACGCGATCAATCTTGATACGCAGGTGGGTGAGGTTTACGAGTGAGGCCATCATATGTGGGACTCCTTCGAAGAGCCCAAAGATTGTCAACTCGAATCTTCGGAGGTGGTGCGGAGGGACCCATGAATCCAGCAGTATGCCAAGCAAATCCTCTGCGCGGCAACCCTCGAGAAGTAGGGACTGAAGGCTTGAGTTTCCAACCTCATTGAGGAAAGACTTGACACACTGTCGGTCACAGGAATATATATCCCATCTTACGCCCAACATCCTCAGCCGCTTCGACCTAATCAGCAGCTCTGATACCGAATTGAGTGAGCTACTACTACGGACAGCAATGGCGGATACTTCTTCTAATTCTTGCATTTTCCAGATTTCTTCCGGCGCTTCGACACGTCCGTGAAGTAGTAGACGCGCCAACTTTCGCAATCCTACTATAGATGCAGGTAAAATCATCAGGCGGGTGGTCCGTCGCAAATCTAGGACCTCCAAGTGCTGTAGCTCTCCGATTTCTTCTGGTAGCTTACCGACACCAGTCCCTCCGAGTCCCAAGTATCTCAGTAGAATCAATCCTTCAATGCCTTTAAGATGGTGGCTTCTCAAATTGCCAGCATCCTCAAGATCCAGCACTCGCAGAAATCTCAATTGCAAAAATTCACCAGGCATCCCTTTAACATCCCCAAAAAATATTAGGGATCGGACTCTAGATAGGTGCACGGTGCTTGAGGCCAAGGTATCATCTTCGTCTTTGTTACTGAAGCCGAACGAGAATCGCCGAATCGTGTCACGTGGAAATGGTCCAGACCTCAATTCTGCACCAGTTGTAACAAAGTTGTCTTCGCTTGACAAGGATGCCATGAAATCAAGAATCACACCATGAACAGTGCAGCCCACTGCTTGACCATCATTGTAGTCGAACACCGGCTGAATCAGTCTCCTACTGATAAGCTCGTTAAAGTAGCTCTCCCCTGTTTCCCAAAAGCTTTCTTTATCGCTTTTAGGGATAAATCCTTCGGCTACCCATAGCCTTATCAAACGATCTTTCCTGATGGTATGATTTTCTGGAAAAACACTCAAGTACATAAAGCATGACTTCACAGGAAGAGAGAGATCAGAATAACTAATGTACAGTATCTTTCTCATCCCTTGTGACGTCGAATATTGGTCCGATGCTGAAAGAATAGAGTTTTCAAGCCGCTTCGACGGTCCCAATTCTGCAGATTTCCAGGCTAATAAGCCGGTTGTAACAATTATGGCCAATGGCATGCCACCACATAGTTTCAACATGTCATCCGAAACTTCTTTGAAATTAACCGGCCTTTCTTCTTCTCGAACAGATATTCTACTAAGAAATAACCTTCTGGAGTCATTCTCGCTAAGAGCCTTCACCCGATAGATAACATCACTTGGACGTATGGAACAAGATTGGGCTACATCCATGATGCAAGTTGTTGTCAATACCCTACTTCCACAATTTTTGTCGGGCAAAGCACAATTGATAACTTTCCAATCCCATGTACTCCGTATGCCATCGATTACGATGAAATACCTAACATATAAAGGAACAAAGGTAAGCATTGTCAGCTGCTAATATCACTTCAAAATAGATGACGTTTTAGCAAGTTAGTTTCGGTTTGTTACTCAGCAGTATCATTTTGATTTTTTCTAGACAAGTTTCCGTCTAAATGCTCATGTTAATTGCTTATTAGTAATGGTGTTAGAGAGATATATAGGTAATTAATAGGAGCAAATCATATAGAAAACCGAGCGAGTAGCTTCTTTAATTCTATTTGTATAGAGCTAAAATGACAAGCAATGAAAAACAACGTCTTTGGGCGTGGCGGCGGTTGGTGGCTGGATTTTGGGGAGGTGGTGTCAGGTGTGTGGCGGCGGTGCATGAGAGCAAGTACAATAGAAGATGTGGCTGCCACCTCTAGGACTAGCCACATAAGCAAAAAGAGTACATGTGGCTCATGTAGAGGTAGCTAATACAATGAGTTGAGTAGAGGTTACCTCTACTAAAGCACTCAAGCATTTAATATTTCGCTAGAGGCGACCATTGTACTTGCTCTAAGAACTAGCATCGCCTCCAAGTCCTCGTATGATGTGCTAGAGGTCACCTCTTGCATGAGGGGCAGCTTGCCTCTCTCTCCTCTTGTCTCTCTCTTCCACATAGGATTGTGTTGATGTGGATTTCGCTAGAGGCGACCTAGTCAGCATCATTGTACTTGCTCTGAGAGAGCAGAGCGGGGCAAGCATCGGGATTTAAGCCACTGTGTGAGCACTTACCAGTGTAGGG
Organism: Dendrocalamus latiflorus; assembly: GCA_017311315.1. NCBI lineage: Eukaryota > Viridiplantae > Streptophyta > Magnoliopsida > Poales > Poaceae > Dendrocalamus > Dendrocalamus latiflorus. The sequence continues at coordinate 5,548,880 of CM029642.1, read as the reverse complement.
ATCAGGGTTGTCGGTATCGCGATACGTATCGTAATATCGTACGATTCTACTGGAGATAGATGACACAGATCGTAATGCGAATCGGAATCAAGTAGTATCGCGGTGGGATTGCGATCCAGCTCATAGTATCGTTAGGATCGTGGTAGGATCATGATACTAACAACAAACTATAAAACATATAAAAGTTGATATTACCTATTGTTAATTTAAGTTATACTAGTTTAATTTGCTTTGTTTTGTTGTTTACATGTTGTTCTAAGGTAAAAAAAAGTATTATATTTAACATAGTGCATTTTTAAATTATTAGTTTATTAAAAATAATTAAATAAGTTTTAGAAATCAACCTTAATTTAATATAGCATGAATAAGTGTACTCAAATTACAAAATTAAATTCAAAAAATTTACTATAGACTTACATATTTAAAAATATAATTCAATTATTATATATATATATATATATTAAAATTTGATAGTATCATGATTCTATGATCCGATCCCATCACATGAAAAATGATCTTACCTGGTATCGTGATCCTGACAATCTTGGTAGGGATTCATTGGTGGCCTACTATGCTAAAGATTTGTTTTTATTTTACGGATTTCCTAAGGACAATACAATACCCACATATGCTGCTGGAAACGATTCCAGGGTATTGGCACTTTTCACCTTGGTTTCAACCGATTTCGTCCCTGTTTCACATGTTTTATCAGATTTCAGAGACTTTTCAAACATATTTCATATGGTTTTAGCGCATTTCAAAAAATTTCAAATCTTAAAGTTTCTAAGGGTTTTGAATCTAAAAAAATTTGTCCAGTTTCAACCTAAAAATTGATTGAAAAATGAGTTTTAGAATAATTTCAACTAAGATAAAAACACAAACTATAAAGTCTGGAGAGTTTCAACAAGTTTCATAAGGAACTTTATAAGTTTCATTCAAGTTTCAAAGGAAATATCAAGTTTCATAGGCGACAACCTGAATTTTCATTTCCAGTCAAACATAATTGTTTTAACCATTATTGAATTTTTGAACTATTTCTGAATTTTCCAGAATTCAAAAATGCCTTTTTATTCTTCCCATAGCCTAAAAGCATTTTTCAGAATTAATAAAACACTTTCAAATATGGAAATATTTATTTTGGTTTAAAATATTTTTAAATGCCTCTCTGATTTTACTGGAATTTTTTAATATCATTTGTTATTTTTAAGAGCTCAAAACCATTTCTTATGCAATCCATTCTGCTTTAAGTTGTGCATCCTCTCTTTTGTACTCAAGCGCTGCCACTAAATATTGTAGGTAAGTATCGTACATATGAGCTATAACTCGACCAAATCACACTTTAATTAAATTAGCCTACATAAGGATAACCAATACTGGCAAGTTAAAATAAAAGAAATGAAATGATGAAATAATAAAACATGAAAACCTAATTGTGTTGTTGAATTTATTATTTTTTTATTACGGTTCTTATAATGTGATACTCCTATTTTCTCCCTCTTTTTTCTATGATTCTTTTCACATTACTTTGAGAGCACCACGAATACATTTACGCTAGATAACAATCTAATTACAAATACCTCTTCATGCTGAGGAATTCCCAGAGCTCAGTGATGATTCCTTGCACATCATGAGATTCAGGATAGTGCTTTACTTGACGGAGTATATCCATTAGAGTGGTCCTCATGGATGGTCTCCGGCCAACAGAGACGAAAGCTTGGCACTCGAACTGCCCTTGAAGCTTTCCATACATCTCCTTGGCAAGAGTAGTCTTACCATGGCCTTCCATGCCGACGATGGAAACCACCTTTAGCTTCTCGTCCTCGCTCATCAGATGCTTTTCAAGCTCCTTTTTTGGATCGTCGACAGCGACCAGGGCAGTCTTCTCCTCCCAGAGCAGTCGAGAATCAATGGTGACTTTGCTGGGTCTAACATCAGCAGGATTGGCGTCAGAAATGGGCGCTTTTTTGAGAAGATCGTACCTTTCGCAGCGCTTGCGCGCTTCCTTGATCTGGGCCTTGAATTCTTCCATTTGCTTTATCTCCGATTCCCCCAGGTTCGGCGGCGGCTTCGGTTCGATCCAGTCTTCAATGTCGTAAACCAGCTCCCGGACTTGCTTCTTCCACATCTTGACTTGCTCGTCCGTCTCCCGTCCTCCAGCAAATTTGTCAAGGAAATCGTTTGTAAGGCTCTCCAGATCTGTCTGCAAATCTTTGAGCATGGAATGATTCTTCAGTTTGGTGAGCTTGTCGAGAAGGGAGTTCATCGCCCCTGTCGAACAGCTCACCATAGGTCGATTGGCCATGATCTCTGTGCTCAATATAGAAAGAGTACCAATGGTACTCTTGAGCAATTACAAGGGATACGAGTGACTATATCTATATATACGAGTGCGCTGTTGTAAGGGAAAGAAGCCGGCTCTCGTGTGAAATTTATTAATTTTCTACTATTTATTTGGGGGCATTATTTTGGACTGTGGCTTACATCTTTTGGCTACGAACTAATTAGTATAATAAATAGTAATTACTAAAAGAATTAAGTCATCATCTGAAAAACTGAAAAGAAGAGGCATACATATAGGCAAAATAACAGGGGCACCATGGTGCCCAAGCTTCATAATTAAAACTTTCCATCCAGATTAATACTTTCCATTTATGATTGATTCCTTTCCAAATTGATGCATTTTTGAATTAATGAATCTTAATAGGTTTACCTGATATATATATATATATATATATATATATATATATATATATATATATATATATATATATATATATATATATATATATATATATATTAACTTCATGCTCGCTCTGAGCCTACAAATATATATATAAATACAAACAACTGATGAGATTTAAGCTATTTCCTTCGTTTTTAGGGTAAGTAAATCTCACAATAATCTTTAAAAAAAATGAATAACACAAATTCTGTTATTAACTGATAAAGAAGAAAAAGATCTACACCGCTTTCTAATGGGGCCAGATTTTAAAGGTATATATTAATAATATATATGCATTAAAGTTGTATAACAAAGACAATTATATACTAATATTTAGCAACGTAATTATGCATGTAATGCCACTAGTTGGCATAGTAATAGGAGAAAAATATCTACACTTCTCACGCTCATGCTGGACTAACATTATAAGAATGAAAAATACTAATTACATCGAAATTGCTATCCCACGTGTGTGGTGCAATGCGCGCGTGGTCAGGACGACTAGGTTCGTGGGGGCCATGACTGTTTCCTCGATTTCCGTGAATGAGCATTTCTAGATTCAGGGCATCTCCAGAAACACTTACTAAAAAAGGCTTATATTAAACCCATCATCACAGACAGTTCATCAAAACCGTCAGTATTAAATACAATTACGGACGGTTTAAGTTTAGAGACCGTCTATGTTGCTGTTAAGGCTAAAAACCGTCTATAAAAAGATAATATCACAGACGGTTTATGGTGAGCACCGTCTGTTAAGTATCATAGACGATTCTTATCACGAACCGTCTGTGATATTGCCAAATATCACAGATGGTTTTTATTTAAACTGTCTATGATACTTCATAGATAGTTTGTATTAAAAGTCATTTATGATATTTTTCCGCCTCGCAATCCTCCAAAATTTCATAATCTCTTGCCTGAGTCCGAGTAGGATTCCGTTCCCGGTTTACCTTTAGTAAAACGGGTATAATTTTTACATACGGTGTTTGTTTTCAACGTTCTTATACTCGCTGAGAAGCTAACGACAAGCCCGATTGAAAAAATGACTGGCATTTAGTCACCTTCTAAGACTCCCAAAATCGGTCATCTTTGGCCCTGAATTTGTATCGTAAGTTTTCGATTTCTGTTTTACCCTTTTTCTTGGTCTTCTCTTTGGAATTTGGGTTTTGCCTCAACTGCAAAGTTGTAGATCTCATCGAAACCTTTAAAACTAGTATATATAAGACATACAAAACTTTGCTATTTTATCTTTTAAAACTACTGTTTACATTGCATCGATATATTCTCTTTGAATTGTGATCTACCGTCTAGCCATTACCACCAACCGTTTTTAATAAGAACCATCTGTGATACCATTATTATAGACAATTTTGTTAAGAACTATTTGTGATGTCTCTATCACAGACGGTTTGTAATCCGAACCATTTGTGATAATTCCCTGCCATGTCATCGATCTGCGGTATCTCCCTCAAGATCTCAATCTCACATGTCCATTCTCTCCACATCGAACGGTAGACACTGGTCTCCTCCCCACCTCTCACCCCTTATTAATCCTCCTCTCCCTACTCCAAGAACCAACACCACCAATACTACTCCAACTCGTTTGTGCGCGGCAAGGGTGGGAATGGGTTCGGCAAGGGTAGATGAAATTTCACTTGAAGCAAGATGGAATGGGAGAAGGCAATGATAGATCAATACTATTCCAAGTCGCCAGCATCGGTAGGGGGCTTCTGCTTGTTACATCCAAAAAGTGTGGCATTCTGTTGATTTTGGCATAGAAGCTGAAAATGGTATTTGTTGCCTTTTTCTTTCTGCTACTTGAAATTTTTCGCGCTCCACTTGTTTTAGATTGTAGTTTAATGAAGAATTTGTAAGTCTAGTTTACATTAGCCTAAAGTTTCTTGTAGTGTTAAGTATATTTCTGAATTTATAACCGTGAAGCTTATATTTGTAAAATTGTAAGTGTCCTCTTGTGTTATGTTGTAATGGTGGATTCTAATCTTAAAAGAAATGAAATATGTTATTATATTTGTTGCTGTATTTTCTTGTTTTCAAAGAGTATAGCTAACATTTCTTGAGGCTAGCCAAAAAACATGAAAAAAAAATTTAGGTATAGAATGAACTATTACAAACGATTTTGTGGTATAAATCGTCTATGAAGAACTATCACAGATGGCTCGAACAAAAAACGTCTATGATACTCGCACATCATAGATGGTTCTATCTACCAACCATCTATGATGGTAAAATATCACAGATGATTCTATATACCAATCGTCTGTGATACTCGCCTATCACAGATGGTTGGTAGCTAAAACCATCTGTGATGTGTGAGTATCACAAATGGTTTTTGGTTTGAGCCACCTATGATAGTGCTTTTCACAGACGGTTCTAGTTACAAATCGTCTGTATTGTATTTATTACAGATGGCTCACAAACTTTTTTGTGATAACTTCCAATTATCACTGACACATAAATTCAGAATGTTTAGAAAACCATCTGTGATGACCCTTTTTTGTAGCAGTGAAAATAGTATAAAATAGTTAGAGGAATAATTTACTATTGGAGAGGTTGTCTCTAATACTGTTTTTATGTGAGGTAAAAATCTTAGAGACAATCTTAAAAGACAAACTATTATACATGCCTTTATTTTCTCACCCCTTTCTCTTTTTTCTCACATCCCATACATCATCAACTCTCCACACCAGCAACGAGGACCATATCCACCAGCGAGATCGCAACGGCGCGTGGCGATTCGGGGGCAGTGCTTGTGCAACAATGCGGACTGCCTAGGGCCATCACGGGTGCGGCAGCGTGCGACCACTTAGGGACGGTGTAGTGTTGTTGCTAGAAAATTTGATTTCCCTATTTGAATGTTTTTGAAATTTCTGAGTGGAAAGTTCTTTAGATCTCAGTAGAATGTTTGAAATTCAAGTGAAAACTTTCCAAAACCTTGGAGTTGAAAGTTTCAATTAATTTGTTGAAAGTGTTCCTAATTCAGTTAAAAGGTCATTGAGTTGAAAGTTGTTCTTGGAGTTGGAAGTTCCATTTTGTTTGAATTGAAAGTGTTTTGAATTCAGCTGAAAGGTCTGTGTTGAAAGTTTGAATTCGATTTGAAAGTTTGAAGTTGAAAGGAGGAAGGAGGGTGAGAGCGGAGCGAGGAAGGAAGAGGGGGGAAGATGCGTCCTGCAATCCCCAAATTGCAAATAAGGTAGAAGTAGATATTAGAATTTCATGACATACAACTCTATTTTACGTATAGACGAGATTCATGGCTAGTTGTCTTATTAAAATGATGTTGAAAAGAGACACAATGTTTGCTTCAGAACTGTAGCTCCCAAGTTAATCAAAGGAGAGAAAAAAAGGTCCACAGAGCTATTTGGTATGTTTAAGATTATAACAGATATAACTATATTTTTTCAATCATACATATTAGAGTTGTATAACAAAGAGAATTCTAATATTTTAAATATAAAACCATGTGGTAAAATACAGTGGTGGAGAGAGGGGGGCCTGGCACCCCCCAACCTTCTACTAATCATCACGAAGGTTTAATCACATGTAATTAATTACATTTATGTAGTTAATTACATGTGTTTAATTAGTGGTTTGGCCCCTCCCAATTTAGCCCAAATGTAAAGTATGTTTAAAGCCCAGTTATATGCAGCCCAAATCCTCTCTGTTTTGTTTCTTGTTTTAGCTTTGTATCTACTGATCTTTGTAAATGCGGGTTACAAGGTGGTGCGTACCGTGATCTGTAGGATATGCATGTTTGCGTTCTTAATCTTAGGATGATTAATGCAAGCTGGTGAGTTGACTACTAGCTGGTGGAGTACATAACGCTAGGAACCTTTAATTAAAAGCCAAGAAAATGTTTTGGCCGAATTTCTACGGCAATACAATGGGCATGTTCTTGTGGATTTGTCTTTTGATTTTTTTTTTCGAAAATCAAAATAAATAGAGTGTTTTTAAAGCAGTTTTTTAAATGACTTCTCGAGTCTAAAAATATATGAGCCGTCCACGTTAATATCTTTACCATTCACTGTGGTATCAAAAAACGTAAACAAAAACCATAAGTACACACTTCAGTAGTTGCTCTCATATCACATCTAGAGACCATGTTTTAATCGGCTTAGACCCTGTTTTAGTCGTAGAGCTAAGTTTAAGTTAATAGAGATGTAATTTTCTTTGCATTGTAATTTGCGAAACATATTACTCTGATATGTGACTATTGGATCGGTAAATCCGGCATGGTTCATTGGTTCTACTCTACTTGTTGTCTATGTTGCCCTTCATATGTCCAATTTCTGGCTCTGCCCTTGGTAAAATATCTAGCTGCGTGACTGTATGAGAAATTCGGCTAGTTAGACCCCTCAGGGAGTGCGTGAGATGGTGGTCTTTGCAAGGAATATGAAGGAGAAAGGATGTCTCTAGGTAACTATTCGCAAAATGATACTGAACACACGGTATATTTAAGTATAAGTACATCAAAGCCTGGGACATGACTTTGCAGTATGGCTCATGACTTGTCTAAGAATCACATATAAGTACTGACGTCAAGAGGACATGCGACTGTGAGCCTTTGGTTATTGTTTTGTTTCTATGTTTGTGTTATTGTGTTTTTTTCTCTCTTTGTGTTTAGGTTTTCACTATTTCTAAAATTCATTAATAAAAGACCTGTACCAAATTAAGCATTTTATAATGATGTTCGATGTTAGCATTGCTTTTTTCCCCCTTTATTTTCACAATTTCTCACCTATTCTAGACTTCAATATCTAATGCTACCACCCTTGGAAAATTGATGCAAATGGATATGGAAAATTCCAAAAAAAAACAATATTGGCAAAGTCAATCTATAATGCCACAAAATTCCAAACCTAAATTCGATCTACACATTGGGATTCGAAAAGGACAAATTCTATTGAAAATGAAAACTGAAAATAAAAAGGGGAAAGGAGGTAAAGCTACTACTCACGAAAATGTGTATTTTTCTTCTAATATACCTTGCGTTTTTAATTGATTTTTTTGTGAGTACATAGTGAAAAAGTGTTTGCAAAATACAAATGCAAACATTCATTTTAAAAATAAAAACACATATGCTGTGGTAACTAACATATAGATTTAGGAGATTGGAAATTTGAACTGGCCAATTAACGCAATTGCACAAAACCAGTCAGTCTTTAAGTTGAAAAGGAACGTTCGGGTTCGAGGATAAGACCGTTCGGTTATACATCCCAAATTCCCAATGGCAACTGGGGAATGGAACAGTACCGATCGACTACCCGCCATCCGTGAGTACGTGGGTGATTTTCACTCAAACCGGTGGTTTACCAAGGCCCCCGTTTGGTTGGGTTGAAAAATAGTGGTTTATAGCTGAAATTATACTGTAGCTGAAGGTGCCTTATTTTGTATAATTAAATTTAAAAATAGAAAAAATATGTTAGCTTATCACGAACAACACAAATGAATACGAAAAAAAGAACCGACAAAAAAGCTAAAAAAACCCATAAGCTCAGAAAAGGACGAAATTTATGGATAGTGAAAAATAAGCCAAAAGCTAGAATCTCAAACCGAAATGAGTGAGGCGTAAGTTTGTTTGTCTATAAGCGACCTATCCTCTATGGATTCGGCGTACATCCAGTACGCCCGGCTTGATTATCATTTCCAAACGAGAGGGAGATAGGAGAGCTGGGGACCTATGGACGTTCTCCGCGTCCTCAAGTTTGTACTGCGGAGTATCCAGTTCGTGACTGGCCTGACAAAGGAAGACATGAGGCTCTGCGGCCAGCTCAAGAATGGCCTCGATTCCATCAAGCGGGAACTCGAAATGATCCAAGGGTACATAGAGAAACACGAGGACGAGGGGCTGCAACTGCAACTGCAGGAGTTGGCTTATGATATTGAGGACTTCATATATGTTCTCTGGGAACCAGGAGCATATGGCCCCGTTCTCACGGCGATAGGGCTGGACCCCCGTCCTCAACATCTGGATCGCATCGACCACTTCAAGGAGAGCATCGAGCGTGTACGGAAGTGGCAACCCAGCGCTGAAGCAAGCCAGAGCGGAGACAGTACTGCTACGTCGCACCCCTGTCTATCTGAACAAGACAGTGCTACTACGCGGGGCGGAGCCATAAATGGGTACCCCAGTCTGGGCAGGCGTACCTTCCGTTCTTTTTACAATTTATTAATGAAGCTTCCACTTCCATGGCCTCTTGATGCTAAGCCTAGGCCCGGCACTTCCCGAACTGGAGCTCCTTGTGCTCCAGAAGCCAAAAGGGAGCTTCTCGAGCTGCTCTCGGAATCGGAATCCGATGGGTGGCAACCACAGCCGCTGAGGATGATCTCCATCGTGGGATGTTGCGGCCTGGGAAAGACCGCCCTCGCAAGGGCAGTCTATGACGACCCTGTTGTCGCCGATAAATTTCCTCGCCGTGCTTGGGTTGTGGCGTCGGAGTGCAACGATGCGGAGGACCTTGTAAACAAGATCCTCCGACAAGTTCGTCCAGCAGCAGCAGGCGAGACTACCTCCCATGTGAACCAACCAATAACAGAACTACATGACGTTCTCAAGGATAATTGGTACTCTCTCTTGTCGATCAATGGTTTCTCAGTATATATAAAAAATATATTTCCGTACTGATTGATAATCACACTACTCATCAGTCATCATCTGCTATAAATGATTGCATTGATTATGGCCTGCTCAAAAGGATCTTTTTTGAGTGATTTATGACTGAAAAACATTATAATTAGCTAAAAAAACACTATAGTTGACAATTTTGTTTGGCATAATTAAATTTAAAAATAAAAAAGGTTAGCCTATCACGCACAGTACAAACGAATACGGGAAAAAAGAACCAACAAAAAAGCTAAAAAAGGGCTAAAAATAAAAAAAAGATGAAATTATTGAATAGTGAAAAATTAACGAGAAGCCTAAGCCATTTTGAGCGAGACAATATAGAGTTTGCTTTGGTACATCCCTTTTTAAAAGCTGTGAATTTAAGATTCGCAAACTTCTTGGGAAGAGTACCGAAGCAAACCCCATCATTATATCTAGCGGGAATTTGCACTACCGCATGTATAGCTAACTTGCCTAGCCCTTCGATTAATCCCCTAGTCAAAATCTTCAGCATATGCAGCAAGCAGAAATGTGGAACCATATAAAAAACATGGTATATTTTTTTTGTTCTTGTAAGATCAAAATGTGTAATGGTTCCCTATTTGCTTTGCTAGGTGCCTAGTCGTTATTGATGATATGCAGCAAGCAGAAATGTGGAACAATATACAATCCGCCTTCCCCGGAAGTGATCATAAAAGTAGCAAAATAATTGTGACCACAAGCGTCCATTCCGTCGCCATTCGCCAATGCCTGCAGCTCTGGCAGAGGCAGTTTTATGTACACAATCAGAGGCGGAGCCAGGATTTCTCAGAGCCTCAGACCCAAAACTAAGGAGGATATAAGTGTACAGTGCCGGTCCTAAGGTTTTGAGGGCCCTAAGGCGAACTTGTCGTGACGGGCCCATTAAACCATGTATAGAATTTTATAATATATAGGTGCTAATTTTACTTACAAAGCGAAAACGAATCCAATAATATATTTTTAATTTAGCATGTCTGATAATTATCAACGAACAATGTAGACTAAAATAACAATATATTTGTACTTCTAGAACTAATATGATTACCTTAAGGAAGAATAGAACTCCATCATATCCATTGCTTCTCATAAAATGATACTTCTTCGGGCATTTCTTGATGCAAAATCATCAAGGACGGTATTGAGATCAATAGTGTCCAAGACATCCTTCTCGATGGTGCACATAGCCAAGCCATTTAACCTTTCTTGTGACATAGTTGATCTCAAATAGTTCTTCAACAACTTCAATTTTGACAAACTTCTTTCAGCCGAAGCTACAATCACAGGTACAGTTAAGAGGATTCGATAGGCAACTGAAACATTTGGATAGCAATCTGCAGCCATAACAAACTCCAGAATCTCAGGCGCTGACATCAAAGTATCTGGCAAAGTCACTTGCAACACCTTTAATTCTGAAAAAAAAATCATTGATCTCAACATCGGATGAGTTATCATGAGAAAATGTTTTCACAAAAATCTTGCAGCACATCCAAAGATCAGCTTCATCCAAGGATTTCAAATTTTCTGAGTTGAACAAGAACCCAAAAACTTTATGAAATGCTTGCATCTGCTCAAATCTACTAGTCAATGAAGTAATTGCAGCATCAATCATTATTTTGCTAATGGACTATAGGACCTGGGGCTGGGGTTTGTATACATAGGTTTGGGCCCCTCCCTCGCCTGGGCCCTAGGCGGTCGCACCCGGTGCACCTCCCTAGGGCCGACACTGTAAGTGTATAACTAATATCAAATACTATCAGCACTAAGATATAATAAAAGTACAACATAAATACATAATCGAAATAAATTTTAAATTCTATGTTGAACGATACGATAAAATAGATAAAACATAGCCAAAAAAATGTAACATACCACTAGCACGGGGTAATTTTTGCTTAATTAACAAAGATTTGGTCACCACAATCACAATATCACTCAAGCAGACAAGCAGTCATACACAGATACACTCAATTCATTGATTCATACAATCTGTCACACAAAAACTCACAGTGTCACTCATAACTTATAAGTCATATTGTCATACATACATAGTCACAGAAGTCACTTAATAAAGCAGACTAGCAGAGGCAGTAGCTCACCGGGAGCCAACACCGGCGGACGGCGGCGTCGGTGCATTGCGGCGGACGGTAGTGAGCAGTGGAGGCGGGGTCGGCGTCGGCACGTCGCGGCGGAGATGCGCTGAGGAGGCGAGAGGCGACGTTGCGGACGCGGCGGACAGGCGGAGAGGAGGCGGCGAGGCAATGCTGCGGCGGGCTAACGGAGAGGAGGCGGGGGCGGGGCCGTGGCCGTGGCGGAGAGGAGGCGGCGGGGCGATGCTGCGGCGGGCTGACGGAGAGGAGGCGGGGGTGGGGTCGCGGCGGAGAGGGGGGGCGACAACGCGGGGGAGAGGATGCGCCGATGCGGTGGGGGCTGGGGCCTAGGGGCGGCCGGCGGCGGAGTCGCGGAGGCGGCTGGAGCTGGAGGCGTCGCGCGGTCGCGAGACGGGAGGCCGGGATTGGGGCTAGGGTTTGGCGTCGCTCCGCGCGGACGCGCCTCCGCTTCTCATCGTGCATTCGGCCTGTTCGGGCGTTCAGCCGTTGCCCGTTGGGCCGTTGGCTCTGCTGGGCGGTTGGGTCGGCGGGGAATCAGGCCGGTCGGGAATAGTCTCGGGCCGGTCAGGAAGATTCGGGCCCATATACTGTGTAACATTTTTTTGAACATATTTATAAAATTTTTGCACTATTATTTGTGCTGGGCCTCGGGCCGTTGCCCAACCGGCCCGAGGCCCATCTCCGCCCCTGTACACAATGCGAGGTCTGGATGATGTTTGTTCAAAAGAATTATTCTGGAGAAAGGTTTATGGCCCTGAAGCAGCGGAACCTGCACCTTCCCTGGTCGATGGTTCAAAAAGCATACTTGTTAAATGCGGTGGTTTACCACTGGCACTGATTAGCGCAGCTAATTACTTGGGTCGGCAAGGACAAATTCCGATAGCAGATGACTGTAAACGTGTGGGCCAAGCACTTGGTGACTACCTGGCAGGTAACGAGCCCGCCTTTGGGGAAATGAAAAGAGCGCTTGTCCAATGCTACGATAGCCTGCCTGACTATGGTCACAAGACCTGCTTGCTTTCTCTAAGCATATTCCCCAGGGGTCCTCGGATGAACAGGAAGAGTCTAGTCAGAAGGTGGATAGCCGAAGGATTGGTTGTCGGAGGTGTACAACTCAACGAGGAGGAAATTGCCTGCCAGCGTCTCAAGGAGTTGATTGACCGGAGTATCATTGAGCCAGTACTGATTTGCAATGGTTCCAACAAGGTTGTTGAGAAGTGTCAAGTTCACAGAATAATGCTGGAGTTTACCATCCAAAAGTCAGTCTCTAAGAACTTCGTCACTCTGATTCACGAGGATAAGCTCCTGCGTAACAATAACTGCCAGGTCCGCCGACTCTCTGTTCAATCCAGCCCCAAATTGCATTGCGATGGGTTTAAAAATGGAAATGGGTTGTCTGCTGTCAGGTCGTTAACGATCTTCAACACTGACCTTCTGGATTTCCAGAGCTGCAAGTTGCTGCGAGTCTTGGACCTGGAAAGTTGCAGGGGGCTTGACGAGAGAGTTCTCGATGTCATATGCAAATTGCGGTTTCTCAAGTATCTCAGCCTCAGGGGCAGTGATGTTCCCAGTATTCCCAAGAAAATAGAAAAGTTATACAACTTAGAGACACTGGACATTCGGGAGACACCGGTGGGAATGTTGCCTGTGGAAGTCATCATGCTGCCAAATCTAGTTTACCTGTTGGGCAAGTTTGAGCTACCTTCTCACACGCCCGAGGAAAAAGAAGATGAGCTTAATAATTTCTTGTATACAAAAAGTAAACTGCACACTCTTGCCGGATTTGTTATCAACAGGACACAAGGTTTTGAAAATGTTATGCTCCACGCGAGAATGCTGAAAAAGGTTAAAGTATGGTTCAAGGATACTGAAACTCCTGCCCCAAGCAGCACTCCTTCTCCTGCCCCAAGCAGCACTCCTGCTCCTGCCCCAAGCAGCATATGTTCGTTTAAGCGTAAGTTTCTCTCTTTCTTTTCGGGCATATGCAAACGAATAAGAACTCTTGGCAACTGCAGGACGCCATTGGGGTCACCAGAACGCAACCCTTCTGCCGAGGCTCCAGTACCCATGCCAACTCCAGAATTCTCGATTCTTCAGAATCGCTTCACCGATCTTGAATCTTTATCCATTGATTCCAGCGACCTCTCCAAGGCCTTTCTGGGTTCTCTAAAGGTTCCCTGTGCAATCAGTTCTATCAAACTACGGGGAGAATTGGAAAAGTTGCCCGACTCTACCACGTTAAGTGAGCTACGTAATCTCAACAAACTGCACCTTTTGTCAACTGGTCTGAGCAGCGAAGCTTTATCTGTCCTGCAATACCTATGTTGCTTGGAATATCTGAAACTGGCCGAGGGTCGTGATGGATTTTCGGGCAGCAGCTTCGTTGTGCACAGGGATGGATTCCCAAGCCTTCAGCGGCTGTGCTTTGAGGCCCGAAAGCTTCCATTACTGCAGATAGAACAAGGAGCCATGACCGAGCTCACCTCCCTTCGGCTGCTTTGCCCGGAGTTTGAAGACGGGCTCGGCGTCACGGGCATAGAACATCTTCAACGCCTCAATGAGATACTACTCCATCCTTCTGTTGGTGACAGCGAATTGGAAGATTGGAAAGCAGCAGCAATCCAGCACCAAAACAGGCCCTATGTGAAGAAGCAACCAATCAACGACGCAGCATGATTAGTGGAGCAGCAGTACTTGTTAGTATATGTGTGTGATTCATTAATCTTTCTTTCCTTTTCTTTCTTTTTCTATTTTGGTTTATTCCACCTTTTCGCTCGAATATAAAAGAACATATAAATAATTAGTAAGACTGCATTTATTGAGCTCTTTGAGCGCGTCGAGCAGCATACTGTAGTAGTTACTCCCGCTCAGGGTAATTATGTATGAACTGTCATGTTTTTTTTACAATATATTGATTGTGCTTTATGATGCTAAAATATACTATTGTATATCTCTATTTCCTTACTTTCCGTTTTGGACATCACACGATCGGTACTAAGCTTCGTTGACCATTGTATTTTTACTAATTATATGTTAGAAAATTTATAAAAAGTGTAATGATTTAGAAGCACTTTTTATGGCAAACGTGTAGTGTAATTTTCATGTGACAAATCTAAATACTTTTATGTATATTTGTGATAAAAGTTTTAGAAGATATATTGCTGTAAGAGTGAAGAGTTGGAGAGAAACGCTCTTACTCCATTACTGTCAGGAGTACTCCCCAATGGACATGTCACCTTGGAACAGATTGTGGAACTCTTGTTGGGCGTAGACGGCGCGCTGGAGACTATTGTCGAGGAACTGCCCGGTGATGGCAGTCCAGGCGCTGTACGCCGAGTTGCGCGGCTTGAAGACATCGTTCCAGATGTCCTTGGACACCGTGGAATAGAGCCACGAGACGATGCACGCATCAACTTGCAGCCACTCCGGTTCGTCGATCATAGCGGCGGCGTCGACAGTGCCGTCAATGTGGTTGACAAGACCAAACTTCTTGAACGTGAGTTCGAAGAATGATCTCCACTGATGGAAATTGCCCTCATCCATGGAGAGGACGATTGGGACGTGGCTCTGAATGTTCAGCAGAATAAGCGTGGAAGCAGGAGGCGGAGCGGGCTCAGCGGCCTTGGCGAAGGGGTTGGTTCCAACAGAGGAGACGGAGCCAGTAGGACTGGCCATGGTGAAGGGCAGCGGAAGAGGAAGGATCAAGAGAAATCTGATACCATGTAAGAGTGAAGAGTTGGAGAGAAACACTCTTACTCCATTACTGTCAGGCGAAGGTACATATACATGAGCCAAAGCTCTCTGTCCACTAGACACTAACAGCCAATCCTAAACTCTAGGAGACGTGGGAACGTTGCCCATTCAGTTACAAGAGAAAGTCAAGGAGAGAAACTAGGCTATCCTGGACTACGTCTCTGACAATTGCAAACATTCTAAAACAACAAGTAAAAAAAGAATGAAACAGTAATTTACAAAGGTATTCACACTTGTCTGTTTGAGTACATTAATTAGCTTCTTGTTACGCATGGATTTTTATTCTTGTAGGTCACCGTGCGATCTCTCTTGTGGTTGTGAGTCTGCGGCAGTCCCGATGGGAAAACATTTCTCGTTGAGAAATTGTTTTTTTGCACCTCTCCTATTTTCAGAAAATTTCAGAAAAAGTATGAAAATTTAAACTCCCATTTGAGGTGGTGATCAGTTGGGCTTAAAAGCTCATGGCTTATGGCTGAAAAAACACTGTAGCTGACAGAGACTTATTTAGCATAATTAAATTTAAAAAAATTTAAAAATATAAAAAATATGTTAGCCCAATATGTATAATACACACGAATACGGGAAAAAAAGAACCGACAAAAAAGCTCAACAAAAAGCTAAAAGTTCAGAAAATGATGAAATTTATGAATAGTAAAAAATAAGCCAGAAACTTAAACCGAACCGATCAGGGAGTTTCAAACCGATTTACAATTCAAAGGCCAAATTAAACACGAGACAAAACCACACGAACAAGATCATTGATCTACGGAAGATGCCGAGATCAAAACGCGTACCATACTCTGGCGGTTCCTTTGGAGCGGCTTTGGCGGGATCCTCCCGCAGCGGTGACCTCCGTAGCTGGGAGGGGTTGGGGATCCAATCGCTCAGACCAAAGAATGAGCCGACAAGTGGGTCCCATAACCAGCGAAAAGGGTAAAAAATAAAGCCACAAGGATAAATTGGCACACGTGGGAGCTCTTTTTTTTGTTTTTTTTTGAAATCGGGACTCGAACCCACAGAGCCTCACCCAAACAGGTTCATGACTAGAAGTTGTCTAGCCACAGGTTAGACGTGCCACAGTTTTTAGGTAGCTGTTTGGTTCACTGACGTAACTGTGGCATGCCACACTTTCTTAGCACCCGGCCCCATACGTCATAGACTCAGTTTCTTGCCAAATTTTGCCACAAGTGTGGCTTCGAATTTGTTAGCCACACTTTCTGTGGCAGCCACATATTGCCTAAGCTTAGGCATGGTAAAGTTAGGCATCAACCAAACAGACCTTTATTTCGTAACCACACTGGGGACACATACGAGCGTATGTCACATGGTTGAGATTTGTTTTCTTTTCAAACATAGCTAAATACCTATACGTTGCTGACATAAAAATTCATATTACACTCCCTTAAAATTATAAATATTTTGAAGTAACATACTAAATCATTCCATATATACACTTTTTTAATAAAAATGTGCATTAAATAACAATCATGATTCATACATATCGGGGCTATTTAGTTTGACGGCCAAAATTGCAAATGAAAGCCAAACCAAAATATTGGTGTTACCAAAATCGAAGTGACCAAATCGGCCTTCCAGATTTTGGCAAAGCTTGGCTCGAAAAATGAACCGGAGAACCAATGCAAACAGAATATTATCAAAAAATTTGGCATCAACCAAACGGCTGCCAAATCCGATCAATATTACCAAAATTTGGCTTGGAAAACTTTTGTCTCGTCCCATAGGCACCAAACTAGACTGGCCCAACATGATATGGGGATGTTCCTGTTTCAAGCTTCTCCTGATTTAAATAAATTACCGATATTGTATTACTCTAACACTCCGCCTTTTAGTACAATATTACGAGTTCATTTTGAGTTACACTAGCATATAATACCTGTTAATCCACTTTTGGATTAACCTTTTGGGCAAAGCAAGAAAGAAAGCTCAAGAAAGGTGCTACGCATATGTGCCTACCTCGTGGATGAGTGGGGCTTTTAGCCATTTTGGACCGCAGGGTGTTACAGTTACCTAATCAATGCATTACATACAATAAGCTCTAAAAATATGACAGCTGACATAATATATATGGCCGAAAATGACGAAAGACAAATTGGAGGAAAAGTGTATCAAGACTTGCATGTGCTATATGAAGTCTTAGTATTTTATATAATCAACTCTAAGGACATATGCAACATAGGTGTCCATTAAGGTTTTCTCTAATTTTTTACATCATTCATAAAAGATAGCCTCTCCAACTTTTGACACTAACTCCAACACACTCCACATCACCTTTTCTCTCATTTTTTTATCTAATGTTCACTCTCTTATCAAAATATATGTCAGAGAGAGTGAGAGACAACAACCATACAATTCAATTTTTAGTTGTCTATAGCACCTATATTCGTGTCACCAAGTTAATTATCTACTGCACGAGAAATATCCTAATTATCTATGCTCTTCCATCTTTCTTTCACATCATTATGTGTCTTATATGATAAAACTTATAGATAACTAATATTACATTATTGTATATATTCTAACCATTGATCCATACGAATAAGAGCATATTGTTTGGGTTGCCAAAAAAACGCACGAGGAGTCGGCATGTTGTTTCTCAAATTAGAATTCAACGCGTGCGCAGACATAAATGTGCCTTCAAACGTACGTACTAGTAATTAACTTGATTCTTTTTAGGGCTTGTTCCTTAATTTTAAGCTGACACCATGGCGTGTTAAGCTAGCTAGCTGCTGTTATCAGGTTGAATTACAAACAAATAGGAGTCCTACTGTACTATATTTTTATGAGCAAACTGCAAATATATAAATGGCAAAATCTCTGTGCCAGAGTGCGGATATGTACATATGTTACATCAATTTGTGAGTATAAGGGCGATAAACCTGTTGAGGAACCGTCGCTGGCGACCAGTCCGATCGATTCCTCTGCTTAATACGAAACGAGATCAATCACAGAAGACAGAATAATAGATTGAAAACACAGAGAGGTAGAGAGAACTCCTGATCTTTCTTTATTGTTTTATGATTGTATGTGTACAAAATATGTCGGTACGACTCCCTATTTATAGTCTACCGATGAGGTGCTCACCATGGGCCAAGGCTTCCGGCCCAGGCCTAGATTTCCTAACAAAACCAACGTTGAACAGCCTGCCCCTATTCAATTATGCAAGCTAGCTTATGACTAACCAGCTACTGGAGGTCGTTGACTACTACAAAAAGGTTTATATTAGACGTCTCATCATAGATGGTTGACTAAAATCGTCAGTGTTGAATGCAATCACAGACGGTTTAGGTTTAGAGACCGTTTGTATTGCTGCCATCACTAAAAACCGTCTATGAAAAGATAATATCACGGACGGTTCTTACTAAGAACCGTCTGTGATATAACCAAATATCACATACGATTTTTTATTTAAACCGTTCGTGCTACTTCACAGACGGTTTTTATTACAAACCATTTGTGATAATGAAGTTATCACAGATATTTTATATTAAAAACTGTCTGTGACATTTTTCCCACCTCGTAATCTCCTAAAATTTTATAATCTCCCGCCTGAGTCTGAGTAGAATTCCATTTTGAGACACCTTTAGTAAAACAGGTATAACTTTTGCATACGGTGTCTGTTTTTGATGTTCTTATACTCGTTGGAAAGCTAACGATGAGCCCGATCCAAAAAAAATAACATGCTTGTGCCAATCGCCCTCTAAGAACCCCAAAATCGGCTATCTTTAGCTCCAAATTTGCGTTGCAAGTTTTCGGTTTCAGTTTTTGCCAAAATTTTCGATCTTCCCTTTGAAATTTGGGGTTTGCCTGCTATTTTATCTTTTGAGACTAGATGTTTACATTGCATCGATATATATATATATTGTATTTGTGCATCGATATATATATCTTTGGAGACTAGATGTTGTAATGGTGGACTCTAATTTTAATAGAAATGAAATGTATTATTGTGTTTGCTTGTTTTCAGAGGGTGTAGTTATCATTCCCTGAGGCTAGCCCAAAAAAAGAGAAAATTTAGGTACAGAATAAACCATCTGTGAATGATTATCACAGATAGCTCGAACCAAAAACCGTCTGTGAATGATTATCGTAGACGGCTCGAACCAAAAACCGTCTATGATACCAGCACATCACAGATGGTTCTATTTACCAACCGTCTGTGATAAGAAAGTATTACAGACAGTTCTATATATCAACCGTCTATGATGTGTGAGTATCATAGACGGTTTTTTGTTCGAGCCGTTTGTGATAGTGTTCTTCGCAGACGGTTTTAGTTACAAACTGTCTGTGTTGTGATTATCACAGACGGCTCACAAACCATCTATAATAACTTTTGATTATCACTGACCTATAAATTTAGACGGTTCAGAAAACCGTCTGTGATGACAGTCTTGAATCGTCTGTCATAATCCTTTTTGTAGTAGTGGTTGTAACTTGTAAATCTGTAGATCATGAGATGGCACCTACTAGTAGTTGTATCTTATGACAGGTAAGTTACAGAATTACATGTGCACATCACCACTGTTGGCAGTTGACATTAGCATCAAGGGCGGCCGGTGAAATAGTACTTCTGGCACTCAACTTAATCATACATGATTTATTATATATAGTAAAGGGTAAGGTGGTGTGTGGTAGTTTAGCTGTTCTTGACTTGATCTTAGTCTGAAATTAGCAAAATTTTGTAAGAGTTGTTAGACTTGAATCCGCTTCGGCCAATGGAAGAAAAGGCACATACTTCACGATGACCAAGTATAGAATTTGTATTTTTATGCACGTTTCGTGGGAGGAGACCTGCACTTCCTTGAAATTGCGGAGTTTGATTACATATACATGCCCCAACTTTGCAGAATTATCATCAGGGCTCAGTTGCACTACTGCCCCTCATCCTTTGAGAATTCTTATTTGGTCCCTAGCCACAAAAAGTCTCTTAGCACAAGATCCAACACTTATTCGATCAGATACGAAGACGAGGACGACTTGGAAGTCTTTCGGGCACAAACAAACGGAAAAAAGCAGCTAGCGATGACTTGGAAGTCCATCTTTGGTGTGCAAACAAAATAAATTAAGAAGTAGACTAAGACAAGTAACATACTAGCGGGGGAGGCGATACTTGCATTGTTCCCTATCTACTATTCTGAATCACAATGGTGAAATGAGAAAAAAACTAAAAGAAGTGTTTTCAGTTTGCCATTTGCATCACAAGAAGATACCTGCCAGCCTCATGGTCAAGAATTTTTTACCTCTACAAAAAGAAATCACAACAGGCCGTTACGGGGCAAATGAAGTTCATAGGTGTTCAGCAGAATATCTAAACTTTGACGAAATATCTTATATTTAGTAAGTATATTTGACATGTATATTAATAATTAGTTCAAATACTTCATATGTATACCCCCCCCCCCCCAAATAGATTTTAGCCTACACGCACCTCTCCCTCTCCAATTGATCTAAAAAACTATGACACAGCTAAAGGTTCAATAAAGCTGACTAAAGGAAGGGGCCGGTGAATAGATAATTTAAAACTTTTTTAACCAAAATTGAGTTTTATGTAGAATTTAAATTCAAGGTAGCAAGCACGCGATGGCGAGCACCAAAACATAGCTTAGCCAAATTTGCTCTAGCCAAGTCGCCTACAACCAAGGTCCCGAGAGGAAGTATGCAACGACGATTGGGCCACCAGGGCCGGCAAGGCAGGTCACACACATCGACAACAGCACAAGTATATCTCTATTTCTAGGTTCTAAATCTCATATTTCCAATTCAACAAATTTGTCTTAATTATTTTGTAATTTTTGTAAATTATTCAAGATGTTGTCTCTAATATGAACAATTTATACATTGATTTTTGCTACTATGAATCTCTACTTCTTTATTAAATAATATTTTATATTAACTCTGAAAAATCCATCCTGAAAATCCAGGATCAACCGCTGAGGTTGTACCTCAAACGACCAGAGAACTGGGCCAATCCAGTGGTTTCGTAGTGAGACATGAGTGGGATTTATGGGCCGATGAGATAGGTGTAACCATACACGGACAGATGGTGTTGGAAGATACAAAGATATTTGCAGCACCGACAAAGAATTTTTGGGCATATATGTATTGACAAAAATATCAATATATGTGTGTGGTATTGGCAAAAATGGCATTTTTGTCGTCCAACCACCGGGTGGAGACGCCGGGGAGGCGACACGTGCCCCTTGCTGTTCGGCCGTAGGACAGCAGGTAATTAAGCCAGCTTAATTACCTGCCTTAATTATTTTTATATATACTATTTGTTTAAATTTTTAAATATAGTAAATGAGCTCAAAAATTATGAAATTTTATATACAGTCTCCCAACACAATGTACTTCATTATATAATTTTTTTAATAATTTTATCCACTCTAAATATTGCTCAAAAATTTGTACAATTATGATATTTGTAGAAGTCATTACATATAGCAAACAAGCTCGAAAAATTACAAAATTTTATGTGCAACCTCCTGACACAGTCATCCTAATTGTCTATTTTTTGGAAATTTTATGTATTATGAATTTTGCTCGACTGATGCTGGCGCGCCCAGATCCCGCTCGAGTGGAGCGTCGTAACACATTTTTAAGCAATTTCCCGGGTGGTGCGGCTTGCCTGCCACGTGTCGTGTCAGCCATAGCTCGGCCCCCTCCCACACAGAGATGGTCTGGTACATGAGGACTTGACTGTCGCCCGGCCCCCGGCGCGCAGCTGCCACGTGCCATGTGTCAGGTCGCACTAGTGTCCCTCCACACGCTATTGCCGTTGTATGCGTTAAAATACTTCCAATAAGGGCCTTTCATTGGTGCTGGACGAGAGCCAGTTGGTGGAGGAGCGTGGATTCAGTCAAGTTTTGATCCATCTTCATGTAGGTGGAGAACCTGTACCAGCTTGGTATGGAGAACCGACAAATGTGGTCATAAGGTTTCAAGTTACTGGGAATGATTGACAGGATGATCCTCCGGAGGCCATGGAGACTCAAACGGATCAGGGCCAGCAGCAATGGCCATGATGTCGGGCCTGTTCTTTTTAGCTGCAGCTTATGGCTTTTGGCTGAAATTTTTGAATTTTGGCTGTTTATGGTACAGATTACGGAGAGATCGATACTCACTTGCGATTTTGGCTGGTACAGATGTTGGGCTTTTAATGTGTACTACGTTTAACTTGTAGACCCCGTCTTGAGAAAATACTCCGTTTAAAAGTTAGGTACTGTAGCGGCTGCGAAAAGCCGGCTGGCTTATTGCCTGCCGGACAGGCCCGTCATCACCAAACTCAAGCATTCAAACCACAAGCATGTGGTTTTATGTTAGAATTATAAGGCTATAGTGCACATGCAATGGCATTCCTACATGAAGCCATTGCCCATCCACCATACAAAAATTTGTCGAGCAACCATTATTTGTGGAATTGCATAGGCCCTTTTGAGGGCTTTAGATCTGTGACAGTGGAGCTCATCATAAAGAAATTGCTAAATCCGTGAGTTTGTCATTGATGGTTGCCCTCTTCGTTTGGGATCGATTTCAGTTCCTGAAGAATATACTGTTTGAACGTAGGGCAAAGGACGAACTTAACTACTCCATCCAGTCACAAATATATGTCATTTTGGACATCAATACGGTCTCCAAAACATAACTTTAGCCACATAATTCTATTGTAATAATACTAGCTGAATGCCCGTACGTTGCTACGGATTTTAAAATTTTATCATACTACAAATTCTAAAACTCACGAGTGGTAAAAAAGTTTTAGAATATATATACAAACATGTTCAAAAAATTTTAAAATCCATAAAAACATACGGGCATTCAGCTATTAGCAATAAAAGAAGGAAATATCTATCTCAATATGCCAGGCTATGCCACCCAAAAAGACTTTGTTATATAAACATATTTTGACAATATTTCCCGCAGATAATTCAGATTCCACATCAAAGCTTACAACGATGGTTCTGACAATTCTCCAAGGGAATCTTTTTAGCAGTAGAAGCGTACGTACAGTGGGAGTGTTACTTGTGTGGCTAACAATCCCCTCCATCGAATAGCATTTACACTTTGAAATGTTTATGACCAAACTGATTATTATTATTATTATTCGAGAACTTTGAAATGTTTCCGTGAAAGCGACCTTGCATTGGACTTATTCAAGTAGTGTCCCTTTACAAATTTATGATTCCCTTGACAGGCTGAAAGTCTGAAACCGACGGATACAAAGATTATGACGATGACTTGGAAGTCTTTCGGGCACAAACAAATGGGAAAGAAGCAGCTATCAATGACTTGGAAGTTGATCTTTAGCATGCGAACAAAAAGAAAATTAAGAAGCAAACTACGACAGGTACCAGACTACATTGGGAAGCCATACATTCAGTGTTCCCTGTTGCACTGGACTAATTCAAATAGTGTCCCTTTTCATATTTATGACTCCTTCAAATAGTGTCTCTTTTCATATTTATGACTCCCTTGACAGGCTGAAAGTCTGAAACTGACGGATACAAAGATGACAACGATGACTTGGAAGGTTTTTAGATGCAAACAAACGGAAAAGAAGTAGCTAGCGATGACTTACAAGTCGATCTTTGGCGTGTGAACAAAAAAAATTAAGTAGACTAAGACACGTGCTGGACTACCAGGGGAGACGATACTTGCATTGTTCCCTGTCTACTATTCTTAATCACAATGGCGAAATGAGACAAAAAAAAATGAAAGGAGTGGTTTCAGTTTGCCGTTTGCGTCACAAGAAGAAATCTTCCAGCCTCATGGTCAAGCGTTTTAATCTCCACAAGAAGAAATCACAAAAGGCTATACCTCAGACGAGCAAAGAGCTGGGCCAATCCAGTGGTTTCCTAGCGAGACGGGGGTGGGCCGACGAGACAGGTGTAGCCAAGATACCAAGATATTTGCACCGACGAAAGCAAATATATACATGGATGGTGTAGCAAGCACATACATATGTTCATGCATGCATACATGCAATACTTTATTGGGATAGGTGTAGCCATGCACGGACGGATGATGTTGGAAGATACCAAGATATTTGCACCGATGAAAGCAAATTTATACGTGGATGGTGTAGCAAGCACATACATACGCGCATGCATGCAATACTTGCATGGTGTAGCAAGCACATACATACGCGCTCTAAATAAACTCACTATTTCATCTGCCAGGCTAAGCTGACCAAAAAGACTTTGTAATATATACAGATTTTGACAATATTTCATGCACATAATTCAGATTCCATATCAAAGCTTGCAACGATGGTTCTGGCAATTTTCCATGGAGTCTTTTCGACAATAGAAGCTCATGATAGCGGGAGTGTTACTTGTGTGGGTAATAATCCCCTCCGTCGAATAGCATGTACACTGATGAGTGCTGTTTGCCATGCATGCGTTCAGAGGATAAAAAGAGGCCATGCATTGTGATCTGCGGGGTGTATTTGATCTGGATTAAAAAATGCATTGATCATGCATGCATGTATTAAAGAATGGACTTGGACTTGGGTTAGCTGACTTTGTCCAGAACGTGATGTCATGAGAAACATTGTTGATTTATTTAATCAACATGCATGTTGTTCATCTGCATTGATTAATGCACGCTCTTTGTTTTTGGGTTCTGAAGGTGGATGTTCTCTCGCCACTGTTGCATGCACGCATGCCGAGATGCAGCCAGGTATTAAATGCAAGTCTTTTTGAGTTTTGATGTGGCGCAGCATGCAGTCGGCAGAAAGTTTGCTCTCTGTATGCAGTCAGGGTTGTAACCGCTTGGTTCTACCGGTTGGACCGGATGTGGACAACTGTCAGATCGGTCACAACACGAATTTTTGTCAAGATTTTTGTATTTTGGTGATTAAGTTGTGGAATAGGTTTTGGTGATTTTTCTCAAAGGTTTTATGTTGCAAGAGCTATGTTACAGCTAATGTGGATCAAGTTATGAAAAATTTATGCTCGAAAATAATTTCTTTGTCTTTTAATATGCATGGTCGTTTAGAATCAACCATGGTCAACTATGAGGATCAGAACTATGCTTATACATGAGTTAAGGCCTAGATCAATCGAGGATGCTGGATGAGACGGTGAGCTCAAGCATAGCACAAGAAAGGTAGAAAATGTTAAAGGCGAGTTCAAATGGTAGGATTTCACCATACGACTTAGACGGGTTAAGTGAGCCACGGTTCGGTGGAACCAGGACGGGAGAGACTTGGCGACGCGTAACAAGCTAGTTGTGCACCTACATGTGGCAAGTATGGTGATTGCTTGTAGTGGATGGCGATGACCGGGTCAACGAAAGGTATTTTGGTGGTTTGGCCAATATACCGGAAATTACCTTGGATCAAAACCACGGTGCATAAGTGGCGCTTGGGAGAGCGATTTAGGTCAAAGTGGAGCTGATTTGATCAAGATAGATCAAGGCTAAGGATTTAGTGGATTTAGGCCTATGCGCTTTGAAAAGCATGCATAAGTGAATATGTGTGAGTAAAACCTGTATGTATAAGGCTATCGGGGTCTCCCATTGTGCTAAGTGGTTAGTATCCACTAAAGAATAGATGTGATTGGCTAGCCCCATCTATAAAAAAGGGTTAGGATGGAAATATGTGGTTAACCATTAAACCCACCTCTTATATGCTCTCTTGTTTTAGGGTTAGGGTTTTAAGTGCATGTGTGCTCTTTGTCCTTCAAGGTGGAGTGGTTGCAAAACTTTTCTCCTCAAGCAGTAATAGAATTAATCTTTGATATTCTTCATAACTATATCTCTATTTGATTGATTTGCTCTTATTTTGGTTAGTTTTTTTCTCTTCCCTCACCCTTTTCTTAATCTTACTGTACCAGAGACGTATAAGAGATGGAGAGAACCTTTAGGAATAACCATTCACCCATCTAGGCACTTTGGTAGCAAGTTCATCAAGAAACTTGATTTTTGCATATTTTTGATCTTCTATGTGATTTCTTGATCTAAGGTTTTGGAGTGATTCCTTTAGTGTTCTTGCTTGCTATGACAAGTGGGAATATATCTAAAGTCATCTTGGCTATTCTCTACCAACGAGCAAGTCTTGATCATCAATTTTGGTTTTTGGTCACTTTTGGTGCATTCTTACTTAAATCTCAAAAAGTATTCACTTTAACATAGGTTTTTACAATCCACGGATTGTGAGTAAAACCCGTATGTATAAGGCTATCGGGGTCTCCCATTGTGCTAAGTGGTTAGTATCCACTAAAGGATAGATGTGATTGGCTAGCCCCATCTATAAAAGAGGGTTAGGATGGAAATATGTGGTTAACCATTAAACCCACCTCTTATATGCTCTCTTGTTTCAGGGTTAGGGTTTTAAGTGCATATATGTTCTTTGTCCTTCAAGGTGGAGTGGTTGCAAAACTTTCCTTCTCAAGCAGCAATAGAATTAATCTTTGATATTCTTCATAGCTATATCTCTATTTGATTGATTTGCTCTTATTTTGGTTAGTTTTTTTCTCTTACCTCATCCTTTTCTTAATCTCACTGTACCAGAGACGTATAAGAGAGGGAGAGAATCTTTGGGAATAACCATTCACCCATCTAGGCACTTTGCTAGCAAGTTCATCAAGAAACTTGATTTTTGCATATTTTGGATCTTCTAAGTGATTTCTTGATCTAAAGTTTTGGAGTGATTCCTTTAGTGTTGTTGCTTGCTATGACAGGTGGGAACATATCTAAAGCCATCTTGGCTATTCTCCACCCACGAGCAAGTTTTGATCATCAATTTTGGTTTTAGGTCACTTTTGGTGCATTCTTACTTAAATCTCAAAAAGTCTTAACTTTAACATAGGTTTTTACAATCCACGGATGGAATAGGTTCCTGAGACCTTAAACAAGATGTGTACAAAGTTTAACGGCTTTTGGATCATCCAATCTAAAGTTACATGGATTTGAAATTTCACACTCGTGCTGATTTTACTATTTATAAGCCTGAAAGCATTGTTTATAGCAGTTAGACCGCCCGAATAGAGGTCAGACCACCTTAGAGAGGTCAAACCGCTCTATGATTGGCTATCAGATTGCCAAGGAGAGGTCAAACCACCCCCTGTTGGTGGTCAGACCTCCAGGGACTGAGATCTTCAAGATTTTGTATTCTTGAGTGTCTTGCTTTGAGATTTTGGTTTTGGATTTAATTCTCAGTAGCTATGTAGTTATTTGAGAGAAGAATATAGAATACTTAGGGAAACATTTTAATCGACACCATTCACCCATCTCTATTGTCTTTCCGGTTCTACACAATATAAATAAGTGCTAGCTCACATGTATAGCAAGAAAAGAAGGAAATATCTATCTCAATATGCCAGGCTAAGCCACCCAAAAAGACTTTGTTATATAAATAGATTTTGACAATATTTCCTGCAGATAATTCAGATTCCACATCAAAGCTTACAACGATGGTTCTGGCAATTTTCCAAGGGAATCTTTTCGGCAGTAGAAGCGTACACACAGCGGGAGTGTTACTTGTGTGGCTAACAATCCCCTCCATCAAATAGCATGTACACATTGAAATGTTTATGACCAAACTGATTATTATTATTCGAGAACTCTGAAATGTTTATGTGAAAGTGACCTTGCATTGGACTTATTCAAGTAGTGTCCCTTTACATATTTATGACTCCCTTAACAGGCTGAAAGTTTGAAACCGATGGATACAAAGATGACAATGATGACTTGGAAGGTTTTTAGATGCAAACAAACAGAAAAGAAGCAGCTAGCAATGACTTACAAGTCGATCTTTGGCATGTGAACAAAAAAATTATGACTCCCTTGACAGGCCGAAAGTCTGACACTGACGGATACAAAGATGACAACGATGACTTGGAAGGTTTTTAGATGCAAAAAAACGGAAAAGAAGCAGCAAGCAATGACTTACAAGTCGATCTTTGGCATGTGTACAAAAGAAATTATAACTCCCTTGACAGGCTAAAAGTCTGACACTGACGTATACAAAGATGACAACGATGACTTGGAAGGTTTTTAGATGCAAACAAACGGAAAAGAAGCAACTAGCAATGACTTACAAGTCGATCTTTGGCGTGTGAACAAAACGAATTAAGAAGCAGACTAAGACACGTACCGGACTACCGGGGGAGATGATACTTGCATCGTTCCCTGTCTACTATTCTTAATCACAATGGCGAAATGAGAGAAAAAAAATGAAAGGAGTGGTTTCAGTTTGCCGTTTGTGTCAGAAGAAGAAATCTGCCAGCCTCATGGTCAAGCGATTTAATCTCCACAAGAAGAAATCACAAAAGGCTATACCTCAGACGAGAGCTCTAAAATGTTTCTGTGAAAGCGACCTTGTATTGGACTTATTCATGTAGTGTCCCTTTACATATTTATGACTCCCTTGACTGGCTGAAAGTCTGAAACCGACGGATACGAAGATGATGACGACGACTTGGAAGTCTTTCGGGCACAAACAAATGGGAAAGAAGCAACTAGCAATGACTTGGAAGTCGATCTTTAGCATGCGAACGAAAAGAAAATTAAGAAGCTGACTAAGACAGGTACCAGACTACCTTGGGAGGCCATACATTCAGCGTTCCCTGTTGCACTGGACTAATTCAAATAGTGTCCCTTTTCATATTTATGACTCCCTTGACAGGCTGAAAGTCTGACACTGACGGATACAAAGATGACAACGATGACTTGGAAGGTTTTCAGATGCAAACAAACGGAAAGGAAGCAGCTAGCGATGACTTACAAGTCGATCTTTGGCGTGTGAACAAAAAAATTAAGAAGCAGACTAAGACACGTACCAGACTACCGGGGGAGATGATGCTTGCATCGTTCCCTGTCTACTATTCTTAATCACAATGGCGAAATGAAAAAAATGAAAGGAGTGGTTTCAGTTTGCCGTTTGCGTCACAAGAAGAAATCTACCAGCCTCATGGTCAGGCGTTTTAATCTCCACAAGAAGAAATCACAAAAGGCTATACCTCAGACGAGCAGAGAGCTGGGCCAATCCAGTGGTTTCCTAGCGAGACGTGGGTGGGCTTTATGGGCCGACGAGAAAGGTGTAGCCATGCACGGACGGATGATGTTGGAAGATACCAAGATATTTGCACCGATGAAAGCAAATATATACGTGGATGGTGTAGCAAGCACATACATACGTGCATGCATGCATGCAATACTTTATTGGGGTTATTACTAGTACATCATGGAATATGTGTGTGCATGAAGTTTACCTTGTGAGAGAAATCACGAATGGACTAGAACGTAGATTGGGTATGGCACGAGAACTGCTAACAGACCCAATTTGGCCCAAGATATAGGCTAGGCCGCCTTTGATTTTTGGCTGTATGGACGCCCTAGCTTGCATGTGCCATCTAAACGAAAGCTAGGCCAGCCTTCAACAGAAAGTGAGTGAGGTTTGCAATGGAGGCAATCTTAATCAAGGCTGCGAGTGATTCTCAGCTCAATTTTTTTTAGTTGACGTGGAGGGAACTAATGATCCAGCAGGAGAGAGTCAAGGATATTTTTGCTAGCTATCTCGGCCTCTAGGTCCGTCCAACGTGTCGCCCATCCGGGAGTTCGTCTTGAAGGCTATCGCCACCTCTGGCACGCTTCCAACTCCGGCCTCTAGGTCCAGCATGTCAACAATATTTTTCGCACATAATTTAGATTCGAAGCAAAGCTTACAAGGATGGTTCTGGTAATTTTCCAAAGGATGGGTAGTACGTCAAAGCACACGACAGCGGGAGTTTCACTTGTGTGGCACTGGCACATGGTTGATATTTCCCCTCAATCGAATAGCATGTACGCTTTCGATCAGTATTTCAGGTCGCTCCGTAATTACGAATGAAGGAGCAGGGCTCACAATTTTGGTGAAATTTCAGTGAAAGTTCGCTCATTTCAGTGGCTTTATTTGAATTCTATTCAAAACTTAGTTAAATTTTGTCAAAATTCAAATGGTGTTTAAACATTTCATCCAAGTTTTTGAATGAAATTCCGAGATTTCGTCCATTTCAATCCTTTCGGTGCCTGGCGAAAGTTTTTTGAAATCTGAAAGAGCTTTCCTGCGAAGGAGACCTGGCAAGAAAAATCCATCACACAATTGTTGTAGCTTTTCCGAGTGGTGCTTTGTATCAATCGGACACTACATATGCTGCTAGCTTGCTTTCCCACTTCTCTCCTGTTGTATCTATTGCCTTCAGTTTTTCATCTTGATTTCGAAGCGTGATTACAAATTTCTTCGAGGTATGTTAACTACGCATGCAGCAAGCAATAAGCATGGAACTTGGAGACAACCAAAATTAATGTTGTTTATGGCCAAACTAGTTAGTATTATTCGAGAACTTGAAAGAGTTTCCGAGTTAGTGACCTTAAGCTTGACTTATTCAACTAGGGCCACTTTTCATATCTTCTCGCACCTTTTTTTTTTGCGAGGACATATATATCTCCTTCAACGGACTGAGTCTGGAACTGATGGATACAACGACGGCGTCGAGTTTTTCGGACGCAAACAGATGAAAAGGAAGCAGAGACGACTTGGAAGAGACGGTCTTTGGCATGAGAACAAAAAGAAGAATAAGAAGCAGGCTAATAAGACACGTACCGGGGAAGCGATACATCCGTCGTTCCCTGTCTACTATTCTGACTCACTATGGCGAAATGAGGAGAGAGAGAGAGAGAGAGAGAGAGAGAGAGAGAGAGAGAGAGAGAGAAGCAAGGAGTGGTTTCAGTTTGCCGATTGCGTGGTCAAGCATTTTTTATCTCTACAGGAAGAAATCGCAGCAGGCTGTACATCAGACGACATCGATGCCAAGTACAGCACCTGCATGCAAAGCCTTTTTCCCTTTTTCTCTTCTTCTTGGAGAGGAAACCGTAATGCAGACAATACAATATCAGACTAGGCAACAGGTACTCGCATGATCAGACCCTCCGATTGATGCTGCAGTTCTTCTAGAGTTGCCATAGTGAAATGATTTTGCAAATATATTCTGGATGATACAATAGTACTACTAGCGATAAAGAAGCTAGATAGATCCAGCAATGAATTTGCAGAAATGAATTTGAGTTTGGCATGGAAGTGCATGCTGGTGTTCAGCCTTAATGCACACAATAGTAATATCAGACAGCAAGTTAAGTTCCTCGGATGATCAGAGCATCCCATTGAGAGCAACTCCAGCAGTAGCCCTCAAAACAGGGCCCTTACTTTTTATTTGAGGGCTCTGTTTTTTGGGCTACACTCCAGCAGGAGCCCTCAAAACAGGACCCTCAAATTCATTCTTAGAGGGGATGACACATAGGACCCACCCGTCATCCTCATCCTACTTTTGAGGGCCGAGGGGCAAAAAACTCATTCCAGCAGAGCTCCTACTTGAGCCCTCAAAAGTAGGGGCTCCCTCCAGACCCCCTAGGAATAAGGGCTCGAGGGGGAGATTTGAGAGCCCCCTACTTTTGAGAGCTCAAGTAGGGGCCCTGTTGGAGTGAGTTTTTTGCCACTCGGCCCTCAAAAGTAGGATGAGTACTCAAGTAGAGGCCCTGCTGAAGTTGCTCTGACGCTAGGGTTCTTATAGGTTTGCCATGCTAAAATCGAAGTGCAACTATAGTATGTACGATACAACAGCACAACTAGCACTCTGCAGTAGTTTGCAAGGAATCTATGGGAAAAGCTAGGTAACGGGTATATCGAGACATCGAGTGATGCAATCTCCAAGTTCAAATCTAGTTGCATCTTAGGAAAATAGAAACCATGAGGACGTGACGTCCAATTGAATAAGGTTACACTTGCATTCTTGCATTATTAGTGTGCTGGAAATTAACTGACTCCGATAGTTTAAAGACTTGGAAACAACAACACGTGTAAACATAAAATACAGACAAACAGGTCAACGTTCCGAAGGAGGATTACAGGTGTGAATATTAAACTTGCAACGCGTAAAACAAGAGCACACACCACGTAGTACTAGTAGAGGAACACAAAGTCGACTGGGGAGTTAAAAGCCATATTTGATATTATTTTGTATCGTATTTACAAAAATAGTCGTATGCGCATCGTATTAAAAAAAATATCATTTTTACCATCCGGTGGACGGGTAGCAGCGCCCATGAGACGACACGAGTCGCGGCTACCGGAGGTAGGCGCCTACAACCCCCTCACCAGATGACAAGCAGCCTATCGCTCGGTGGGCAGACAGTAAGCTTGATTACAGTCTGGTGAGGGGGCGGCAGGTGATTAAGCCAGCTAATTAGCCGGCTTAATTACCTACCCTAATTTTTTTATTTAGTATTTGTTTGAATTTTCAAATATATCAAATGAGTTCAAAAAATTATGAAAATTTATGTATAGCCTTCTGACACAACGTAACTCGCAGCGTAATTTCTGGGCAATTTTATCCATTGCAAATATTGCTAAAAAATTTACACAATTTCAATACTTTTAAGAGTTTTTACATATAGCAAAGGAGCTCCAAAAATTACAAAATTTACTAAAATGAGTACATTTGTTAAATAATTGTCTCCCTTCATCTCCTTTATCGTTACTATTGTCTGAAGAACTTTTTAAAACTGCACTTTACCATGAACAGTTTAATTTGATATTTTTCCAGACACAAAAGTTTGATCCAGCTTATATAATGATTTAGTTTAGCCATTTGTCCAGACATGGAATTGTTTTTATGCTTGCATCCATGATGAGGGGCGGAGGATAGTTAAGGCCAAAGTGGGCTGTGGCCCCCAACAATTAAAAAAAATCAGGGCAATAAGTACGTAGTAGCATTTAGGTTCATTTATTACTCAACCCTTTCAAATGGGCACCCCTGCCGCCCTGCATCTCCAAGCCCTGTTTAGATCGACCCACTCTGCTTCAGCTTCTTCCTCTATAGGCCATGAATCACTGACCCAATTTCGTTTGCATTCCCTTCAACAATTTAGGTTTAGCCGTTCACTCATCTTTGGTAGCTCAGTTTAGTCAGTAGCTAACGCCCATCACCACCGCTTGCTGTTTCTTGCTAGTCGCTGTAAATCCGGGAAACTTTCAAATTTTTAGGAAAATAAATTTTCAGGTTTCAATTTTTTGGTGAGTTTAGACATTTTAAATAGCTATTTTCTATTTTTCCAAAATTAATTAGTATTTTTATATATTGAAAAAAATATTATTTCAGATCTAGATTATTTGAATTAATTTAATAGTTTTAAATTATGCTCCTCTGAATTTTCTTGGACTTTTCGGATTTCAAGTGACGCTTTTCGGAGTTTATTTGACTTTCCTCCCACTTCGAAAACCAACTTCCTTTTCCTAGTCTCTTTGTGGGCTGAATCTAGTCCGGCCCACTCTTCCTTTCTCTTCCTCAGCCTGAGCCGTAGCCTAGCTTGCTTCCTCTCTCGCCAGCCCGCTTCACCAACCCAAACCCCCCGAAACCCTACTGGCCTTCCAGACCATATCTTCTGAGCTGGCCCGTTTAGCCCAGCCCCGCCGCTACTGTTCATCTTCTCGCACGCGTAGAGGTTGCGGACTCCGCCAATCGCCATGAGTCTGGCTCGGCCACCAATCCTTGCGTTGCCTTTCCTCTACCTATAAATAGCAGCCGACCCCGCCTACCTCGGCACCTCGCTTTCCTCCTCCGAAGCCCTAATCCGCCGCCTCAGTTCCCGTTAAGAAGTCCCCGGAATGGACAACGCTGCAGCCTTGCAGGGATGGGCAAGATGGGCTTAGGAAGACCAAAAAACTGTAATGGGCCTATTTTCTCTTCGGGCCGGAGCATGAATAGTCGGAAACTTTTACAAATTCCCATGCCACTCGTCCGTTTTGAGACTGATTGGCATTCAAATCTATAGTATTTTAGTACTACATATTTTTTAGCACTTATCCAATGTTGATTCGTACTCGAGTCAACAAAACAGTGGGATGGTAATTCAGTACTACCATAGGTCCTAGCTCTTTCTCAAGGTGGGGTGATGGGACGACGTCCAATTGGAAACACGCTAAACCTCATACTAATTTTGTACCCACACTTGATGTTAAGCTTCTTAATATATCGATTAAAGATGGAAATTAAGAGACTGATTGTGTAAGTTGCCCAAGTCTCCGAGTTTAATTCATAGACCATGGCATGCATGCATAGTCCCCGTTTTAGCTTCTGATTTATTTAAGTTAGAAACTATTTGGAACGCGTTGGTTTTTAGTTTTAGCTTATTTTAGTTTTTTGGGTTTTTTGTTTTTTGCCTTTATTTCTTTGCATTATCTGTGATGATATATCGGTTTTTCCTTTTTTTTCTTTATTTTTTCTCAGAAAAAGCAATAATTGCTATAGTATAATTTCAGGCATAAATCATAGTCAGAAACTTAAGCTGTAAGCTAAATAAAGCAACACATGTATTATATTGATAAATTACATGAATTTGGTGTTTTGCGCTCAAGATGTGGCCTTAAGATTCCAACTCGACATGTCACAGGTACTGTTCAATAGGGGGGCAACTCGTCTGCATCAGCAATAACTAGGAGCTGGCGATCGACGGGGTGATGAACAAGACAACTTGGAGATATATATATAGTAGCTAAACTGGTTCACGGGAGGGACAAGTAACAAACTTGCAACATAGGTAGGAAACAACGATGACGACATCTTCTAATACACCGAAAAAGTAGTTCCCATTTGTGTAGTCTGCATGAAGATTTGAAGAAATGGTCGACGTATGCGTTGAAGATGCTAGGTAACGAAGATCAATACCTGCCACATTAAGAAAGGATGGAAAGAAAAGTCCATTAGAGGCCGGTTTGTTAAGTAACAGAGCGAACCAGAGAGTACAGCTGATTAAGCTGCATGTTAGTTGTCAGTGAAATCTCCGTACCTGCCTTAGGAAAAAAGACACTCGGGCAGACCAAACCAATATCTACTATTGGGCTTCGACCTCTTCAATCTCGCCTGTGCGGCTGCAGCTAGCAACAGCATAGCTGTTGTCATGAAAAACCTCTTTTTGCTTGTCATTACCGGCAAGGCTGTTTCAGTCAACAGATAGCATATCTGCTTCTGCCTCGATCCCACTCATCCTGCTTCTGCCAGCATCTCTGTTCTCATCTCGACAAACCTGCACACTCTCCGGGAAAATCTCTTCCTTGTCATTGATGCAAAGGGTGATCGGGTTGGGATGCACCTCGGCTTCTCTCCTCACGACGGCAACCGTCGCGGTGATGCCCGGACTGTCGCTTTTATACCATGGGGAGCATCGGAAGACGACCCTCTCGAGGCTCGGGAGGTACGTGATGCCTACAGGATCTTCGCTTGCCGGGCCAGTGTAGAACTTGAACGCAAGAAGTTTCAGCTTCGGGATAGCCCCTGGCCCGAAGGTTACCCGTGGCACACGGGAATCAACGCAGAAGCTCTCAAGCCTTGCGAACCCTTCTTCACCGCTGATGGGGATCGGCTCTCTTGGGAGCCGGGAGGACTTCAAACCTTACCACCAGAGTCTGCAGGTTGGGCATCTCCTTCCCAAGAAACTTGACATCATCCTCTCCAAGTTCGCAGAGCCTGATATCCAAGGAGGAGAGAACCTTGAAGTATTCTTTGAACAGCGACGGAATACGCATGTGTCTGCCGGGGACCTTGAATACCCCAACAAGTGGAGGCACCGTGCCCAAACCGAAACGATCAAAAACCACGATGATGAACAGGACCTCCCTGCACTTTGCCAGCTTAGACGCTGGAATACCGTTCTTCAAATCTTGGCAGACGCCCTCAGGCAACTTGACACCTTGGCGGCAATGCTTGTCACCAGCAAGCACACGCACCGATTTTGAAATCTGACCAGCTTCCCACGGTAGCTCTCTGACCTTTGTGTCCCTTACGTCCAGAGTCTCCAGATGCTGCAGTCCGCCGATTTGCGGTGGAAGCTCGCTGATTGGCGTGCCCTTGAGACCAAGGTACCTCAGCCATTGCAGTCCACATATGTGCACCAGACGAGCATCTTCAAGCTCCAGCGCTCGCAGGCGTTCAAAACGCTTGAAGGGGACTGTACTTGCGTCATAAAAAATGAGGGAGCGAGTATGAGATAATTCCATTCCTGACAAAGTCCAGTGAATGCCCGGGTTGGAGAAAGAGCCGACAAATTCGTCTGGTACACGATGATGAAATATCAGAGAAAAAACCCAAACAAGTAAGAAAATTATCCTCTTGAGATTTGCATCTAAGCAAGGCCAGCATCATGGGGGTGGATTTAAGCTCAAATTGGAGCTTGATAAGGAGCTAAATGACATAATTACATAAGTTTGAGTTCAGTTTTATTTAGGCACTCTTGTTGACAAATTCCTGACATGCGTTGCCATGCGCCGGTTGGGTCATTGCCATTGTAAAATGTATTTCTCGAAAGAAAACTGACAGCTGAACAAAATTTAGTTCCCCCCATTGTTTCCAAAGAAATAAAAACGAAAGAAACATAAGTGACTAGTGAGGTTTGTACAAAGTGATAATGTAAGTCATGGATAAAGCATAAGCACAAAGAGAGAGAGAGAGGAAAAGACAGGAAAAACTGCATATTCCAGTGAGATCAATCCCAGCTTATGTAGAACATCCAAGAATAATGAGAAACAACAATTAAATAATACAAGTGGAAAGGCAAAGGTAATTGATATGAAAGTGCCCTGGATAGGTTATATCTACGCTAAGGTTCATGCCAATCAGCATATTATGGCACATAGTGTTGTAAAATATATAGATACTTTTCACATGCTACTACTTCCTACTTCACCTAGGTTCATAGTCACGCCGTTACTAAACCTTGGTTTCATCAGAAAATACTATGATGGACTATAATATCATTTTCATATGTGCAACCTCAATATTTATAGAGATACCGATAATCAAAGTTTAAAATGTCTGACTACACGTATCCCAAAATAACACTCTTTGTGGCGGGAGGGAGTAGCACAACAAGGCGACCACCACTAAACCATTTACTCAAATCATATGGATTGTACTAGGATTGTACTAGGTGCCCAAGCTCGACTGGGCATGCAGCTCGACTTGCTTAGTGAACGAGCCAGAAATGTTGGAATTGAACTTATCAACTCTGATCGCTACTCTCCGAGAGAAACACACACATGCTTTCTCTCTTGGAACGATACACGCACACAAGTAGGGGGACGAATAAACACAGGAGAGACTTCTTTTGTGGTGATGCACGCCTTTTCTTCTTCTCTGTTATTCACTCGCAACTCTATACTTAACAGGAAATATACAGCTTAAATAAACCTTATGCACACATGGTCACACGACCTCCACGCACCCACTAACTCGACTAGCTAAAAACTAGGACCTATTCTTATGCTGTCTGAGATTTTCTCCACGATCCACATGACTTAGCCAGCTTATTGACTCATACTATGACCGCTTCAGTAGGCGCAGTAGGGGCTCTGACTGCTACAGTACTCTTATGAGTACGACTTACGGCCATAATGCCAGTGCTCTTACGAGTACGGCTTCTACAGTAACTGATTGATACTACTACAGTAACCAGTCAAGTACGACTGTTGCTGTAGTAATCGGTCGAGCACGACTGCTGCTACAATAACCGGTCGAGTACAACTGCTACATGTACTTGGACGCTCCGACTACTACACATACTCGGACACATGAGTACACAGTATTCGACACACAACTAAACAGTACTCGAACACACGAGTATTTGACACCGACCACTAACAACATGAGTCAAGATTAGTTCCAACAAGAAACCATGCTCGGCTCGGCTTGCAAGGAGACTCGAGCTGGATCGTGGGCCTGTAAGCCAGCTTGGTATAGTTCTTCAGGCCCTCTGTAGAAGAATAGGCAAAACTTGAGTTGGCTTGGCATAGCAGCAATCCAAGTTATTTTGTAAGCACTGTCCCTTCCCCATGGTAGACCAAAGTTATAGGCATTGTCATCTATTTGGAGAACTGCAATAGAAAGAATCGATGGATCACCATGACTAGTGCTATGGAAGCAAATCGATAAGCTTGAGTTCTGGAGAAAAACCAAAGCTTCCGCAAATGTCTTCTCATCGTCGCCGCTCCAGCCCAAAAGCAAAGAACTGAATAGAGTGCCCTTAACAGAAACATCGAAAATTGGCTCACTGTCAAGATTAGGATCAGCCACAAGGGCAAACCAAAGTCTAACTTGATGGTGCCCATTGGGAACATTGTTGATGTAGTAACAATTTTCAGGGCCACCAGACAGAAATATCGAAGAATTTTCAGCGGAGGTATGATAAAGCTCGAGTGAGTGGCATTTGCAAACTTGCCACCAGTATAACCAAAGTCTCTGACTCTCTGTACCACTATGTGTTGGTAGGTGCTGTGCGTACATCGTTGAAACTCCTGCAGCTTATACGGATGGTAAATGGTTCTGAAAATAACTACATTTAGAACTACATGGCACATCAATGTTAAGATAAGAAGCATCAAGCAAGCAACTAATGTAAATCAATGTACCATGTGAGTTATACAGATGGAGCAAGAGGTTCATTAAATCATGAAAGTACAAGCATAAAGATAGGAAGGCTTGCATGTTTGCTTTCTCATGCCTCCTTCATACTCAGTACTAGCTTGAGCAAGATTTATCTTAAAATGGCATGTTTAGCAAAATGGAATCTACCAAATATCACATGTGAGCAAGAAAATGAAATAACCGAAGAGTGACCGAGTGGGTGAAACATGAGCGAGCCTTACGAGCTATCGGTTGTGATCAAAATGGCTGAAAAGCCCGTGGCTTATGGCTGAAAACACTTTAGCTGGCTGAAAAAAGCACTGTAGCTGACAGAGGCTTATTTACCATAATTAAATTTAAAAAAATTTAAAAATAGAAAAAACATATTAGCCCATCACATATAATGTAAACAAATACGAGGAAAAAAAGAACCGGTAAAAAAACTCAAAAAAAAGCCAAAAGTTCAAAAAAAGACGAAATTTATGAATAGTGCAAAAATAAGCTGAAGCCAAAAGCTCAAGCCATTTTGATCACACCCGATTGCTCGCGTGTGTTTGGCTTGTTATTGAAACGAGCTAGAATTGATGCTCGGCTTTGGCTTGTGTACGTCTGAGCCGAGCCGATTTTGAATCTGAATGACTCTCGAGCCTTAAGCTTTTTTTAGCTAGATTGTACACAATAATTCTCACAGTAAAACATAGTAATATCATGGATCGGCACAAAATAGGTGTCAAACAACAAATACAGTAGAGCATCATTAAGTGCACAATAAGACGAAAAAAATAATGGTGGGTTTTTTGAACTGTGCCTTATGGCTTTTGAATTTTGGCTGTTTGCGAAAGAGAGTACAAAGAGAGAGAACTGCATGCGATTTTAACTGGTATAGCTAAAGTTGGTACAATATCTTATAATCGATTTATATATCTTACCTTAAAAAACACATTATTTAAAAGCTAGTTACTGTAATATAAACCAAAAAACGCAAGACACAGGTTGAAAAGAACCTAGCCATTATTAGTCACCAACACATGCATAATCTATATACATGAATCTTGCTGGGATTCCTGCAAAAGTGCCGCGCCACGTCATCTGTTAATTTCAGCCGTCCGATCGCTCCTATGCAAAATATCTTCTTAGCCCTCTAAGAAACTTCGAATCTATTCTACTCACTCACCCTTTACAATCAGGTCCTTCCTCTTCGTTTCTATCTCTCCCTCGATTCCCTCCGCCGCCCCTCGTCCTCCTGAACCCTCGCGCCACGCCCCTCCGCCTCCCCCGCGGCCGCCTGACCTGCTCAACTGCGGCGGCGCCGTGACCTCCTTCCCCTTCCCTCCTAACTATCCCTACCCCCACATTCCTCCTCTCTTCTCCACTCGCCTCCTCCCACCCAGCGCAGTCGCCGACTTCTCCGCACGCGACGTCGCCGCATGTATCCAAGACCCTCGCCGTCGTCTCCTCGCACTGCCGCCGCCTCTCCCTCCCCGCGACACCCCCGCCGCTCCCCGGTCGCGCCGCCTGTTTCCGCACGCCGCTGCCGCCGCCGCCCTTGTCAGAACCAGCTGATATTCTGAAGCAAAAGGAGAGGTAAGTCTGAAGAAAACGTTTCGTCCAGGTTCTGCTGGAAGTTCCAACGGCCAGGATGTCTTCTATCGTTTCCGAGAACATCAATGGTCCACATTAGTTCCAGTAATGGTAGTCTTAGCAGAGGAGTGAGTTACTTTGCTTAGGACTTAATTTGTCGTTAATCTGGATGGGTTATTGTAATCGCACTTAAGTTAATGCTGTACTGTACTCAAATATATGCGCTCAATGCAGTAGAACGGCACATGCCTTTGCCGATATTTTCTATCTTAGCAGTAGCTTTACTCTTTTAGCTGTTCTTCCGTGTTCCTTTTCCTTTCCAGATCCCTACTTCCACCTTCGATTCGGTCACCACCAACCGAGGATTTGACAGCCCTCCTCCTCCCAGTCGCCGGCGTCCCGTCGACTGCTTCGCAATCGCCGCTCGCCTCCTTCCACCCACCTACGTCCTCCCCGCACCCCTCTTTCCCACTCGACAAAAACCTCCGCCTACTCCTCCTCGTGCGTCGTCGCCGAGCCCCAATTGCCTGCCGCGCGGGGATGTGGCAGCCTCGGCATGGGGAGGAAAAGAGGAGTCGTCGCCGAGCCCCAATCGCCTGCTTCTCGGGGATGTGGCAGCGTCGGCATGGGGAGGAAAAGATGGTGGTATGGCAAGGAGGTGGCATGGGGAGTAGAAGTCAGCGGAGCAGGGAGGTTGCGGCGGCTGTGGTATGGCGAGGGAAGGGGAGGCGGCCGTGGCCGAGCCCCACGGAGTGCCCCCATATCTCCCCTTTGACACCTCCTCCTCTGCTCTGCCTCTTCCCCAGCGACGCGGCGCAAGAGCTTGGGCTTGCTTCACTACGGGAGGGCTCGGCGATGGCTGGGAGGCCGTGGTTGTCGTGGGAGGTGGTTGACTGCAGTTCGTTGAACGGAGGGCGGCTGTGGAGGAGTTTAAGAAGCCGAGGCTGGTGTTCACGGCTGATGCTAGAGCAGGCGCAGGAGGCCATCTACGACCGTAAGGATGCCATTGAAAGGTTACTCTTTTTTGTGTTCCAATTTGTTTGTGGCAGAATGTTAGGAACCAAGAACTGGATACAAGAATTATGAGCAAAACAAGATACAAAAAATTAGAGTGGATTTGGGAATAGAATTGAGGAAGGATAGGTCGGAGCAATTTGGATGACATAGTTTTATACAGCAGCAGGCTGAATGGTCAGAACAAACTAAATGGTCAGCAGGTTGTGCGGCTAGGGCTGGTCAATGAAGCACATGAGATGTTTGATGGAATGCCGGAGAAGAACCTGTTTTGTTGGACATGCTGATCCTTCACTTTGCTTTCTTGCTGGCTTGCTGCTGCAAATTTACATTGATTTGAGCACAACAATTCAGGATGTGGTATGTCATTGAAGTTTTAATCACCACAATGGGGTCCCTTTTGCCAAAATTTGCTAATTCCTGATTGCTAATTTGACACCTGTGCTTTGCAGGTCTTGAAATTTTTTCAGGAGAATTGCTTGTGAGTTAGTTACGTGACTGCAAAAAAATTGGATTATGATTGTTGGAATGAAGAGAAGATCAAGAATGAAGAAGCTAGAGGAGCTTATGCTACTTTTTGCACGAGTAAAGGTAGAATCTCCCCCATTCCATTTGTCTCACATGACAATTGTAAACTTTTCTGGTTTTGCATTCACAGTAGTGCAATGTTTGCTTATCTATAGTGACTTAATCATCTGCAGCTATCCAGATGTTTTTTTTATATATTTGATTCCTATACTTCTCTTTTTGTTGGTGTTGAATTCTCCACATATCAGTAAATAATGATGCAGATCAAAGGAAAGAGGACATCAAAAGAGTGACAGGTGCACAGGTGAGTCTTCATTCTGAATTTTTAGTTAGTCTATAATACTTGAGAGCATCAAAAAAGAGTCCATTGCACCACTAATGATGCAGTTGAGCTCTAACAAAACCATTTACGCGCCTGTTGTGTATCTTGCCTCGTGACCTCAGGTTATACGGGTGATTAGCCTGGCCACAATCGGCTTCCTCCCTACGGTGGTCTCCTTGAGCCGCCGTGGTTATCACCTGCGCACAGAAGCTAGGGTTTGGGGAAGAGATACTTTATTTCTTGTCTACCCCTTCCGCTTAAACGCAGGAAGGTATTTATACTCTTACAATCCCAATTTTCTCAAGAGACCGACTTCTAAACAATTCCTTATCTAAGAAATCCATAAGGGACTAAAAGACACAAGATTTAAACAGGACTCCGAATAGCAGGGGAACTGCTAAGTCGTTTGGGAGACGTCAGCCTGTTTGGAACGTCTGACGTAGTGCTTACCCCAATACGAATCCATAACATTTCCCCCCTCCTGAGGAAACAGCTCGTCCTCGAGCTGAAAAGTTGGGTAAAGGCGTTTGAAGTCTGAAACCGGCATCCAAGAAGCGTCTGCTGCCAATTGGTCCTTCCATTGCACCAAGACTTCCCAATTCCCTTTATGCAGACGAGAGCGAACAATTGTGGAAGGAGCAGCAAGAACCCTACCATTAAGAATATCTGGTAGATCCGGTGGGGCTGCAGGTGGGGGTCCATTGAATCTCTTCAAAAAGGCCACAGGGAACACATTGTGTAGACGAGCCGATGGAGGGAGCTGAAGTTTATAAGCCACGGGACCAACTCGACCAATGATTTGATACGACCCATAGTATTTGGGAGACAACTTGGAGGATTTTGTAGTAATCCCCACTGCTTGGTGGTGATGGAGCTTAAGCATAACCCATTGACCCACATCAAATTCAACTTCCCGGTGGTGTTTGTCATAGAAATCCTTCATGCGTTGCTGAGCATGTAGTAAACGTTCCCGGATTTCAAGTAGAAAATCATCACGGGCACGTAAAGTCTCATCCACTGCTGCGACTTGAGCTGAGCCTGCTTGATAAGGAATAA
This sequence comes from Dendrocalamus latiflorus, assembly GCA_017311315.1. Classification (NCBI taxonomy): domain Eukaryota; kingdom Viridiplantae; phylum Streptophyta; class Magnoliopsida; order Poales; family Poaceae; genus Dendrocalamus; species Dendrocalamus latiflorus. Next base: position 5,505,703 of record CM029642.1, on the reverse strand, counting down.
GGGCCGGAGGAGGACGCCCGTACACAACCTGAAAGGGAGTGCAGCGAAGAGCAGAGTGAAAGGATGTATTGTAACAGAACTCAGCCCATGGGAGCCATCTAACCCACTGCCGAGGCCGATCTCCGCTGAGGCAACGGAGATACATTTCAATGGTACGATTAACAACTTCACTCTGGCCATCAGCTTGCGGGTGAACGGTGGAGGTCATATCAAGAGAGACTCCAGCCAGCCGAAATAGTTCAGTCCAAAAATGGCTTGTGAAAATTGTATCTCGATCACTGACAATTGATTCGGGAAATCCATGGAGTTGCACAATAGCCTCAAAGAAGGCCTGAGCCACGGATTGAGCCATATACGGATGTGCCAATGGAACAAAATGAGCATATTTAGAGAATCTGTCCACTACTGTTAAGACTACTGATTTTCCATGTACCCGAGGAAATCCATCAATGAAGTCCATGGAGATATGCGCCCAGACTTGAGTGGGAATCGGCAGGGGTTGTAATAGTCCTGCCGGGTGTAGATGATCCGCCTTGTTGCGCTGGCATGTCGCACAACATGTAATATGATCTTGAGTCAGCTACTTCAGTTGGGGAATGTAGAAGTCCTTTCGGATACGGTGTAGTGTCTTTTGGATCCCCTCATGGCCAATGTCATGATATGTCGCAATTATCTGCGGTACAAAAACTGAAGTATTTGGGACAAATATGCGGCCGTGGTATAAAACGAAACCATCCACAAAGGACCAATGAGGAGGGAGATCTTGAGCTGTAAGTTGAGACTGCAGAGTCTGGAAGGCAGGCGATGATCGGATTTCTTCCTTGAGCTGAGTTAGCAACTGAAAACTTGGGACTGAAAGAGCTGACAATGACATGTGTTCATCTCGGCGAGACAGAGCGTCCGCGACCAAATTGGTTTTGCCCGGTTTGAATTCAATTTGGAAATCGAACCCAAATAGTTTGCTGACCCAATGGTGTTGGGGAATCGTATTTAAGCGCTGATCCAAAAGGTACTTCAGACTGTAATGGTCCGTGCGGACAATAAACGCCTTCCCCCAAAGATAGTGGCGCCAATGACGTACTGCTTTGACTAATCCGATGAGTTCACGCTCATAAGCAGCTAATTTGGCGTGGTGAGGTGGAATGGCTCGGCTGAAGAATGCAATCGGCTTAGATCCTTGATGGAGGACAGCCCCGAATCCACTTCCGGACGCATCGCATTCGACGATGAAAGCTGTTGTAAAGTCTGGAAGGCCCAAGAAAGATGGCTTACACAGGGCGTCTTTTAACGCCAAGAATGCTTCATTTGCTTCGTGGGACCAGCAAAAACCCTCCTTAGTGAGCAGCTGGGTGAGAGGCTTTGCCAGAGATCCAAAATGCCTGATGAACTTACGGTAATACCCAGCGAGTCCTAAGAATCCCCTCAATTGGCGCATAGATGTAGGAGTCGGCCAATTCTGAATATCTTGAACTTTGGATGGATCCATTGAAACCCCAGATGCTGAGACAACATGACCTAAGTATGATACTGTCGTTGTGCCAAAAGAACACTTTGATTGCTTGAGAAAGAATTGATGCTGCCGAAGAAGACTGAAGACTGTTCGCATATGGCACAGGTGTTCTGACCAAGATGGACTGAAAATTAAGATGTCATCAAAGAAAACCAACACACATTTGCGAAGCAATGGCTGTAGTATGGCATTCATAACAGCCTGAAAGGTCGCCGGGGCGTTTGAGAGACCGAAGGGTAAGACTAAATATGCAAAGTGACCATGATGCGTTCGGAATGCTGTCATGTGAATGTCGTCCGGGTGCATTCTGATTTGGTGATAGCCCGACCGTAAATCTAGCTTGGTGAAGTACTTGGCATGTCGTAATTCGTCCAATAACTCATCGACTACCGGGATAGGAAACTTATCCTTGACAGTTTGAGCGTTAAGCGCACGATAGTCCACACAGAGCTGCCATGTATTATCCTTCTTTTTGACTAAAATCACTGGTGAACTGAAGGGAGAAGTACTGGGACGTATAATGCCTTGTGATAACATCTCATCACATTGTTTTTCGATCTCATCCTTATGATGATGAGGGTATTGATATGGACGAACTGCCACTGGTTGTGATCCCAGAAACAAGTGAATGCGGTGGTCAAAAAGACGCTGAGGAGGTAATCCTGAAGGATGCTGAAATAAGTCCTGAAAATCTGAAAGAAGTGCTGGTAAAAGTGCTTGAGTTTGTTCACTGATGGCGAGCAGACGGGCGGATGGTCTGGCCGGTATGCCCTCAAATCGCACTTGTTGTCCCAAATGCCAAAACGACATTGAAAGGTTGGAGAAATCCCAGAGAATTGGACCTAATGTGCGAAGCCATTGCACGCCCAGGATCACGTCAAAACCCTGAAGAGGTAGGGCATAACAGTTGATCGAAAATTCTTCAGAACCAATAGAAAGTGCCATGGATGGGCAGAACCCCGGACAAGGTATCCGATCTCCATTTGCTACGGCCACATTGATGCCTGTGCGATCTTGCAAGGTAATAGCAGACTGTTTAGCAGCAGCAAGACTGATGAAATTGTGAGTCGAGCCTGAGTCAACCAAGGCACAGAACTTGTGGCTATTGATGAATACTGTCAATTGCATAGTATCCCCGACATATATACCAGTTAACGCATGTAGAGAGATTTGAGGATTGGTATTCTCGTTACTATCTTCTGTAACATCATCTTCATCCAAGATTTCAATCCAATACAAGCGCTTACACCGATGACCTCTTGTGAATTGTTCATCACAATTAAAGCACAGACCTTTCTGGCGACGCTCCGCCATCTCTGATGGAGTGAGACGCCTAAACGCTCGCTGAGTCTATGGAGATGGTCCTGGTGGAGGCGCAGGCAGAAGTGGAACTTCCGGTGGTTTTGACAACAGCGGAGCCATGCGTTGTGCTGGAACATACTTTGCATTGGAGGACTGCGGATTGGAATGCGGTTGGCGTAGAATCAGCCCCGAGCTGTATAATAGTTTGTAGTGTCTCTCCGCGGCTTTGGCTAGACTTACGGCGGTATCCAAGGAAGCTGGGCTCTGCAACTCTACGTCAGATTTGATGAGCTCACCCAGACCGGCTAGAAATAGTCCAACTTCATGTTCCGGAGACAAATTGTCCGCGCGACAAAGAACTCTATAGAATTCTTGTGCATATTCTTCAACTGAACCCGTCTGACGAAGAAGAGCAAGTTCAGAGACTGGGTTTGATCTAAAGGGGGGACCAAAACGCAGTTTGCAGGAACTTTGGAACCTAGGCCAAGTGGGAATTCCTTCGGTTCTCTCCAATTTGTAATACCACTGTTGCGCGATACCCGTCATATGGTAGGTTGCCAGCCAAACTTTTTCCTCTTCGAGAGTATGGTGACCCCGAAAGAACTGATCACAACGAGCGAGCCACTCCAATGGATCGGAATTGCCATCAAATAAAGGGAAATCAACTTTGTAAAACCGACTTGGAGTTGGAGTCGCAGTTTGATCACCTGGAGGTTGACGTGCAGATGAGTTTGGAGAATTGGTGATCTTCGTTGGTGATGATACGCGACCTTCTAGAGCAAGAACGGCAGCTTCAAGATTTGCTTGGGCTGCGGACTGTTCTTCTTGCCGTTTCAAAATCGTGCCCAGGATTTCCTTCAATTCTCGCAACTCGGTGTTGATGGAGTCAGGTGCCATGGAAGCTGATACCAATCTGTTGTGTATCTTGCCTCGTGACCTCAGGTTATACGGGTGATTGGCCTGGCCGCTATCGGCTTCCTCCCTACGGTGGTCTCCTTGAGCCGCCGTGGTTATCACCTGCGCACAGAAGCTAGGGTTTGGGGAAGAGATACTTTATTTCTTGTCTACCCCTTCCGCTTAAACGCAGGAAGGTATTTATACTCTTACAATCCCAATTTTCTCAAGAGACCGACTTCTAAACAATTCCTTATCTAAGAAATCCATAAGGGACTAAAAGACGCAAGATTTAAACAGGACTCCGAATAGCAGGGGAACTGCTAAGTCGTTTGGGAGACGTCAGCCTGTTTGGAACGTCTGACGTAGTGCTTACCCCAATACGAATCCATAACAGCTCCCTATTTAGAGAGAGAAATGCTATATGCATAGATGAATAGTAAATGCTAAGTTGATATGCAGTTCTGATGTTTCTTAGTGTATGGTATTCTCACTGTTGGTAAGTCGTTTACTTTTTTTTCAGCTTTAGAAGCCACTTATCACCTCATATGTTTCTGTGTTAATTCCATTGATTAGTTAACTTTGAGTAAATGTATAGAGTGCTAGATAATCTCCGTTTACTTTAATGTGAATATTTTTCCAAAAAAAAGTATTGAAATGATCGGGGAAAAATTACTATAGTGAATGATAGTGTAATATCTTCGTGCTGTCTCAAGTAGAATACTTGATAAAATGTTAGAGAAGAATACTCTGTAGAATTTTTGTATGTCATAAGAATACAGTGGTGTTTCTTAAAGGATGGTGTCAGAGATTTATGTCATGGAAGCTTCTTTTCCAAAATCCTACAAAAGACAAGATGGTTATGGGGATACGGTGATCATATATGCAGAACACATAATGTCGTCTTGTAATTTTCATTAGCTCAAGCTTGCTTTCCCATTCAATGCTTCTTAGATTTATGCTCCGTTTCCAGGAGACCTCCAGCTGTTGGTCCCATGAGATCTTGCCTTGGTGTTTGATGTTGTTAGACTGAAAAATTAGCCTCAAGGCAGTAAAAGCTAATATCTTAAAAATCTCTGAAAGTCAGGTCGTTTTTCATTCATAAATATGTGAAATATAATACTTGAATTTCTGGCTTGATTTTCAAAACTAAGGTGAATTAATACCTTTGATTCAATAAATCAAAGAGCTGGAGTCTCATGTAGTGGTAACATAGAATTCAGACTGTACAACTGTAACTAGGAAATGCCATTGCATATTTAACTGAAACCTAACCCCATTTCCTCTTCTTCTTGCAGGTGCTTCACACCATTTGTTGGACTAGTGCATGACGTGCTATACCTATGCTTGGGGAATAGCCTTCCTGCTACTTGGGGAAAATGGAATTTTTTTAATGCTTTCTTCTATGTTTCATGGCCTGTGTCTCTTGATTGTTTAGCGAGTTTCAACAAAGTTCTATTTTCACATTATGTTTTCAAACTATAGTTTGTTGATGGATAGATTAAGAATGCTTGCTATTTTTAATTTTTAATTCCATTCCAAATTTATTCTTACAAAGCTTATTTTCAAGGCTTTATTGATCCAATTAAAGTAAACGGCATGCACTTACCAGTGGTATATAGATAAAAAAAACTTTTCTTATCTGCTTATGTGCTCTAACTTCTTGCAGGTTTCACATTGCCAACCATGGGTGGGTTTTCTTAGTCGGTCTCGAGCTGGGCTGCCTCAGATCCTTCTACCATCATCCCTCCTCATGCACTCAACTTTGGTTGGTGTATTACTTTCTGCACCAATAAGCAGCATATGAAGTTCTAACTCAGCAACTTCATTAAAAAAACAAATGCATAAATCCTCGTCAATCAAAATTTGAAGATGCATGTCTAGAGTTCATAATTTTTTGTATTATATAGATGATTTTTGGGTTATATTTTTATTTATCTGAATGACATATAGATTAGAAATGATTGAGAAAGTTTTTTTGTTTCAATAATGCATTCATATTATGCGATTTGTCACCATCCTGTGTACTAACTCATTGAGAAATGATTGCATTCGCATAGCATGATAAGGCCTCTCCTTTCGTAACAATAGGAAAAAGATGAATCTTTGTTTTTTTTATTATGTACTAACTTGCTGACAATTGAAACATCCTTGCTTGAATATGTTAACTACTGCTGTGTTATGGATGTTATGAATAGCGCATATATTGAAGAGGCCCAAAGGGTCATATATGTAGGAGAGGACAAGAGGGTATATGGAAGGAATACAAGTCATATAAGGAAACAAATAAGAGTTCTATTCTATCTCTAATACCTTATCCCTAATACTCTTAACACCCCCCACAAATGCAAGGCGTATGCAATAGCATTGCATTTGAAAAAGGGTTAATACTAAAACAAGAAATATGCGACGTCCGAGTCGTGATAAAGTCGTCGTTGCGTGCAGTCATCGAATAAACTGTCAAATCAAACCGAAGAGGAATATATAAAAGCATGACGGCGCAGATCGAAGCCCGAGATGGGGGCGGTGCAATGCACAAGAAGCGCAACGGAGGCGCAGTGCAAAAGAAGCGTGGCGGCTTTAGAAACTCGGGGCGGTGGCTTAAAGAGAAGCAGTGGCATCATAACGACTTCTACGATCTGCACGCGGCTCAGAAAATAGAGCGGCGGCTGCTGCCATGCAAAAGAAAATTCCTACACTTATATGACCGACAATAAATTTGTGGACTCGCACGGCTTGGACGAACGAAAGATTATAAACTACGGACTTAGATAGATGCGACAGAAGACTAACGAAAATTAACGAAAGACTGACTAAAAGGAATCTGCAGGAGAATCCCACTCCCTCAAAACCCCTCTTCGTAGCACCATTAAAGCGGCAGCAAGCCATCGTCTATTCCTCTCCCCATCTGTGCTCTTCACGGCAGCCAACAGGAGCAGCTGAGCAACCGGCGGGAAGAGTCGGCAAGAGCGGCGGCGAGCAAGAGCGAGCGGACTGTCAAAGAAGAAGAGGCCGGCGGCCCACCCGGCCCAGATCAATGGAGATCCGAGCGCGGCGGCCCCGGCGGCGAGAGAAAAGGAGTCGGCGGCCGGCGGTCAAGGCGGAGAAGTCGGCGGCGAAGCTCACCCCTGGCGGCGAAGCTCACCCCTGGCAGCGACGGATCCGGTGGCAGGGATCCCGGAGGGTGGCGGCGACCCGAGAGTGGCGGCGACGGAACACCCTGGCGTGGAGAGAGCCAGAGGGAGGCGGCGCCGCGTGGGATCCGGTGGCGATGAAGAGCCCGGCGGCGGGATCCGGCGCGGAGAGGCCGGATCCAGTGGCGATGAAGAGCCCGGCGGCGGGATCCGGTGCGTAGAGGCCGGATCTGGTAGCGATGAAGAGCCCGGCGGCTCGGATCTGGCGCAAGGAGGCCGGATGCGTCCGGAACTGATGCGGGCTCGCAGGATCCGGCAGGGGGACGGCGGCGCCAAGCGGAGCGGCTGCAGCCCGAGATCGGTGAAACCGACGGCGAAGAGGGCCAGCAGCGTGGGCACGGCGACCGGGAGAGATGGCCGCGACACCGGATGCCGCGGGACGCCAACTCAGACGTAGATCCAGCACGGATTGGCCCACAAGCCGGCGTGAAGATGGCCGCCCCCAGGAGCAGAGATCGATCCTCTCGGGGGCAGCGGCAGCGGAAGACGAACGGAGGCTAGGTATGAAACCTAGGCTCTGATACCATGTTATGAATAGCGCATATATTGAAGAGGCCCAAAGGGCCATATATATAGGAGAGTACAAGAGGGTATATGGAAGGAATACAAGTCATATAAGGAAACAAATAAGAGTTCTATTCTATCTCTAATACCTTATCTCTAATACTCTTAACAATGGAGTCTTTGGAAAGAAAGGAATGAATTGTGTTTTCGGAATAAGAAATGGCTTGGATTGCTGTTGTTTGGAGGATAATCGCATCAACTTTAAGGAGTTAGAGACTGCTTTGCTAGGATATGCAGTTGCAAGTGATGGATCACTACAGGGGGTATATACACTACTATTGAACTCTACAACTTGCTTTATCATAGTTCAGTGTTAATTATTCATCGTATTGATGACCTTCAGCATATGAAAGGGAGATTAGTATGTAGATAGACAGGGCAAAAAGCAAGTTTTAACCGAAGTTGGTCGAGCTCCAATATAAATTGTCTATAGATGTCATGGCTTCACACACACACACACACACACACACACACACACACACACACACACACACACACACACACACACACACACACACATATATGACGAGTGTTTCATGCACCATGGTGCCTAGGCACCAATATCAATACCCGTTGATTTGCTTCGAGATTCGCAACGTTTGATGTGGGTATCTTCATATACCCATAAAAAAATTATATTTGAGATGTCAAACTCCGAAAAAATTTAAATTCAACTTCAGTTTAATTAGTTTGAACTATTTTTATGGTATATACTCATTGTAGTTGCATTGAACTCAAAAGTAGTTCAAACTAGTTTGAACTGAGTTCAAAACTTACTTACCATAAATATATCAAGGGTATAAAATATTTTCATACCCAAACTCAAAAAAATTATCAATCATACACGTGTATCGGATGTTGGTGCCTAGGCACCATGGTGCCTTATGTAATTTTCCTATATATATATATATATATCGTCATGGAGGAAAAATCGCCGAGCTGTTTTGGTATATTGCGCATTCTCCGGGATATCCCTTGATTGGGAATCGAAGATGCTGGAAAATCGCGTCTCCGGGATATCCCTGGATTGAGTATCGAAGATGCTGGAAAATCACGTGGATGTGGATCTATTCCTCCTCCTCAAACCCGTTTGCAGGTTTACTGCATTACCGTCTGACTCCACGTGAATCTCCAAACAAAATCGACGGAGAATGACCCGGGTGTAACTACACCCGGGAGTAATAAGGATTTTTCATATATATATATATATATATATATATATATATATATATATATATATATATATATATATATATATATATATATATAACAGGGGCATCATAATGTCTGGGCACCAAACCTCCCTGCCTTTGGATTACTTTTAGATGTGTGCTAGTGTGATTGAGACTTTCCATCCATGATTAAGACTTTCCATCTATGATTGATTTACCATGCATGATATATTATATATCATTGCACTAGCACACATCTAAAAGCAATCCAAAGGCAGCGAGACTTGGTGCCTGGGCACCCTGGTGTCTCATTTCAGCTTTTGCTCTTTTATTGTTGTGTTAACACAGCCTCTAGATAAACTAGGCTGCAAGTTGAAAGAAATTAGTGCAAGAATGGTGCCGGTTTTTTGTGCCTGTGTTCTATGATTGCAGTGGCGGAGCCAGGATTTCTTAAAGCCTCGGGCCCAAAACTAAGGAGGATACAAGATACTACCAACTGAAGCCGCAACAATCACATACAAGTATACAACCTATTTACGTAAGCACACATATCCTCACTAGCAATTGATTCCACATTAAGCAACAATCGCACAATGTCATGTAGAAAAGATGCTAAGAAAGTAAAATTATAGGGATTCGAGAGGAGGTGGACCTTGACATAGATGTCGTCGTTGAGGCAGTAGACGGTGTCGTCGACCTTGGCAGAGCGGTAGTGGCAGCGGGCCTTGACGTCCTCGTCCTCCTCATCCGGCCCGCGTGACACGAGCAAGCGCACGGCTTGTTCTCCTTCGTCACCCTGTGCACAACAACATATTCATATAATCATATTCATAACATGTGGCATATTTCATAAGTTGGCAATTTTCCATGAGATTATGTTCTTGGTGACTTGGTGTCATCGTCAAAGTTCGGTCTAGATTTTCCATGTGTAATTTTGTCTTTTTTCAACCCTACTTGACCCAAACATTTTAAAATTTTAACCTAGGCCAAAGTCCCCACCACCAAGATCTCACGTCAATTTTTCCATGGAATCAATCAAAGCAGTTGTACGTGCAAGCACGGATCAATCAAAGTAGTTGGCGTTGGTGCGTACCTGACTTCGGGGTTGGTGGTGATGTTGTGCAGCGCAGGAGTTGCATCCCGCAGATGGAGACGGCCACGCCGGTGGCTAGGAAGAGCGGGTACAACGCGGGGAGATGATGCGGTGGACTGACGGAGAGGAGGCGAGGGCGGGGCCGTGGCGAAGCGGAGGCGGGCGGCGGTGTCGAGGCGGACGGCGGCGAAGCAAAGGCGGGCGGCGGCGTCACGGCGGAGAGGAGGCCGGGGCGCGGGCGCGTGGCGGAGAGGAGGCGGGGGCTGGGGGCGGCCGGCGGCGGAGTCGCGGAGGCAGAGAGGAGGTTGGAGGAGTTGCGAGACTGGATTGCGTGATTGGGGCTAGGGTTAGGGCAGCCGCTCCGCTACTCATGGCCATTTGGGCCGTTCCGCGGTTCCGCCGTTGGCTCTGCAGGCAGCTGGGCCGGCTGGGAATAGTCTCATGCCGGCCAATAGGACTCGGGCCTGTACACTATGCAACATTTTTTAGATGTATTTACTAAATTTCTCCATTACTATTTTCTCTGGGTCTCGGGTCGTTGCCCAACCGGCCCGAGGCCCATCTCCGCCCCTGTATGATTGGAAATGAATAATCAATTATCCTTCATACGGAAAAAAGGTGCTCAACAGATCCGATGTGCAGAAAATTTCGATGTTATGTAAATACCTTGATGCAATATCCATCTATAAGGTTTTGTGCTTGCTTCTCATGAAAGGAAAAAATGCTCCATTCATGTTAACTACTCTAACCTCACATTTTTCTGGTTGCTAAGGACACTTTATTTCCATTATGGAAATACTTTTTAATCTTTTATTATGGTATTGTAAAGCACTACTTAAATGCTCGAGTAAGTCCATTACCGGTCCTTAAACTTTTTATGCTGTGTCATCCCGGTCCATAAACTTTTAAAGTATGTCATCCCGGTCCTTAAACTTTCAAAGTGTGGCAATACCCTATGTAGTTGTAGCAGTGAACTTTTTATGCTGTGTCATCCCGGTCCATAGACTTTCAAAAGAAATTACCACACTTTAAAAGTTTAAGGACCGGGATGACATACTTTAAAAGTTTATGGACCGGGATGACACAGCATAAAAAGTTTAAGGACCGGTTATGGACTTTACTCTAAATGCTCTTATGCTCCAATTCAAAAATATGAATTTATTATACATTCACTATGTTCCGATGCTTAATTTTAAGAACATCATCTTTTCTTTTCTTTTCTGTAACTAATGATTATTTTCAAATTTGCATTGCACACATGCCATGGGCTTGTTTGATATGGATGTGCCTGTTTGATATGGCAACGGCTTATGGCTGAAAATTTTGACTTTTTGTTGTTTATGGCAGATATTACGGAGACAGATACTCGCTTGCGATTTTGATTGATACAAATATTGGGCTTTTAATGTGTATTACAATTAACTAAGGGTGGTAATTTGCCTACGGGATCATCCCCACAAGGGGCGGGGGTCATTCTTCCCCCACAGGGGTAGGTTACGGCCCGCTAGTGTAGCAGGGCAGGGCATGGGTTGAGGTCCCCAACGAGGCCCGTGGGGACCTGTCTAAAAGTAAAATCTGTTTTTTCAGTTTTTATGTTAATAATTTTAATATAATATAGGTATTCTTTCTTATATGTTTTGACTAAAATTTGTGTCTAATATATTATAATTTAAGTTTTGAAACTATATATTACAAAAAGTATATATAAATACTTATAAATTAATAGCTAAGTTCATATTAATAAGTAAATATACATTTACACTACATTTCAGCCACCGTGCTCGAAGCTTGGCAGGGCTCGGGGCGGGAACGCCCTGTCATCCTTTGCCCTGTTGCTATCCTTAATCAAAGTAAAATATCTACAATTTTTGTAAGAGAGATGGAACTAGTAATAGTAATAGTGCGTCGCACGATATTTTTGTAAGAGAGATGGAACTAGTAATAGTGCGTCGCGCGGGCCATCGGCTAGTAGTAACAATAATAGGCAGATAAGGCACACTACAACTGAAGATAGAGTTCACATAATCCGTACATACTCTAGCCTCAAGCCTTGAAGAACAAACGTGAAGAGCGAAGTAAACATGTGAAGCAGCCAAACTATTGGCGAAGGATCGAAGTGGGATCAAGGATGCATGTGAACTTTGATGAAGATCTGAAGTAAACGTGGCTGCTCTCAAGTCAAGCGGGCATTGCTAAGCAGCTCAAGGAGGAGAGAAACGAAACCCCCTAGCTTGACATACAAATCCTGCAGACAACATACATCCCATTCAGATTCAGCTTCATATATATATATATATATATATATATATATATATATATATATATATATATATATATATATATATATATATATATAGAGAGAGAGAGAGAGAGAGAGAGAGAGAGAGAGAGAGAGAGAGAGAGAGGGCTAGCAGGAACGGATTCATACGTACCGGATGTTGCGCATCAACTGCTTTATATCAGTCTTTCCCCTCATCGAAAATAACTGTCGTACCGCGCGGACACTCGATGTTAGCTGTAGGACGACCTGGGTGCACATCAATGGCGTTTCTCAACGCGGTCTGTGCTGCTCTTTTGTCGGATTCCTCGGCACCAAAGCCCCCGATTATTACAGAGATTTCTTTGACGCCTGACAGGCGCTCGATGCCGGCAGGTGCAGCGCCGTACTTGTGCCACCCCTGCGCGTTGAAATACATCTCGAGCCTTTGGAGCCTGGGCAGTGCCCCTGCCTCGAAGATCAGGTATGCTATCCTGGCACAGGCGATTCTAAAATGCTTCATAACCGGGAACCCCGTTCCGCAGATGACCACATTCTCTTTAGGTGTTCCGCATATGTGCAAATGGAGGTGGGTAAGGGAGGGCACCTGTGCAAGGATTCCAACATCATCCTCCCGCACCTCCTTAACAAAAAGTTTCAGGCGGTAGAGGTTACGGAGTTCGCCGATCCACTTGGGGACCCTGGAAAACACACACTGCGGCATATCTAGTTTTTGAAGAAGGCGGGGACAAGCAGACAGACAACTCCATTCATCACACAAGAAATAAAAGTCAGGACTAGAAACCATCTTCAGGTTTTTGAGGTTGCAAAGCTTTCCAAGAGAAGAGCGCAAAACATCCAGACGTTGTCTTGTTGCCATGCCGTCCGATTGCTTCCGTTCGTCAAAAAATATTTCAAGATCCCTCAAATTGGTAAGATCTCCTAGATCTCTGATGCTGTCTATTGAGTTCATGCCCAAATTGAATTTTCTCAGCGTACGTAGGGATTTCATATTACCAATCCCGTTAGGCAAACTTATCCAACGAGGAACGATCAGGTGCAACAGCCGGTGCAAATGAACAAGATCTGACGGAACCTCAAACATGTCTCCATAAACTTTTGTTTCTATTTCCAACGTCTCCAATTGCTGTAGTCCCCGAATTTTACTTGGTAGCACTACTTTACCATGAACTACAATTTTTAGATACCTCAGTTGGAACAAATGGCACATTTCAGTGAGGTCAATTATCACCTGCTCACTGTTTCCGCTTGGGAATTCAACAGTTAAAACTCGGAGATGCTTGAACTCCAATAAAGGAGGTATATATGTGGAGGTACCAAATCTCGCTAGCGCTCTTACTTGTGAGAGTTGAACAGTTCCAAGTGTTCTGCCATCTATTACACCATCCAAGTAGAGGGAGAGTCGACGGACTTTGTCATGCAATCCTGTAATGTCTTGTATCTCATCTATTGCAGTGATAAAATTATCTTCTCTACACTTGTGTACAATAAGATCAAGCATCATATCATGTACTCTACAATACAGCACATCATCATTAGGATCTGTGCATGACAACATATCATGATTAGGATCTATGCATGGCAGCATATCATCATCAGGATTTGTATCTACTGGTTGAATAATGCTCCTATTCACAAGCTCATTGAAATAGCCCTCCGCAACATCCTCGGGATCTCGCCCAAGCACTTTACTTATGAAACCTTGGGCTACCCATTGCCTAACCAAATCATACTTCTTGATTGTGTAATCCTCAGGATATATACCCAAATATAGCATGCATGTCTTCAAATAGTGAGGAAGACTTATGTAGCTAAGGCTTAATATTTGTCTCATTCCATCCAAGGTGGGATTCACTTCCAAGTTAGAGCCCAAAGAATTCCGTACGTGCTCCCAGTGCTCCTTTAGTTTGTTTCGTCGATTGGCTAAGAGGCTAGATATAGTGATAACTGCAAGTGGCAAGCCACCGCATCTTTTTAAAATTTCAGCCGAAACTTCTTCCAGATTTGGAGGACAAGCACCCTCTGAACCAAATATCCTTTTGAAAAATAAGCTCCTTGAGTGTTCATTACTAAGTGGCCTCATTTTATAAACATGCTCATAATGATTGGAGCAGCACACTGCAGCCACGGTCTCAATTCGTGTAGTTGTTATTACTCTACTACCATTCTTGTTTTCTGGAAGAGCGCATCTAATAATATTCCATGCAATTTCATCCCATATGTCATCAATTACAATAATGTACCTGCCAAATAATTTCATATGGAGTATAACAAGCATTAGCCAAATGCAGCATATAAATGAAAGCATTCCCACTCTCTACAAGTGAGTTTCAAAAGGCCGAAACAACAGAAAAAGACTCTTTTCAATCAACTTTTAAGAGTTCATATGTACTTGGGCTAAATCCGTATGAGACTATGCATTCAGTTGAGACTTGATGATGCCAAAATAGCCCACAAGGTGCAAAAACTGAACAAAAGGTAGCTCACACGCCTCTCTGGTTTGTCAAGTAATAGTTGTTAACACTGAATCTTGTATAGGCGCGTTTGTGAGAACAGATATGTTGATTTCAGGAATTTTATTTCGAGAATAGACGAAAAGCAATTATCATATTTCTGACTTTGCAAACTAGTGCTTATGTAGTTACTCAGGTATTTGTAGTAACAGCAAAGTTTTCAAGGATCGAATAAATTGCAGGATTTTTCGTGGAACCTGATGTCTTAATTAGCTGCATTCCTAAAACACCCATTCCAGAGGATCTAAAGAATCGCTAATGGGATGACGTAAGCTTTTTAACCTCAGGAATATACACTCGAGAGAGGCCGCATCAACATACAGGAATTTTGCGTATAGAGCACTAGCAAGCTAAAAGAAGAACAGCACCGATCGAAAAACAAACCAACGCATGACAATTTTTTTTAAAAAAAGAGTCATTTCCAAACTAGCATACCTCTTGTCCGTAAGGAATTTTTGGAGTGTACTGATCAGTTCATGCTCATTCCATATTTCCATGATGGTTTTCTTCGGGACTACATAGCCAACTTGAAGGAGTATATTTCTCAAAATCTTCCTTACGTTTGGTTTCTGGGATACTGAAACAAAAGACCGACACTGGAATTGCCCCTCTAGCTTGCGATAAATCTCATTTGCCAGCGTAGTCTTCCCAAGACCTCCAAATCCAACAATAGAGAGCACCTTTAGCTGTTGTGAAGGCACACGCTCTTCATCCATCAACCGAATTAGTTCCTCCCTTGGCTCATCGATACCCACAAGGCCTGCTGTCTCCGCATACAGTGCCAACATGCGAGGATCTATAGGTGTGTTGTTTGTCTCCATAGGTGTGTTGTTTGGCTTGGAGATAGCGTCGTCAACCTTGTACCTCATGCGTCGCTCGCTCACCTCCACGACACGACCCTTGAGGCTTTGGAACTCCTTGGCGATCTTATGCCGAGTGTGGATAGTCGTCAACAGCTTGATTCTATCAATAAACCCCTTAAAGCCATGTGGCTTGCTGTTGGACTCACGCTCAACATGGAGCATGAACTCATCGACGCTATCCTCCATGTCATAGGACAGCTCGCGCACCTCCTTCACCCAACACTTTGCTTGTTTGTCCGGCTCCTCTACATCTGACATCTTCTCGACGAACGCGTGCATGCTCTCGAGCTCAGCTTTAAGGAACATGATCTCGTCCTTGGCTTCTTTGAGCAGCTTGTACTTGTCAGCAAGCAAATCGCCCAGCTTCCCAAGCAGAGAGCCCATGGCGCCTTGCGATGCGCTCACCACCGCCGCCTCCATCGCCTTTCCTTGCTTGTGGTAGCTCTCAAATCGCGTATCGAGCCAAAAACTCAATTAGGGATCAAGAAGGCCTCATGCAAAGATCTCTATTTCTCTCCTTTCTTTCTACTTACTATGTCATTCTCTGTCGGAGTGTGAAATGAAGTGAGATGTGGAGCGACTACCATCGTGCAGCTTTCTTTAGAGTGCATTTCGATCGAGGTCAGTCAAGAAAAGCAAGCACTTGGAACGAAAGGAGGCCCGCGCCCATTGCTCTCTCTCTCTCTTCCTTTTTTTTGGTTCCCATCACCTTTTCGTATGTGGTCAATAATATTAACTCTCTATCTAATCCTAAAGTCCTAATAATGGAGAATGAGATGCTCTTTGCACGACGCCAAACAAAACGTAAACAAAAGTTGATAGGTACATGTCGATGCCAAGTCTCTTCGTTTGCTTTTTCCACATTGTGAGATATCGTGTTGCCTGTTTCTTATTTGACGGAGGTAAATTAATCGCGTGGGTGGCCACGATGAGATATCGTGCTGCCCGTTTCTTATTTAGAGGTAAAAACGGATCGGATAGTTTTCGATCGATTTGGATGAAAATAAATACGGATTGTGTTGGATTGGATTTTCTTTGGATAATTCTGGATCGAAAACAAATGCGGATATTTTTGTTGGAAATGAATACGAATACAGTAGGCCTGATATCAGGCGAATACGAATTTTCCAAATAATACGGATTCGGATATCCAAGATTTCAGCCCAACATTGCCCAGCCCAAACCAGCCTCTCTCATCTCCCCTGCCACCAGCCCACTAGCAAATATTTTTGTTTACTAAAAATAAATTTAGTATTGTCAGTAGATTAAAATTTGTACCGATTAAATTGGTGTACTGTCGTTTAAATCATTCTGATGCAAATTTAAATTCTTAATTAATTTATTAGTCACATGTAAATGGTAGAAATCCATTAAGAATTATTTAGGTCTTTAGAAAAAATTAACTGCCATTTGAAGATTTAAAATCTGTACAATGGTATGACTATTGTGGATAAAAATACTTATGCTTGTTTATATTTCATTAATGTTTTGACAAGATAAACTATTTATGTGTTTTATTGATTTTGGATGTATAGTTTAAGAGGTTTTTTATGTTCTGATAAATATTCGTGACCGTATCCATTTCGATTCGTATTCGCTCCGTATCTGTATTCGATATTATTCGTATTTATATTCGTATCCAAGGTATCTGTATTCGTATTCACATCCGAGAAAAAATATAAAAACAAATATTATAAAGATATTATTTATCTATATTAGATCCGTTTGTATCTCTATACTTATTGGACGGTGACGTTTCTTAATCATACCAACTTTTGTCTCTGTGAGTCGATCAGAGTGTGAAATGAAGTGAGGTGTGGTGCGTGCGACTGCCGTGGAAGCTGCTACATATGACATCGGAAATTAATGGCTAATGACACAAAGCATCCTAAAATCTGTAGCCTTTCGTGCGTGCTACCCACTTGCAAATGTCTGTCCTTTCATGTGCATAAACTTGTAGGACAAGATTAAAAAATAGGAAAGAAAACATCGCTCGCTATAGCTGAGTTTCCTTTGTGCAACTTGTTCACCTTTAGGCAGTGTTTGGTTCGAGGGACAGGGACGTCCCAGGCAGGATATCCCATCTTGGGGTGGTATTTACTTCTGGAACAAGCAGAGTAAAGGACATCCCACTAGGAATATTCCTTGTAGATCCAGGACCAGACAATCCTCTTTTTTTCATGGGACAGAGTCATCCCACGTGGGACAGAGTCATCCCACCCCTTTGTTTTTTTAAGTACTATTTTGTTTAAATTTTTTTTAAAAAAAACTCAAAGGCTTATATGTACAAACATATCAACAATAGCCTTCAATTTTTTTAAAAAAAAACTCAAAGGCCACACATATCCCACCTTCATCCTTCCATCCAAACAAAGGATGGGACCATTCCATCCCACTTTATCCTTCCAACTAAATAAAAAACAGAGATGACTCTATCCCCCTAACCAAACAAAAAATGGGATCATCCCATCCCAAAACCAGGGACAGGACCATCCCATCCCACCTTGTCTCTAAACCAAACACAACCTTAGTAATTCAGCTGAAGAAGGCACCCATGAACTTAGGAAAACAAATGTTCAAGGATCGCACTATTTTTATTGACCCTCTCCAGGCCCTGTTTGTAACTCAGAAATGTCACACAAAGTAGTTTAATACCCGTAGGATTCAGACAATATTCCCCGGCGATATGCGCTCACTATTGCCACCTCCATCGCCTTTCTTTCCTTGTGCTCTCAAGCTGGCAGCTTTCTTTGGAGTGCATTTTGAGGTCAGTCAAGCAAAGCAAGCACTTGGAATGAAGGAGGCCCCGCAAAAATGCCATCCCTCTCGTCAATTTATATTGACCGATTGCACCGCTCTTTTTTTTCCATCACCTTTCACATGTGATCAATATTCTAATCCTTGAGGCCTAATAATGGAGAATGAGGTGCTCTTTGCACAATACCAAACCAAATAAAATTAAGACTTGAATGACAACTTACGACTGAGCAATATTCAGATAATTCAGGTGTCGTAAGGCTAAAATGAAAACATGACAAATCTGCATATTGATTAAAGGAACTGAGGATGATCATTAGATATATATCTTTCTCAAGAATACAGCTCTCCTGAATTACATATTTGCATTGGTTACTACATTGTTTCAAAAAGAAAGGAATATTTAAATTCAAATTTTGATTTGAAAATTTCGACCCAACATCTTTCAAAATTTTCCTATTATTCGTCATATCAGTGTTATTGGTCCCCGGTAAAATTTTAAAACTGATTTTAAAAACCCTGGTAGTCATAAAAAAGTACGACTTATATCCAGGACACTCGATGCTAGCTGTAGGATGATTTGGGTGCACGGCAATGGCGTTCCTCGACGCGACTGTAGAGCGCTTCTGTCGGATTCCTTGGCACCTGCGCCCCCATGCTTACAGGTGCTCAATGCCGGCGGGTACAGCGCCTTACTTGTGCCATCTCTGCGCCTAAAACACTCGAGTTTATATTCTTGAGGCTACAGAGCTTACATCATCCCATTAGCAATGTTTTGGATCCTCTGGAGTGGGTGTTTTAGTAATGTAAAATGATGGATAAAGCATAAGCACAAAGAGACATAAAGAGCATAAGAGAGAAAAAAAAATTACATATTCCAGTGTGATCAATCCCAGCTTACGTAGAAGTAGAACATCCCAGAATAACGAGAAACAACAGTTCAATAATACAAGTGGAAAGACAAAGGTTGTTGATATGAAAGTGCCCTCGATCCGTTATATCTACACAAAGTTCATGCCAATCAGCATATTGTGGCACACAAAGTTGAAAAATATATAGATATTTTTCTCATGCTGCTACTTCCTTCCTGCTGTTAGCCTGTTATTGCTGTTACTGAACTTTGGTTTCATCCGAAAACACTATAGAGAGATACTCATGTGCGATTTAATCAATATAAATAAAGTTATTAATGTGTTTATTATAATTAATTAGTAAATTTCATATTAACAATATTTTATTTGAAAGCTAGAAATTATAAAAAAGCAGAATAGGACCTAAATCGATTCATTCAATCTAGTACAACCTGCATTCCAAACTGCATTCCAAACAGTCAATGCATTAAAATTAGTACTGTAACTAAGAACTCTACAGAAATGCATTAATATTTTCAATAAGAGCGGTGCTTCTGTACTCTTCCTACAAATAAATCTTACAGAAATCAAGCATGCAGTACTTTTAGTGGAGGTGGGTAGTTCGTGTGTGAATAAGTCCGTATAGTATTCTAAACTTTTTTTTTTGAAAATCCATCTAGCAATCTAGACTATAAAATTAAATATTTGGCTTCTCAAACTTTACAATCCGATTTAAATAACACCTTGATCTAGTTTCACATGGTGATATTGCCTATATGGCTTGATAAGTGAACGATTTTATCTCGAATGATGATAGCTGGCCAAATTGGGTTACATGTAGGGCCCACAAAGACTTTTCTCCCACCAAACTCCTAGCCGTGCTTTCATGGCCACTCTCTCTGTAGTTGCCTCCCTCTTTGTTTTTATTAGAGAAAGGTTCTAAGGTCCTACCTATCATTCATCTAAACTTAATCAGTGTATTATCTTATGTGGTAAAATTATTCACTTATCGTATTACGCGGGCAATACTACCATCTAAAACTTGATTAGGGTGTTATTTGAACTGGATTGTAAAAGTTTGGAAGAGTTAAATATTCAGTTTCATAGTTCAAGATACTGGATAGACTTTTGAACAAAGTTTGATGTGTTATATAGATTTTTTTCGGGCAAAAATAGCTAGGTCCGTTGTGTGCTTTATCGACAAGTGGGGTTCTGTCCTGCAATACTAGAACATCAGTTCCCCATTGTTTCCAAAGAAATAAAAACGAAAGAAAGATAAGTGCGCTGTGTGGTTTGCACAAGGTGATAATGTAAGCGATGGATAAAGCATAAGCACAAATAGACAAATAAAGAGCACAAGAGAGAGAGAGAGAGAGAGAGAGAGAGAGAGAGAGAGAGAGAGAGAGAGAGAATTACAATTCCGGTGAGATCGATCCCACCTTTTGTAGAACATCCAAGCCAATGAGAAACAACAGTTCAATAATACAAGTGGAAGGCAAAGGTAGTAGATATGAAAGTGCCCTCGATTGGTTATATCTACACTCAAGGTTCATGCCAATCAGCATATTATTTTTGGAGGGCAGGAGAACTACCCTATATTAAAAAACAAGAAGGATTACACACTACTACAGAAAGCCTAATAGTAGACGCCTCATCACAGACGGTTTTGTGAAACCGTCTCTGATGAGCACTATTACAGACGGTTGTAATTTGGAGGACGTCTGTGGTATTTGTGGCGGGAAAATGGATTATCACAGACGGTTATTACCGATGAACCGTCTGTGATACGTTTGTATCACAGACGGTCTGTATTAAAAACCGTCTGTGATAATCCCAGATTATCACAGACGGTTTTTAAATAAAAACCGTCTGTGATAACCTTGTTATCACAGACGGTTAATAATTAAAAACCGTCTGTGATAATTCGCAGACAGTTTTTTATTAAAAACCGTCTGTGATAATGTCAGTAGGCATTTATTGCGCTGCTCAGACCGCATCTGTCTTCATTTCGATCCAGATCTAGCCACTGCTGCGCACTTTTTCACTCGGGAGGAAGCTAGGCGATTTCAGGCCAGTTAATTTGGTGGGAAGAGGCAGAGATTGAGCTTTGAAGATTCATACTTTGCTGGTTGCTCTAGATATGGTTAGTAATGCAATTTATTTTTTCTTTAATTGCATTACAATCTAGTTCTAAGTAATCCATGAGTGGTTATTGAAGATGGTTAATTTGCAAAATTGTTGGTTATATAATAGCTGTTGTGTTTGTAATATGAATCTAGCAAATAAAGTCTCAATATAATAAATGTGGCCGGTATATATGTAGTTATAATGAGTTAATCTAGATTTTAATACTAAGTTGTTATATATGTACGTAACGTAGGACCGAAGCTGGATGTATGCCGCGAGCCGTGTGAGTGAAGAGTACATTAATGGCGTTTCTGCTTTTATAAGAGCTGCCGAGGAGGATATGTTGAATAAGGGGGCGGAATATATGTGCTGTCCATGCACTGACTGCGAGAATGTGAAGATGTTTAAGAACCGAGGGCAAATTGAATCGCACTTGATTCGGAGGGGTTTCAAAAAGGATTATACGTGTTGGACCAGTCATGGCGAAGTGAATGATCATATGCCGCCGGATGACATCGCCGGTGAAGTGAATGATATGCCCCCGGATGACATCGCCTGTGAACTGAATGACATGCCGCCGGCTGATGTCGATTGTGGCTCGGATTCGGATAGGTTGCACGATGATAATCTGGATCAGATGCTTCGCGATGTTGAAGAGAACTATGATGAGAGAGAGTATGTTAAATTCCGTGGCTTGATGGAGGACTCAGAGAAACCTTTGTACACGGGATGCAAGTACACGAGGTTGTCGGCCGTGCTTGAACTGTTGAAATTGAAGGCAAGCAATGGTTGGTCGGACAAGAGTTTCACGGCGCTGCTAGGTCTTTTAGCGGACATGCTTCCGGAGGGAAATGAGTTGCCTAAAACCACGTATAAAGCCAAGAAGGTTCTTTGTCCGTTGGGAATGGAAGTAGAAAGAATACATGCATGCCCGAACGATTGTATCCTCTACCGTAAAGAGTATGCAAACATGCATGTATGTCCGGTGTGCAACGCATCCCGATACAAACGTAACAATCAATCAGATGATGGCGAGGGAACAGAGGCGAAGAAAGGACCTCCTGCTAAGGTGACATGGTATTTTCCTATAATTCCCCGTTTGAAAAGGTTTTTTGCAAATCCAAAGGAGGCAAAACTGCTGCGTTGGCACTCGGAGGAGCGCAAGAAGGATGGAATGAGCTCCTAGAACTAGGACTTGGTTGCCAAAGATTCCACGCTTGGTATATGGAACAGTCCAATAAGCCAGAGGGAGAACGGCGCTCAGGTATCACTGTCAAATTCAAACTGGAACATTTCATTCACGAAGTTCAGGAATGTGTCTTCGCGGTGACCTTCGACGATATATTTGAACTTTTCACGCTCAACGCTCTCGACGCCTCACTCGTTCGATGCTGGACGCTGTAAGTCTGTACAATCACAGTCTCTATTCACGTAATACCGATATATATCACAATTTGTTGCTTTTCTGTGTTATATATAGATTCATGCTGACCGAAGCTAGATCATCGAAATCACCAATTGGTTTCCTGGACCCACGCTTGGTCGCCATTGATACCATCATCGAGGATGCATCCTTCGTCGAGGACTATATTGTAAAAGCACTGCTGGCTCACCAAGATAAGGAATTTGTTCTTATGCCATACAATGAGGAATTCCATTGGATTTTAATTGTAATTATACCAAAATGGAACAAGGCTATATACCTTGATTCTCTAAGTAAGAACAAATCCAAGTACATAGCTATCGCCCGAATACTCGATAGGTACGTACATTGTACATTGTACTCTTTCTTTCCTTCCGAATGACTAATCTAACTTTTTCGAATAACGAAGGTCGTTCGCCACATACGTTAAACAAACACGTGACTCGACGACAGGGGCCAAGCCCTTGAAACATGATCGCAAGTTTCCGGTATTCGCTAGCTACATATTAATTAATCATATACAACACATAGTAGTAATGCCACTTGATTTAACACATTCTATTTTTTGCAGTGCCATCAGCAGCAGCCGGGCAACACGTGTGGATACTACGTGTGCCACCATATGAGACTACTCCTCGATTCCACCAAGATCACTAATTCTAAGGTTTGTCAATCTTCCCACAATTATTTCATACATGTCAGGTGTTATATGTGCGCGCGTTGATATTCCTATCTACATGTTGCGCCCATCTCTAAATCTGCATTGGAACAGCCGGACTTAGCAAAAATTCGAGGAGAGTTGCTTTGGTTTTTGTGGGCTAAAGTCATCAAATCAGATAGAGAGTTCCACTGCGCAGATTGATTTTTTATTGCTCTTTTCACTCTGTAACTCTGAATTTGTAAATGGATATTTTATTTCATTTCAATTAATTCATTTGCGAAATGGATGCCTTATGTCTGTGAATGAAATGTAATGTGAATTGGATGTTTGTCAAATGAATTGAGATGTGAATTGTATGTATACTTGTTTATCTGCTTGTTTCAGAGGGCATGGCTAGCATTTCCTGAGGCTAGCCAATAAACAGAAATAGATTCTGTTAGGGGGGAGGAATATCACAGACGGTTTTTCATTAAAAACCGTCTGTGATTATCAGATATCCAGACGGTTTTTCATTAAAAACCGTCTGTGATTATCAGATATCCAGACGGTTTAACATTACAAACCGTCTGTGATTATCCGATATCACAGACGGTTTTTTTATTAAAAACCGTCTGTGATTATCGGATATCACAGACGGTTTTTTATTAAAAACCGTCTGTGATTATCGGATAATCACAGACGGTTTGTAATGAAAAACCGTCTGTGATATCCGATAATCACAGACGGTTCAAAAACCGTCTGTGATAACTTGGATTATCACTGACCCATAATTTCAGACGGTTCAGAAAACCGTCTGTGATGACGTTTCTGAACCGTCTGTAATACTGTTTTCTGTAGTAGTGACAGAAAGAAGGTTTTGTTTTAAAAAAGGAGAGCTGGTCGGGTCTGGCTAGCATAAGAAGAAATAAGGTCGTTTAAAGCATTTAAAGGGGCCAATAATCATATTACGATGCCAAATATATAAATACTTTTCATGTGCTGCTACTTCCTTCCTCACTCAGGTTACTCAGGTGGTTACTACACGTTGGTTTCATTGGAAAAATCGTGATGGACTACAATATCATTTTCATATGTTCAATCTCAATAATTTTAAAGATATCAATAATCAAAATTTAAAATGTCTGGCTACACATATCCCACAATGATACTCTTTTGTGGTCGGGGTAGTAGCATGACAAGACGACCACCACTAAACCGTTTCTCAAATCATATGGATTGTACACAACAACATAGTAATATATTGGATCGGCACGATAAGTATCAAACAACGAATACAGTACAGCATCATTAAGTGCATAACAAGACGGAAAAATTATCACCAATCACCAACACATACACGGTAATAATAGTAGGCAGATAAGACGCTACAATTAAAGGTAGAGAGTACTCTAGCCTCAAGCCTCGAATAACAAACGTGAAGAGCGAAGCAAGCACCTGAGGCAGCCAAACTACTGCCAGTGGATCGTAGTGGGATCAAAGATGCATGTGAACTTTGATGAAGAGCCCAAATAAACGTGGTTGCTCTCGAGTGAAGCGGGCGTTGCCAAGCAACTCAAGGAGGAGAGAATGGAATCCCCCTAGCTTTGACACACAAATTCTGCAGACAACATACATCCCATTCAGATTCAGCTTCCATTAAAGCAACACAACATAACATATACGTACCGGAAGTTGGCCATCAACTGCTGCTGTTTACATCCGGGTGATGTTTATCAATACTCGAAACCAAATCTCATATTGTCCTGACACTCGATGTTAGTTGTAGGACGACCTGGGTGCACATCAATGGCGTTTCTCAACGTGGATTGTAGAGCTTTTAAGTCGGGTTCCTCGACACCCATTCCCCCAATAAGTATAGAGATTTCCTTGAGGCCTGACAGGTGCTCGATGCCGGCGGGTGCAACGCCATACTTGTCCCATCCCTTCGCGTTGAATCTCATCTTGAGCCTTTGGAGCCTGGGCATTGCCCCTGCCTGGAAGGTAAGGTATGCTATCCTGCCACAACTGATTTTAAAATGCTTCAGAATAGGGAACCTGCAGATGACCATATTCTCTTTAGGAGCTCTCAAGATGAACAAATGGAGGCGGATAAGGGAGGGCAACTGTGCAAGGACTCCAACATCATCCTCCGCACCTCGTTGACCAAAAGTTTTAGGTCGTAGAGGTTATGGAGTTTGATCCACTTGGGGATCCTCGATACATTCCCAAAAGGCAGGAACAAACAGGCAGCGAACTCAATTCATCACACGAGGCAAAACAATGTATACACAGGTATTTGAGATTGCAAAGTTTTTCATGAGAAGAGCGCAAAACATTCACACGCTGTCTTGCTATGTCATCCATTTGCCCCAGATCATGAGGAATATCTATTTCAAGATCCCTCAAATTGGTTAGATCTCCGATGTCTCTGATGCTGTCTATTGAGTTCTCGTAAAGAAGGAATCGCACATTCCAGTGAGGTCAATTATCACCTGCTCACTATTTCCGCTTGGAAGAGTTAAAGGTTG
The DNA here is from genome assembly GCA_017311315.1 of Dendrocalamus latiflorus. Classification (NCBI taxonomy): domain Eukaryota; kingdom Viridiplantae; phylum Streptophyta; class Magnoliopsida; order Poales; family Poaceae; genus Dendrocalamus; species Dendrocalamus latiflorus. The sequence continues at coordinate 5,479,994 of CM029642.1, read as the reverse complement.
GAGATGCTTGAACGTATTTCCGCTTGGAAATTCAAGAGTTAAAACTCGGAGATGCTTGAACTTCAATAAAGGAGGTATATATGTGGAGGTACCAAATCTCGCTAGCGCTCTTACTTGTGAGAGCTGAACGGTTCCAAGTGTTGTGCCATCTATTACACCGTCCAAGTAGAGGGAGAGTCGACGGACCTTGTCATGCAATCCTGTAATGTCTTTGTCATCTATGGCACTGATAAAATTCTCTTCTCTACACTTGTGTACAATAAGATCAAGCATCATATCATGTACTCTGCAGGACAACACATCATCATTAGGAACTGTACGTACTGGTTGAATAATGCTCCTATTCACAAGCTCATTGAAATAGCCCTCTGCAACATCCTCGGGATCATGCCCAAGTGCTTTACTTATGAAACCTTGGGCTACCCATTGCCTAACCAGCTCATACTTGTGGATTGTGTAATCCTCTAGATATATACCCAAATATAGCATACATGTCTTCAAATAATGAGGAAGACTTATGTAGCTAAGGCTTAATATCTATCTCATTCCATCCATGGTGGGATTGACTTCCAGGTTGGAGCCCAAAGAATTCCGTACGTGCTCCCAGTGCTCCTTTAGTTTGTTTCGTCGACTAGCTAAGAGGCTAGATATAGTGATAACTGCGAGTGGCAAGCCACCGCATCTTTTTAAAATTTCAGCCGAAACTTCTTCCAGATTCGGAGGACAAGCACCCTCTGAACCAAATATCCTTTTGAAAATAACCTTCTTGAGTCTTCGTTGCTTAGTGGCCTCATTTTATAAACATGCTCATAGTGATTGGAGCAGCACACTGCAGCCACAGTCTCAATTCGTGTAGTTGTTATTACTCTGCTACCATTCTTGTTTTCTGGAAGAGCACATCTAATAATATTCCATGCATTTGCATCCCATATGTCATCAATTACAATAATGTACCTGCCAAATAATTTCATATGGAGTATAACAAGCATTAGGCAAACGTACCATATAAATGAAAGCATTCTCACTCTCTGCAAGTGAATTTCAAAAGGCCGAAACAACAAAAAAAAGACTATTTTCAGTCAAGTTTTAAAAGTTCATATGTACTTGGGCTAAATCCTTATGAGACTATGCATACCAGTTGAGACTTGATGATGCCAAAAGAGCCCATAAGGTCCAAAAATTGAACAAAAGGTAGCTCACACGCCTCGTTGGTTTGTCACGCACGTATGTGAGAACAGAGATGTTGATTTGAGGAACTTTATTTTGGGAATAGACAAAAAGCAATTATCAGATTTCTGACTTTTGCAAACTAGTGCTTCTATAGTTCCTCTGATCTTTGTAGCAGCAGCAAAGTTTTCAAGGATTGAATAAATTGAAAGATTACAGAACAGGTTACGTGGAACCTGATGTCTTAATTAGCGACATTACTAAAACACCCATCCCAGAGGATCTAAAGCATTGCTAATGGGATGATGTCAGATTTTTAACCTCAAGAATATAAACTCAATAGTGGCTGCATCAACATACTTGAATTTTGCTTACAAAACACTAGCAAGCTAAAAGAAGAGTAGCTCCGATAGAAAATAAGCCAACAGATGATAAATTACTTTGGAGTAAAGCCATTTCCAAACTAGCATACCTCTTGTCCGTAAGGAATTTTTGGAGCTTATTGATCAGTTTATGCTCATCCCATGTTTCCATGTTGGTTTGCTCCGGGTCTATATCTGTCTGCTTTTCTTTAACTTGAGAGAGTATATTTCTCAAGATCTTCCTTACATCTGGTTTTTGGGACACAAAAACAAAAGACCGACACTGGAATTGCCCCTCTAGCTTGCGATAAATCTCATTTGCGAGCGTAGTCTTCCCAAGACCTCCAAATCCAACAATAGAGAGCACCTTCAGCTGCTGTGAAGGCACACCTTCTTCATCCATCATCAACCGAATTAGTTCCTCCCTCGGCTCATCGATGCCCACAAGGCCTGCCGTCTCCGCATACAGTGCCAGCATGCGAGGATCTATAGGTGTGTTGTTTGGCTTGGAGACAGCGTCGTCAACCTTGTACCTCATGCGTCGCTCGCTCGCCTCCACGACACGACTCTTGAGGCCTTGGAACTCCATGGCGATCTTATGCCGAGTGTGGATCGTCGTCAACAGGTTGATGCTCCTATCAATAAAGCCCTTAAAGCCATGTGGCTTGCTGTTGGACTCACGCTCAACATGGAGCATGAACTCGTCGACGCTATCCTCGATGTCATAGGACAGCTCGCGCACCTCCTTCGCCCAACACTTTGCTTGTTCGTCGAGCTCCTCCTCATCTGACATCTTCTTGAGGAACGTGTGCATGCTCTTAAGCTCAGCTTTAAGGAACCTGATCTCACCCTTGGCTTCTTTGAGTAGCTTGTACTTGTCGGCAAGCAAATCACCCAGCTTCCCAAGCAGGGAGCCCATGGCGCCATGCGATGCGCTCACCACCGCTGCCTCCATCGCCTTTCCTTGCTTGTGCTAGCTCTCAAATCGAGCCAAGAACTCAGGTAGGTATCAAGAAGGCATCATGGAACGATCTCCATTTCTTTCCTTCTTTCTTTCTTTCTTTCTACTTACTATGTCACTGTAGGGTGTGGATCGACTACCGTCGTGCAGCTTTTATACTGCCACTCGGAAGGAAAAATTTGACGCCACTTGTTGTTTAGTACGTTCCATCTCTTTTGTCGTCCAACAAAACATCAATTAACAGTCTTAGTACATATATTTAACTATTACTGTTTCTAATTATATGTAAGTAAGAATATAATAATATAAAAATATTTTTGATGCCAAATATATTAATATTATTGTCTTTATGTGGTAAATCTAATAATTTTGGGTAAATATTTTACTCCACGAATTCTAAAACAACGTTAGATAAATGAACTCAGAGAGTAGCTCCCTAAGATATTATTGTACCCATTAAAGAAGGGAATGATCATATTAACTTACCCGCCCGATGTCATGTCATGCTTTCCTATTGCTCACCTAACGATCACACTAGTAATCTATTATAGGGTCTTTTTTTTACTTCTAAAAACTATTTTTCAGCTTTTCTACAATAACTAGCTTTCAAATAAAATGTTTTTAGACAGGATTTACAAATTGACTGTAGTACATACTGTAATGATTTTATTTATATTAGCAAAAACCGCACGCGGGTTCTATTACTCCATGTTCTTTCTCACAAACTGCTCAAAAGTCATAAGGCGTAACTATAAATCATATGCCGAAACAAAAAAGAATAGGTCCATAATGGCAAATGCAACTTGCGCTTAAAGAGTGGTTTAGATTCCAATTCGACATGTCATCAACTTGTGTTTATCTTCGATAAAGAGTTCGTCATCACTGACGATTATAGAGATTAGATCTTTTTCACAAGGATAGGTAGAGCTCAATTTTTTCTTTGACACATGCTAAAAGCCATGTACAATAGAAAAAGAGGGAGGAAGACGCATAAAACAAATGAGTAAAAGTCATATGTAAGAAAAAGTGGCACTTAGCAAGAAAAACAAGGAGAAATAAAAAAAATATTAGACTTATTCTACGTGCACGTTTTCTAACCACGTATGTTTTACTACAAGGGACGGTAACTTCAATTGTAAACGCAGGCTTGGGATGAAGAAATGTACACCGCACAGACCTGGCCCTTCGATTCTCCCAAGCATAGCATCAGGCATGCATGGCTACATGGTTACATGAAGAACTCCGACGACTGATAGCTCCTATAAGGTGAGAGTACTAAGGCCGTGTTCAACTTGGTTGTAATTTTTAATTTTTAGTTGAAATGAGATTATAGTGATTGTTAGTTTTTTCTGATTATTTAATTAAAGAAAATTAAAGAAAAACTATCTCAGGGTTAGTACGGACTATCTACTGCCGTACAAATAGGTAAGAAAATATTAGCATTGATGTTTACCTTTTAAGCCCCGCATACACAAGGGAAGCAACATTGATGCTGATTAATGCTCGCTTTAGTTTCCAAATACTAGTATCTTCGTTTCTAGAGGCCATTGACTTCTAACATCTCAGGGTAGATGGGAAAAAATGTATGGACATATCACGTCCAAGTAAAATAGTTGACTCGGTATAGCGAAGATCAAAACTGAATGGTGGGCAAAGATCATGGTACAGTGAACAAGAGAAGTAACGTAAATAAACAAGATTTAACAAAGCAATCCTATGTTCTAGTGTTACAGTTGGGCTCAAGGAAACAAAACGATGAGAAGGCAAGACTTTCTGAGTCAACCCCGGGGCCATGCACGAATGGTGAAGCCTCCTCCCTTGACTATCCATGTCGCGTTCCTTCTCTCTGTCTCTGCATGTAGCCTGTTTTCTTATTGATTACTGATCGATCGGTGACCGGCTTGTATATTCTATCAGCTCGTTTCATTGAAAACTGTTCCCATGTGCTTTGAATCTGTTTCTCCGTGTTAGGCAAATGAATCCAAGCCAAGTCCCTTGGATTTTTCAGCAGCGACTTATTCTCTTCTGATAAATGCGGTTAGGTGAATGTCACCATCATGCTAAGAAAAAGAGAGGCGTATCCTCACGTCTGTTTCAGAGATTTGGACTGAAATATATTCTATCATTTCTTGATATTATATATCGCTGTTATTTGCCAAAATATTTTTCACAGTATTTCGGTCATAAACATATCATCAATATTTTACCTTTCCGAAACCGTGACTGAAATACATTCTAGCACTTCTTCACAATATTGCAGCTCAAGTAAATAAGAAAAAGATTACGTCTTACAGCGAACAGTAGGTCACTAATTTGCAATCCGAATCCTCATCCATTGCAATTTAGGGGATTTAAAAATTTATCAACAGTATTGCTAGTCGGTCAGGAAAAGACTGATCAGGTCGGTATTGTGCCATCGGTCTGACCGGATGGTGCAGCGGTCTGATCACTCAAGGGTTGGTAGTCTAACCGGCTAAGATTTGTCTAGATGGGAACTTTCGGTCAAAATTCATATTTATGAATTTAGAGTTGAGGAATGGTTTTTGGTGAGTATGGTTAGTGGTTTTATGTTGCATGAGCTATGTTACAGCTAAATTGAGTCAGTTTGCGAAAAACTTGTGCTTGAAAATAATTTCTTTATATTTGAATGTGCAGGGTCACTTGGGTCGACTGTGATCGACGACGATTACCAGGGCTAGGCTCATGGAGAAGTTAAGACCCAGAACGATCGAGGATGCCAGGTGAGACAGTGAACTCAAGCATAGTACGAGAAAGGCGGAAAATATTGAAGACGAGTTCGAACAGCGGGATGATGCTATGTGGCTTGCACAGGCCAAGTGAGCCATTGTTCGGTGGAACTAGGACGGGAGAGACTTTGCATTGCGTGGCAAGCTAGTGGTGCACCTACACGTGGCAAGCATGACGAATGCTTGCAAAGGATGGTGATGACCGGGTCAACGAGGGGTATTTTGGTAGTTTAACCAAAATACCGAAAGCTAATCTCTCAAGATCGATCCATTTGCGGTAGGCACATAGGGGTTCCGGGGACTATAAATACAGGGGAGAGATTGTTAGTGCGTGCTGTGAAGGAGAAAAGGTAGGGAAAAATGGTGCATGTGGTCCTTACCGGCTGCCAATAGGTTGCGATGTCTAGACGGCGGTCGGGGTAGTAACTGGAGTAGTTTGCGCAACCCCAGTAATGCATACCTAGGCTGATGCGGTACTTAGACTTGAGAGCTTGCACGTGTCCCCGCACCAACAAAGGGGGGTGTCTCCCCCTTGAGTAGGAGTTGCGGTGAATGTTCGGTGGAAACGTTCGGGATGAGGTTGTTGCTATGCGGCCCTTCATTGCGGGCAGCTGACCTCGTAGCACGCTGGGCTGGTTCCCCAATACTTGTCACGTGTGATCAAAACTTTCTTTCTCAGATACTTTTTAACAGAAATATTTGCATAGCAAACAATAAAAATAGCACTATATAACATTTTCCATTTCTATCATCACCGTTCTTTTATTATTGAAATGCTTGTCTATACTACATGCTCATAACGCATATCACATAACTTACATCGGTATAGCCGAGTAAACACCCGTTAATGATCTCACTCTCAATCCCTCCATCCTACGGAGGTCCATCAAACAAATGGTCATAATGTCTTTGTTTTTGTGAGAATGTTTAGCAATTATCATTTTTCTTAGCGATTGTAATTTATCTGTTATCGATTTTTATTATATAATGGATTTTGATTCCATATACATAAATCAAATTTGTTATATTATTTTATTTTCATATCAAATTAGAATATTTTTTGTAAATTTAATTTTGAATAAAACTAAACTTTCTATTTTTCACTTAGTTTGGAATTAAAAAACAAACGCTAATTTTCTTTAACTTTTATTCTATATTTGCATATTTTTGGATTGCACTTCTTATATACTTTCTTTTTTAGTTTTATGTTGGAATTTATTTATAAATCCAGCTGCTAATTTTTTATTTTGAATTTAGGTTATTTCATATAGTATTTGATATGGACTCTTTTTTAATATCGAATTTAATTTTATTTAATTTGAAATTTTAGTTTTAGGTTAGACACAAATCCAACTGCTAATTTTTCATATAATTTCTATTCCGAATTTTAGCTAAACAATGCATCTCCTCACCACGAATGGTTCTTGAAATAGTTGTTACCTCTTCCGCCTTTTGGCTCAACCTTTGAATCAGAATTTGGTGAAGCTGGGTATGAATTTGAAGGTCCCTTTGTGTCATTTTTCTTAACACAATCTGAACACAAGAAATGATCTAATTTTTTGGCCTGCTTGATGGTCACTCCCATACAGGATGGATGAAACCAATCCTTTCATCCCTTGCACTGCACCATGAGGTCATCCAGGTTGTATGACATCTCACACTTGCAGTACATGACAACGTGGTCGGTGGTGAACACGCCGGCAGAAGCCTTGTACTTGAATCTGCAAAAGAAATCCTCCGGGGCAATGTTGTCGAGTTTGGTGTAGTTCTGGAAGGAGTGGACCACGCACTTCCACTCGATGGTGTGCGTGCTCTACGTGTCAAAGTGGTCGGATAGGAAGAGCTCCTTGGCGCCATGGAACTACCGTCAGCCGTCCTTGGACTCCTCCAGCTGGTAGTACCACCGCGCCCGCACCTATACGCTGCCCCTCTCGTCCGCCTCCAGCCGCTCCACCCACGCCACATACAGCGGCTTGTCTGTGTCCGATTGCCATATCAGAATGCAGTCCCCCACTCAGACGACCTTTGTTGGTGCCCTTGATGGTGAAGGAGTCAATGTCCTTCTTCTCCCGCTTGGTCTTGGCCATGGAGGTGGAGTTGGATCAGGAGGAAAACCTATGAGGAAGGAAGGGGAGTGGTCACGGGCTCCGTTTCGACAAGGGAGGAGGCGACTGGGGAAGGAGAGGACTATCACCTCTTTTAAATTAAGAAGAAATATATTCTTAAGCAATAACATCTAACGGCTGCTATAGTTTTGCTTAATTAGGACTCACTTGATTGAGGGCCAGATGTTTTACTTTTTTGTGAGAATTTCTAATCTTTTCTCTTTTTTTTTTCTTAGCGACTCTAAAACGCCATAATCAATGACACTACAGTAACCACCAAGAGAACAAAAAAATATTTCCATTACCATTTACGTTTCCATCTAATTCTAAACGTCACATTCCTAATTCATTTCAAAAGCATGGCATGAACAAAAAGGAGACTTGATCAACATTGATGTATGTCTGATCGATCAAACTCTGAGGAGATAGACACTGAGCTCGGGGCCGCAATTGCTGCTGCTGTTGTCCGGGCTCATCATGTAAAACACATCCGAGTCGCGGGAGCCCACCACCCGCTCAAACCGTGCATGATTGTAAGCTGCCTTTATCGTCTTATCCCTCGCTCATGGTGGGGATCGGGCCTCAAAAACAAACAAAAAGGGTACATGATTGTAGAGCTGCCTTTATCTTCTTATCCCTGCAAATCTGAAGAAGTAAGCGAATCTGAAGGACACACATTGATTCATACAAGCTATGCCTATGATACCCTTCTGATCCCAATACGCAGTGATAAAGGGGTGATCGGTTCGGCTGAAAAACTCGTGGCTTATGGCTGAAAACACTGTAGCTCCTTGGTGCCGTGGAATACCGTCAGCCGTCCTTGGACTCCTCCAGCTGGTAGTACCACCGCACCCGCACCTGTTCGCTGCACCTCTCGTCCACGTACAACGGCTTGTCTGTGTCCGATTGCCACATCAGTATGCAGTCTCCCACTCGGACGACCTTTGTTGGTGCCCTTGATGGTGAAGGAGTCGATGTCCTTCTTCTCCCGCTTGGTCTTGGCCATGGAGGTGGGGTTGGATCAGGAGGAAAACCTATGAGGAAGGGAGGGGAGTGGTCACGGGCTCCGTTTCAACAAGTGAGGAGGAGACTGGGGAAGGAGAGGATTATCATCTCTTTTAAATTAAGAAGAAATATATCTTTAAGCAATAACATCTAACGGCTGCTATAGTTTTGCTTAATTAGGATCAACTTGATTGAGGGCCAGATGTTTTACTTTTTTATGAGAATTTCTAATCTTTTCTCTTTTTTTTCTTAGCGACTCTAAAACGCCATAATCAATGACACTACAGTAACCACCAAGAGAACAAAAAAATATTTCCATTACCATTTACGTTTCCATCTAATTCTAAACGTCACATTCCTAATTCATTTCAAAAGCATGGCATGAACAAAAAGGAGACTTGATCAACATTGATGTATGTCTGATCGATCAAACTCTGAGGAGATAGACACTGAGCTCGGGGCCGCAATTGCTGCTGCTGTTGTCCGGGCTCATCATGTAAAACACATCCGAGTCGCGGGAGCCCACCACCCGCTCAAACCGTGCATGATTGTAAGCTGCCTTTATCGTCTTATCCCTCGCTCATGGTGGGGATCGGGCCTCAAAAACAAACAAAAAGGGTACATGATTGTAGAGCTGCCTTTATCTTCTTATCCCTGCAAATCTGAAGAAGTAAGCGAATCTGAAGGACACACATTGATTCATACAAGCTATGCCTATGATACCCTTCTGATCCCAATACGCAGTGATAAAATCCAGCTTCGGCACCATTAGTGCAGGAAAAACACTTGTCATTAATTTTTAGTAATAAATAGATTTTCTAGCTTTTTTCTCTTTTCTACATTTTTAGGGAAAACACGGGTCTGATGTTATGCTTTTTTATAAGAATTTCTAGTTTTTTCTCTATTCCTAGCCACTCTAAAACACTTGTCATCGATTTTTAGTAATAAATAGATTTTATCATTGATTATGGGCCTATACATAACAAGCAGCATAATTAATACATGTATGATTGTTTGGTCGACCATAAACACTACGAAAAGACTTCATCGCCCGCGTAGGCTAGCAGCCTAGCACGATGGATCCTTCAGACCGTCAATCGAATGCATGCTGATAGACAGGACTAATGTTAGCGTGTAGCAGCTTAGTATACTAATAGTGCATAACTAGTGACATATGGATCTAATTGGTCCGGACATTATCGATAGTTAGTAACTATTTTATCTACTAATTACGGTGATGCCTCTATACAATAGGACAAGCAGTGCGTTTATTGTCCCATCAAGTAATTGCCGTTGGAATGTTTTGCGGTATACATGTAAGATTTCTTTTCCTTTTTCTTCAAAGGATTTTAGGTTACCCATGCTTGAAGTTTTAGGTCATGAAAATAAATTCTAAAAAGAAAAAAAAAAGATACGATCGACGACTTGGAAGTCTTCGGAACAAACCTGTAATTAAGTAGCAAACCAAGTCAGTACTGGAAATAGGGGTAGCAATTATATCGTAGTAGTAGTAGTGTGCACTCATACCACACTACATAGTAGTAGTGTGCAAGTACACCGAATGTACTCAACCACAATATAAATCACAGTGGTGTGCAGTACAACAAATTAGCTATATATAAGGATTATAAAAGAGGATATGTGCTCAGTATGATACCGTGTTACACAATTCGTAAGCTTGATGGTAAGTGAAGTAGTGAAATATAAAAAGAAATGAAATATTCGAGTATATCTGCAAGGTACTTATTCTTTGCGTTAATCAGATCTGTTTTTTAAAAAAGAAAATTCAATGTTCCTGTGAGCTAGAAACTCAAATACCATGTTATGAAAGGTAGTGCTCCAAACTCAAATACTTCGACGCGTTATATTTCTACCGTTGCAGGGAATGACCTATATGATTCAAAAAAGTTAGTCTCGGTCATTGTAAATGAAGAGTATATAGAATTATTTATGTATGAAATGAGTTTACCTGTCGATTAAATTGTTGTACAAGTATGAAGTCGTGTTTGCTTTTAATTAGGGATCAAGATATATTACTTTGTTCCACTTTGATACGATGATAATTAGAATCTAGTATCAATTCCTACGAAATGCTAATTGCAGCTCATGGCATGTGAATTGAGGACGTCCGAGTCCATGGCATGCGAATTGAGGACGTCAATCCATGCCGATACTCTTCACGAATAATACAAAAGCATAAGAAAAAAGAAAAGACAAAAAAAGCTAAAAAAAAGAAAAAAGAAATAAAATAAGCTAAAAAGAAAAAAGAAATACTAGTATATTTACTTAATTGAAGAATTTTCACGCTTGGTCTGCAAAAGAAATTGTTGTGCGCGGATGAGGCGTCTGAGTCCATGGCATGCGAATTGGGATAATTTAATTATTTGCCACTCTTATGAGTAGGGTGGCAACAGATTTGCCACCCTGGCCCGTTGTCAGTGACTCAGACGGCCCCGCATGTAAGTGAGAGAGGTAATTGGCCAATCTTCAGAGTGGCAAAAAGTTGAATTCCCCTGCGAATTGAGGACGTCAATCCATGCTGAAAACGACTAGAATCTGGCACCAGCATGCCATTAATTCTGAAGATAGGCACGTGCCATTAATTCTGAAGATAGGCACATGGACGATACTCTTCACATACACGGCAGGCTCCGCTTTAACTTGAACTTCTGTATGTGGCCTTTAATTTAGACTGGAATTATACGTAACGGCTATTAGTTTTTTAAAAAATAAAAAAATAAAAATTATTATATCTTCACGAATAATACAAAAGAATAAGGAAAAAACACAAAAAAGCTAAAAAAGAAAAACGAAATAAAATAAGCTAAAAAAGAAAAAGAAATACTAGTATGTTACTTACTTGACGAATTTTCACGTTTGGTCTGCAAAAGAAATTGTTGTGCGCGGATGAGGCGTCTGAGTCCATGGCATGTGAATTGAGGACGTCAATCCATGCCGAAAAAGAAGTGAATCTGACACCAGCGTGCCATTAATTCTGAAGATAGGCACATGCCATTAATTCTGAAGATAGGCACACAGACGGTACTCTTCACATACACGGCAGGCTCCACTTTAACTTGAACTTCTGTATGTGGCCTTTAATTTAGACTGAAATTATACGTAACGGGTATTAGTTTTTTAAAAAATAAAAAAAATTATTATATCTTCACGAATAATACAAAAGAATAAGAAAAAAAGCTAAAAAAGAAAAAAGAAATAAAATAAGCTAAAAAAGAAAAAAGAAATACCAGTATATTTACTTACATGAAGAATTTTCACGCTTGGTCTGCAAAAGAAATTGTTGTGCGCGGATGAGGCGTCAAAGTCCATGGCATGTGAATTGAGGACGTCAATCCATGCCGAAAACGACGTGAATCTGACACCAGCGTGCCATTAATTCTGAAGATAGGCAAGTGCCATTAATTCTGAAGATAGGCACATGGATGGTACTCTTTACATACACGGCAGGCTCCGCTTTAACTTGAACGTCTGTATGTGACCTTTAATTTAGACTGAAATTATACGTAACGGCTATTAGTTTTTTAAAAAATAAAATATTATATCTTCACAAATAATACAAAAGAATAAGACAAAAAGACAAAAAGCTAAAAAAGAAAAAGAAATAAAATAAGCTAAAAAGAAAAAACAAATACTAGTATATTTACTTGAAGAATTTTCACGCTTGGTCTGCAAACGAAATTGTTGTGCGCAGATGAGGCGTCCGAGTCCATGGCTTGTGAATTGAGGACGTCAATCCATGCTGAAACGACGAGAATCTGACACCAGCGTGCCATTAATTCTGAAGATAGGCACGTGCCATTATTTTTGAAGATAGGCACATGGACGGTACTCTTCACATACACGGCAGGCTCCACTTTAACTTAAACTTCTGTATGTGGCCTTTAATTTAGACTAAAATTATACGTAACGGCTATTATTTTTTAAAAAATAAAAATTATTATATCTTCACGAATAATACAAAACAAAAAGGCAAAAGGACCAAAAAAACTAAAAAATAAAAAGAAATAAAATAAGCTAAAAAAGAAAAAAGAAATACTAGTATATTTACTTACTTGAAGAATTTTCACGCTTGGTCTGCAAAAGAAATTGTTGTGCGCGGATGAGGCGTCCGAGTCCATGACATGTGAATTGAGGACATCAAAACGACGTGAATGTGACACCAGCATGCCATTAATTCTGAAGATTGGCACATGCCATTATTTCGGAAGATAGGCACATGGACGGTACTCTTCACATACACGGCAGGCTCCGCTTTAACTTGAACTTCTGTATGTGGCCTTTAATTTAGACTGAAATTATACGTAACGGATATTACTTTTTAAAAAATAAAAAAATAAAAATTATTATATCTTCACGAATAATACAAAAGAATAAGACAAAAAAGACAAAAAAAGCTAAAAAAGAAATAAAATAAGCTAAAAAGAAAAAAAAGAAATACTAGTATATTTACTTACTTGAAGAATTTTCATGCTTGGTCTGCAAAAGAAATTATTGTGCGCGGATGAGGCGTCCGAGTCCATGGCATGTGAATTGAGGACGTCAATCCATGACAAAAGCGACGTGAATTTGACACCAGCGTGCCATTAATTCTGAAGATAGGCACGTGCCACTAATTCTGAAGATAGGCACATGGACGGTACTCATCACATACACGGCAGGCTCCGTTTTAATTTGAACTTTTGTATATGGCCTTTAATTTAGACTAAAATTATACGTAACAGCTATTAGTTTTTTAAAAAATAAAAAAATAAAAATTATTATATCTTCACGAATAATACAAAAGCATAAGAAAAAAGAAAAGACAAAAAAGCTAAAAAGAAAAAAGAAATAAAATAAGCTAAAAAAGAAAAAAGAAATACTAGTATATTTACTTACTTGAAGAATTTTCACGCTTGGTCTGCAAAAGAAATTGTTGTGCGCGGATGAGGCGTCCGAGTCCATGGCATGTGAATTGAGGACATCAATCCATGCTGAAAACGGTGAGAATCTGACACCAGCTTGCCATTAATTCTAAAGATAGGCACGTGCCATTAATTCTGAAGATAGGCACATGCACGATACTCTTCACATACACAGCAGGCTCCGCTTTAACTTGAACTTCTGTATGTGGCCTTTAATTTGGACTGAAATTATACGTAACGGCTATTTGTTTTTTTAAACATAAAAAAATTAAATAATACACAAGTATAAAAAAAAGACAAAAAAGCTAAAAAAAGAAAAAAGAAATAAAATAAGCTAAAAAAGAAAAAAGAAATACTAGTATATTTACTTACTTGAAGAATTTTCACGCTAGGTCTGCAAAAGAAATTGTTGTGCGCGAATGAGGCGTCCGAGTCCATGGCATGTGAATTGAGGACGTCAATCCATGCTGAAAACGACGTGAATCTAACACCAGCGTGCCATTAATTCTGAAGATAGGCACGTGCCACTAATTCTGAAGATAGGCACATGGACAGTACTCTTCACATACACGGTAGGCTCCGTTTTAACTTGAGCTTCTGTATGTGGCCTTTAATTTAGACTGAAATTATACGTAACAGCTATTAGTTTTTTAAAAAATAAAAAAATAAAAATTATTATATCTTCACGAATAATACAAAATCATGAGAAAAAAGAAAAGACAAAAAAGCTAAAAAAAGAAAAAAGAAATACTAGTATATTTACTTACTTGAAGAATTTTCACGCTTGGTCTGCAAAAGAAATTGTTGTGCACGGATGAGGCGTCCGAGTCCATGGCATGTGAATTGAGGACGTCAATCCATGCTGAAAACGATGAGAATCTGACACCAGCGTGCCATTAATTCTGAAGATAGGCACATACACGATACTCTTCACATACACGGCAGGCTCCGCTTTAACTTGAACTTCTGTATGTGGCCTTTAATTTGGACTGAAATTATACGTAACGGCTATTTGTTTTTTTAAAATAAAAAAATTAAATAATACAAAAGTATAAGAAAAAAGACAAAAAAGCTAAAAAGAAAAAAGAAATACTAGTATATTTACTTACTTGAAGAATTTTCACGCTTGGTCTGCAAAAGAAATTGTTATGCGCGAATGAGGCGTCCGAGTCCATGGCATGTGAAGTGAGGACGTCAATCCATGCTGAAAACGACGTGAATCTAACACCAGCGTGCCATTAATTCTGAAGATAGGCACGTGCCACTAATTCTGAAGATACACGGCAGGCTCCGTCTTAACTTGAACTTCAGTATGTGGCCTTTAATTTAGACTGAAATTATACGTAACAGCTATTAGTTTTTTAAAAAATAAAAAAAATAAAAATTATTATATCTTCACGAATAATACAAAAGCATAAGAAAAAAGAAAAGACAAAAAAGCTAAAAAAAGAAAAAAGAAATAAAATAAGCTAAAAAAGAAAAAAGAAATACTAGTAAATTTACTTACTTGAAGAATTTTCACGCCTGGCCTGCAAAAGAAATTGTTGTGCACGGATGAGGCGTCCGAGTCCATGGCATGTGAATTGAGGACGTCAATCCATGCTAAAAACGATGAGAATCTGACACCAGCGTGCCATTAACTCTGAAGATAGGCACGTGCCATTAATTCTGAAGATAGGCACATGCACGATACTCTTCACATACACGGCAGGCTCTGCTTTAACTTGAACTTCTGTATTTGGCCTTTAATTTGGACTAAAATTATACATAACGGCTATTTGTTTTTTTAAAAATAAAAAATTAAATAATACAAAAGTATAAGAAAAAAGACAAAAAAGCTAAAAAAGAAAAAAGAAATAAAATAAGCTAAAAAAGAAAAAAGAAATACTAGTGTATTTACTTACTTGAAGAATTTTCACGCTTGGTCTGCAAAAGAAATTGTTGTGCGCGAATGAGGCGTACGAGTCCATGGCATGTGAATTGAGGACGTCAATCCATGCTGAAAACGATGTGAATCTAACACCAGCGTGCCATTAATTCTGAAGATAGGCATGTGCCACTAATTCTGAAGATAGGCACATGGACGGTACTCTTCACATACACGGCAGGCTCCGTTTTAACTTGAACTTCTGTATGTGGCCTTTAATTTAGACAGAAATTATACGTAATAGCTACTAGTTTTTTAAAAAATAAAAAAAATAAAAATATTATATCTTCACGAATAATACAAAAGCATAAGAAAATAGAAAAGACAAAAAAACTAAAAAAAGAAAAAAAGAAATAAAATAAGCTAAAAAAAGAAATACTAGTATATTTACTTACTTGAAGAATTTTCACGCTTGGTCTGCAAAAGAAATTGTTGTGCGCGGATGAGGCGTCCGAGTCCATGGCATGTGAATTGAGGACGTCAATCCATGCTGAAAACGATGAGAATCTGACACCAGCGTGCTATTAATTCTGAAGATAGGCACGTGCCAATAATTCTGAAGATAGGACGTAACGGCTTTTTTTTAAAATAAAAAAATTAAATAATACAAAAGTATAAGAAAAAAAGACAAAAAAGCTAAAAAAGAAATAAAATAAGCTAAAAAAGAAAAAAGAAATACTAGTATATTTACTTACTTGAAGAATTTTCACGCTTGGTCTGCAAAAGAAATTGTTGTGAGCGAATGAGGCGTCCGAGTCCATGGCATGTGAATTGAGGACGTCAATCCATGCTGAAAACGACGTGAATCTAACACCAGCGTGCCATTAATTCTGAAGATAAGCACGTGCCATTAATTCTGAAGATAGGCACATGGACGGTACTCTTCACATACACGGCAGGCTCCGCTTTAACTTGAACTTCTGTACGTGGCCTTTAATTTAGACTGAAATTATACGTAAAGGCTATTAGTTTTTTAAAAAATAAAAAATAAAAATTATTATATCTTCACGAATAATACAAAAGAATAAAAAAGAAAAGACAAAAAAGCTAGAATAGAAAAAAGAAATAAAATAAGCTAAAAAGAAAAAAAAGAAATACTAGTATATTTACTTACTTGAAGAATTTTCACGCTTGGTCTGCAAAAGAAATTGTTGTGCGCAGATGAGGCGTCTGAAAATGACGTGAATCTGACACCAGCATGCTTCAGGCACATGAACGGTACTCTTCACATGCACGGCAGGCTCCGCTTTAACTTAAACTTCTATATTTCTATATGTGGTCTTTAATTTAGACTAAAATTATACATAATAGCTATTAGTTTTTTTAAAAAAATATGAAAAAATAAAAAATTTATTATATCATCACGAATGATACAAAAGAATAAAAGAAAAAAGAAAAGACAAAAAAGCTAAAAAAGAAAAAAAATAAAATGAGCCAAAATTAAAGTCTGATGTGTTCTAAGTAACTTCTAATTTAAATAAGCTAAGCTATAAGCTAAAACTATTTATAGCAAGCCCTAAGCCAGTGTGAAATGGAGAGGGAATAGATGAGCAACGCTAGTGCAAACGAGTGGAGCCTAAGCGAGTGTGAAATGGAGAGGGATAAGAAACGCCAGTGGTAGGAGACTTGAACAAGTCCATCCGTCCACTCGAGTTACTTCGACGCGTTATATTTCTACCATTACAACGGTCACCTTTAGTCATACTTCACTACTAATGATCTCTTAGCTTTAGTAAAATGTCACTGTAAATAATCCAACCAGATTAGCCCTCGTAAACTAATTTTCATGTGTGGTGAATTTCACGACGGCAATGACAATGGTAAAGACGTAGTAGGACAGTAGGACCAGTAGTACCATAAGAGGTAAAGCCACTTTTTGCTCGTTTTCATATCGTATTTATAAAAGTAACTGCATATCCACTATATTGACAAAAATATCGTTTATGCTGTTCGGTGGGCGGGCGACAGCGGGAGCATACGACGTGTGGCACCTGTCGCCCCGTGAGCAGACGACAGGTGCCTTCCACCCGCTCCCTGCCCACCAGACGGCAGGCGCCTACCGCCCGTGGAAGGGATGGTAGGTGATTAAAGCCGGCTAAATTAGCCGACTTAATTACCTGCCTAATTTGTAATTTATAATTTTTTAAATTTAATTAGCTGACTTAATTGCCTGTCTAATTCATAATTTATATTTTTTAAATTTATAAATAGAGCAAATGAGCTCAAAAATTATGATATTTTTTGTAGAGCTTCCTGAGGCATCGTGGTATATTGTATAATTGTTTTGCAATTTTTTGAGATTATTTTCTAACTCTAAAAATTCTTGAAACGACGTATAATTAACTAGACGATTAAGCAATTGTACGCCGCTCTAACAATTTTTAGAGGTAGCAAATGGTCGTGAAAAATTACAAACTTTTTTGTGGAGCTTCCGTATATAGTGTGCTACGTTTTGTAATTAAGTAATTTTTTTGCATCACTTTACTATCTCTAAAAGTTATTTAAGCAGTGCATAATTAAATAGGTAATTAAAAACTAATGGCCAGGGCTAATGACTTGCTGACGCCCGGCCACTGTATTGCAGGCCTGGTGCTGCCCAGTGGCCAGATGGCAGGTCATTAGACCTGACCTTTACTGCTTAATCATCCGATTTAGGCCCGGCCTTCTTCTTCCTCCTCCGCGCCACCACCGCCTTCTTCCGGAAGCGCAGGGAGGCACGGGGTGGTGCGGCAACTCCAGCAAGATGTAGGTAATTAACCGTCCATGGAGCACGCAGAGCCACCCCACTCCCGCTCCCTACAGTCCGCTCGGCCTGCTCCAGATTCTCAACTCCCTAGAGTCGGAAGCGTTTGGCGCAGTTCCACCTGCTGCGGATGAGAATCTGGGAGCGGGAGCTGCGCCAAACACCCCCATAATAGTTTCTAGTGTTACACCTGATGAAACCATCAGGTAAAACAATTATATAACAATCACGAGTAATCAATTATGAAACACCCCGAAAAATTCAAAATTTCGAATTTTCTTGAATTTCTGTTTTCTTTCCCAATTTGGCAATTTTCAGTGAATTTACGCTTTCTTTATTTGGCTTGGCGCCTTCTCCTCTCCCTGGCGCCTCCTTTCTTCCCCTGGCGGTCCCTCGCGCGCGTGCCATCCCCACCGCCTCTGCTTCAACCGCCGCACGCTTAGTCATCTCCTACGCAAGATATTTCGACACCACTCCCAGTTCATCCTCATCCCTCCGCGTGGGCGGCCCCACCAGTCATCCTCTCGCCCTGCCCCTTTCTTGCCCCGCGCGCCACCGCCTTGCGCCCGGTCTCCTCGCCGCAGCTTCCCCTCTCTCAATTCTTCCCTCTCTTGAGCTCCAAGTCAAAGTGACAGCAAATTGTGCAGAGTAGCAATGCCACCTCACCCTCTATCCACTGAGCAGCTGCAGAGACCGCCCCATTCCCCTTTCCTTGCCCTAGAAGCGCATTCCCGAACCCTATCTCTGTGGCCACCGCCCTACCGTGCATATAAAGCCTTGAGACCACTGTAGAAGGCTTCACACCACTCCCATGTACCTCTCAAGGCCGCTAATTTCAGCTCCGCTTCATCGTGTTGCTGCCGATTGCATCCCCTGAGCCCGGTAAGCCCCTCACGCTATCTCCCTCATTTCACTGCTATATTTCAATTGCGCGCTGTCATAGCATCTCCGGGACACCGCAAACATGAAACCAAGCTCAAATTCACATGAGCATTACCCTAAAGCTCCGCCGACGAAGTTTACCATCGGCTCAAATCTCCTTTCCGTGGACAGCCCTATAGGGAGTTTCCCAAGCCAAACCAAAGCTATTCTCATGTTTCCTGCAAACCATAGACGGTAAAATACCCACCAACCTCGCTAGAGAGCCCCCGGAAAGCCCTAATTTCGCCGGAAAGCTCGCAAACCTCTCTCTTCCCGCCAGCCGCTACCACCCATCCCCGTATTCGCCAAAACCTTAAAATGGAACCCCTGTTGTTTCCCGAAGCCGCCCGTACCTTTTCCCTTCGCCAGCGATCAACGTTGAAGCTGAATCACGGTGGGATGGCGCCTCTGTTCTTCCTCTGCGGGAGATGACCCGAGGTTGAAGACGACCGGGAGGAGGCGGCGTGCTCACATCTCGACCCTTCGTGCCGTTGCCGCTTAGCCATCCGAGCCGTCCGCCTTTCACGCATCCAGGCCGACGGGTTGTCCGCGTGTCGCCCATCGGGCGGGCGTGCGCTTGCGCACTGGGCCTCACGGCCGCGTGCTCGCGTGGGACGTGGGCCGGCCGGCCTGCTCGGCTGCGTGGGCGCAGTTCCAACCGGGCCGCGCTGTTCACATCGGGCCGGCCCCGCACTGTAGCCAACTATTCATCCGATTTTTAAAATTCAGAAAAATCAATAAAAATACCAGAAAATTTCCCCAAAATTCCAAAAAATATAAAATACACCATTTTGATCAGTTTAATATCCTGAATTCAAATTTGACCTCTATTTCTTCAAATTCAAATTTTATTAATTTAAATTTCATTCTCCCACCAAAATCAATTCCAATTAAATTTACATTTCCCGTTTCGCCCATTTAAATCTTGATAAAATCCAAATCCACCCGATTCAAAAATTAACCATCCAATTCCCAATGTCTATCTTTTATTCCAAAAATCCATCCAACACATATATCACTTTTAATCACCCTGAACTTACCTCGTCCAAATTAAGCCGTGTTAGCCACTAAGCGTCGTTGAACCTCGATTTCCCAACCCAACCCATTTCCTTTTTATGCGCTTTCTTGTTTTTAATTGCATTTTGTTCCCAGCTTGCATCTCGCAAAGCAGGAACTTATTTGAGTTTATTTTCTACGCTAGTGAACGGACCAAGCAAGTTGGTCAACTGAAAGGTAACAAGGGCAGATAAATTTGAAGCTGGTTAACGAAATCAAGGGCTACAAAAAGAAGGCAAGTCACATGTTTTTGATCATATTAAATCCCATGAATTTACATTATTTATTTAATGTATTTTTATTATTGATAGTTGCGAAATGATATTTGCTTAAAATAAATGTTTAGAATGACATGCTACTTAGATAAATCCTACCACTGAAAGAGCCCTGTTTATATTGATGGCCATATTCACCTTGACAACCTCAGTAATTATTGAAATATTGTACAACTATTCATAGATCATCTCATTCAACATTTTACACTACTAAGTGACCATGGCCGTTGGCCAGTAGGTTTGAAAAACCCGAAGAGGGTAGGGTGGAATGGGACACCGTACCCTAGGCCGGTGATGCTAATGTACAGAGTAGGGTAAGAGGTTGTGGGGATCCGTGTGGCAGACTTCGCCCACCGCTTGACCCTAGGGTTGAACTTCGGGTAGAGAGGTTGTGGGGATCCGTGTAGCGGACTTCACCCACCGCTTTACCCAGGGATGGAGGCTGGTTGGTTTGGTGATGTTGAGTGATGTTGAGCACAGTGGAATTTGTGGTTGAGTGCCTCAGGTGAAAAATATAAGGACAAGAACCTTGTGCCAAGTAACAGATATAGTGACCGCTCAAATCACAGGAGTTGATTTGTCAACACTGGTTTAGTAGTTGCTTAATTTGATTGAAACTCTACAGGATGAGATGACAGGATGCCGGGGAGTTAGGTATGCCGCAGGGTACCTAACAACGGTAGTAGACACTTAAAACGGTCGGGAGAAGTTTTAGTTTATATTTGGCCGTGACTGAGTGATGCTACCGGGTAGAGCCTATATAGAGAACTGAGCAGTGAAACGACCTGGCTTTCTTAACTCAGTCGTGAGGGTTAAGGAATCGTGTGGGTAAAGTTGAGCAACTCTGTAGAGTAAAATAAATGGTATTCGAATACGCTGTGCTTCCGGTTAATGAAGCTGTGTTAATTGGGTGATTCCAACAACGAGGCATAAGTAGAGTTTCTGATGTGGTTAATCTGAGTAATGATGAAACTATGTCTGGTAATAAAACCCCCCTGATCTTAAGGAGCAAATGTTTTAATTTTATTTATTTGCAAATAAAACTGCATCCACTCACTGTAATAAAACCAATATATTCCATTAATCCTGGCAAGTAGTTATATAGTATTTTCCACATGTGATTTGCTGAGTACGGGGTTGGAGTACTCAGGCTTGCATAATTTTCCCCCCAACAGATATCAGAAGAAAAGAAAGCAAATCAAGATTTCGTGTTAGGGTTACGACTGCACTCAAGCGTTCCTGTGGAATTTTTGTCTGCTCTTCTGTATGTAAGTTAAGTTTTGGGCTTGGACGCCCGTGTTGTTATTAAACTTGGCCATTAGGTCTTATTTCAATTAAATTAACTCCTTTTAATTGTTCGTAAGCAGGCGTGATACACTGTTCATCCGCAACTGAAGTCCTGGGCTGTTGCGGGTGGTACGACGTCCCTGTTCCCAAAAATGGGGGCGTTACAAATTATAATATTGGTAAATTGCTATGTTGGTTAATGCCCTACAAAAGCCCAAGAAGAAAAATAGACAGGCTTATAATTATTAAATACGACCAGCAACTGATGTGCAAAGTTTCCTCAACTATGTACCAGGGGAAAAAAAGGAGAAGCTATGATCTTCTCATGAGAGTGATCTGAAACTTTCTACAGGATTCGACTCCTCGAGCAAGACCGCTGCTTGGAAGCAATCGGTTGCATCAGCAATCCTCCCATCATACTTGTGGACTTTTCCTAAGTGAAGCCAAGCCAACCGGTTTGTAGGCTCGATCCTTAGGGCATCCGAGAGGAGGCATCTCGCCGCAGGGTGATACTTCCTTGCTTAGAGAAAAGTGCACCGATAGCCACCTTGGACGGCACATGCTCCAGCTCAGTCGAGAATGCGTTGACATAGACGGCTAGCGCATCCTTGGTCTGCTGACGTGCCTCATGCATGTAACCTGGAATGACGCCCAGGAATTAGCGTTCAACTTTGCATACAGTGAAATGGTCAGCTAATAACAGTGGCATATAATAGAATTTCGATGCTATTTAGTGACATATAATAAAGAGTGTTTTTAATAATATTTTATAAAAATAGTCGTTATTTAGTGATATATATAATCCATTATCTCTAACGAGAAAGACTACCACCACCTCCGCTAGTACCATTGGCTCGAGTGAACGACACTACGACAGACGGACTCGACGGTCCTTTTTTCTCTCTCGGTGTTGATCAACTGCTACTAGCCTACCAGTGAATTACACGAATTTTCAGCGCTCTATCTGCAAAAGAAATTGTTGTTCTGTGCTTATGACTTATGGTTTAAAATTTTAAATTCTAACTGTTCGTAAGAAGTAGTACGCAAATGAAAATAGTCGTATTCGATTTTGGTCAGTACAACTGAACTCAATATATTTTTTTACTACAATTTTTCTGTTAACTCCGCTTTAGAAAATATACCATTTAAAAACTAGTTACTATAATATAAGCCATAAGTCATAAGTGAAAAAGCACCAGCATGTGGACTAAGGACGTTAATGAATGACGAAAACGACGAATCTGACACCGGCGTGCCATTAATGCTGAAGACAAGCACATGCACGGTACTCTTCACATGCAACCGAAAGGAAGCAAGTGTGTAATCGAGAGGGATAGATGAGGAGACTTAGGCTTCACTCATTTTGGCTTGAGTTTCTGGTTTATTCTTTATTATTCTTAAATTTTGTCTTTTTTGTCTTTTGGCTTGTTTTAAAGCTTTTTTGCCTATTCTTTTTTGCCTATATTCGTTTGTATTGTCTGTGATAGGCTAACATGTTTTTTCTATTTTCATTTTTTTAATTTAGTTATGCCACATAAGCCAACATCAACTACAGTGTAATTTCAACCAGCTACAGTGCAATTTTAGTCATAAGCTAGATTATTTTAGCCCAACCGAGCGACCTCTAAACGAGTGAAACTAGTAGTACATAATAAGTGACATATGCATCCTTCGGATCGCCATCAAATGCATGTTAATAGATAGGACTGATATTAGCATGTAGCATGTAGCATATTAGTGTACTGTACAAAAGAAGTAGCACATGCGTCAAACTGGCCTTGACTTCATCCGAAGTAGTCTTTTTTTTTTGGAGGGGACCTCATAGGTAGTTACCAACTATTTTATCTATTAAGTATGAACATGTACATAACATGTGGCATAATTAATGAATGTACGGTTGTTTGGTGGGCAGTAAACACAATACAAAGAGACTTCATTGCCCATGTAGGCTAACATGGTTGATCTTTTGGATCGTCAATTAAATGCATGTTGATAGACATGACTGATGTTAGCGTGTGGTAGATTAGTGCACTCGTATTTCATAACGAGTGATAAGTGGATACAATTGACTTCGTCGATACTAGTCAATTCTTTAGAGGGGACATCATCGATAGTTAAGGCATCTCCAATGATTATAGTTAGCAACTAACTATAAAATTTTCACATCATTTATATAGTACACACTAAAACTAGCATTCTAAAGAACTATCTATAAGGATAGCTATTTGATGCTTACATGCACACACAGAATTTATAGAGGCTGCCTCGTTTGGCATTATAGACTAGTGCTTAAGGAAGAGCTGGCTCGATTTTTTTTGCATACTCTCTTTCCTCCACATAGGATATATGCTGATGTGTACATGCATATAGCTAGCTGACTCAGACTATTGGAGATGCCCTAAGGATAGCTATTTGATGCTTACATGCACACACAGAATTTATAGAGGCTGCCTCGTTTGGCGTTATAGACTAGTGCTTAAGGAAGAGCTGGCTCGATTTTTTTTTGCATACTCTCTTTCCTCCACATAGGATATATGCTGATGTGTACATACATATAGCTAGCTGACTCAGACCATTGGAGATGCCCTAGGAACTATTTTATCCATTAATGATGGACCTGTATATAATAAATGGTATAATTAATACATGTATGGTTGTTTGGTGAGCAATAAACACACCATGAGGAGACTGTTGCCCATGTTGGCTTACACAGGTGATCCTTCGGATCATTAATCAAATGCATATTGATAGACAGGACTGATGTTAGCATGTAGCAGATTAGTGTACCAATAGTACATAACAGGTGGCATATGGATCCAATTGGCCTTGACTTCGTTGATAGTAGTCTTTTTATTGAGAGAGGGGTCTTCATCGATAGTTAACAACTATTTTATCCATTAATTATGACCATGTACATAACAGGTGGTATAATTAATGTATGTATGGTTGTTTGGTGGGTAGAAAACATACTACGAGGTGACTTCGTTGCCCACTTTAGATGACATGGCTGATCCTTTGGCAATCAAATGGATGTTGGTGGATAGGACTGATGTTAACGTGTAGCCGATTAGTGTACTAGTAGTACATAAAAAAGTGGCATATACATCCAATTGGCCTTGACTTCATCTATAGTAGTCGTTTTTTTATAGGGAACTTCATCGGTAGTTAGCAACTATTTTATTCATTAATTATAGGCATGTACATAACAAGTGGCATAAGTTATACATGCATGGTTGTTTCGTGGACAGTAAACACTACAAAGAGACTTTGTCGCCTGCATAGGTTGACACGGTTGATCCTTCAGATCGTCAATTAAATACATGTTGATAGAGAGGACTGGTGTTAGCGTGTAGCAAATTAGTATATCAGTAGTATATAACATGTGGCATATGGATCCAATTGGTCTTGGCTTCGTCGATAGTAGTCCTTTTTTGAGAGAGGGGACTTCATTGATAGTTAGGAACTAATTTATCCATTAATTATGGGCCTATACATAACAAGTAGTATAAGAGCAAGTTTAGTAAGGCTGACTGTGCTAGCTATAAGGGAATCCATGTCAGCATAGTCCTATATGGAGGGGAGAGAAAAGGTGAGAGAGAGCCAAGCCAGCTCCCATGCAAGAGTCAGGCTATAGCACAGGAAAAGAGGCGTTATCCATGCATGTACCAATAGAACTAACTGCTATACCCATGCATGTATTAAATTATCAATACCCATGTATGTATTAAATGATTGAGAGCTCTTGTAAAGACAACTTATAGCCAGCTTATTGTATGAGTTAGCTGCATCATTATCTTTTAATGACATGGAAATGTATTGGAGGTAGCAGCTATCTATACTATTAAACTTGCTCTAATTAATGCATGATGGTTGTTTGGTGGCCAGTAAACACACTACAAGGAGACTTCATCGCCCGCATAGGCTGCCATGGTTGATGCTTTGGATCGTCTATTAAATGCATGTTGCTAGATAGGACAAATTTAGCATTTAGTACATTAGTGTACTGGTGGTATATAATAAGGGCATCTCCAATAGTTATAGCTAGCAACTAACTATAAGACTTCCACATCATCTATATAGTACACACTAAAGTTAGCATTCTAAAGAACTATCTATAAGGATAGCTATTTGATGCTTACATGCACACACAGAATTTATGGAGGCTGCCTCGTTTGGCACTATAGACTATCTCTAGAGCTGTAGAGAGCTGCGTTCTCTTTCTTCATTTAATATCTTCCACGTAGGACAGTTGATGACATGGACTCTCTTGTAGATAGCTGCTATAGACCCATTGGAGATGCCCTAAGTGGCATATGGATCCAATTGTCCTTGACTTCGTCTGATAATAGACTCTTTTTTATAGGGGACTTGGACTCCATCGATTGTTAGCACCAACTAGCAAGGTGACCTATGCACTCATGCAGGCATCATTATTAAAACACGTTTAAATGATTTGGTAATACATATGCAATTTTGCTTTTTTGAAAAATAGATTGTTATAGAACTTCATTTGTGATATTTTAATATTATATATTATAAGAGAGAAAACACTCACTTTGTTCCCCAATACTTGTCACATGTGATCAAAACTTTCTTCCTCAGATACTTTTTGACAGAAATATTTGCATAGCAAACAATAAAAATAGCATTATATAACATTTTCCATTTCTATCATCATAGTTCTTTTATTATTGAAATGCTTCTCTATACCACATGCTTATAACGCATATCACATAACTTACATTGGTATAGCCGAGTAAACACCCATTAATGATCTCACTCTCAATCCCTCCATCCTACGGAGGTCCATCAAATAAATGGTCATAATGTCTTTGTTTTTGTGAGAATGTTCAGCAATTATCTTTTTTCTTAGCGATTGTAAATTATTTGTTATCGATTTTTATTATATAATGGATTTTGATTCCATATATATATATATATATATATTTGTTACATTATTTTATTTTCATATCAAATTAGAATATTTTTTGTAATTTTAATTTTGAATAAAACTAAATTTTCTATTTTTCACTTAGTTTGGAATTTAAAAAACAAACACTAATTTTCTTTCACTTTTATTCTATATTTGCATATTTTTGGATTGCAATTCTTATAGACTTCCTTTTTTTAGTTTTATGTTGGAATTCATTTATAAATCTAGCTGCTAATTTTTTATTTTGAATTTAGGTTATTTCTTATAGTATTTGATATGAACTCTTTTTTAATATCAAATTTATTTTTTAATTTGGAATTTTAGTTTTAGGTTAGATACAAATCCAACTGCTAATTTTTCATATAATTTCTATTCCGAATTTTAGTTAAACAATGCATCTCCTCACCACGGATGGTTCTTGTCATAGCAGTTCCCTTTCCGCCTTTTGGCTCAACCTTTAAATCAGAATTTGGTGAACCTGGGTATGAATTTGAAGGTCCCTTTGTGTCATTTTTCTTAACACAATCTGAACACAAGAAATGATCTAATTTTTTTGCCTGCTTGATGGTCATTCCCATACAGGATGAATGAAACTAGTCCTTGCATCCCTTGCACTTCACCATGAGGTATCAGGTTGTATGACATCTCACACTTGCAGTACACGACAATGCGGTCGGTGGTGAACACGCCGGCGGAAGCCTTGTACTCGAATCAGCAAAAGAAATCCTCCGGGCCGATATTGTCGAGTTTGGTGAAGTTCTGGAAGGAGTGGAGCATGCACTTCCCCTCGATGGTGTGCGTGCTCTACATGTCGTAGTGGTCGGATAGGAAGAGCTCCTTGGTGCCGTGGAATACCGTCAGCCGTCCTTGGACTCCTCCAGCTGGTAGTACCACCGCACCCGCACCTGTTCGCTGCACCTCTCGTCCACGTACAACGGCTTGTCTGTGTCCGATTGCCACATCAGTATGCAGTCTCCCACTCGGACGACCTTTGTTGGTGCCCTTGATGGTGAAGGAGTCGATGTCCTTCTTCTCCCGCTTGGTCTTGGCCATGGAGGTGGGGTTGGATCAGGAGGAAAACCTATGAGGAAGGGAGGGGAGTGGTCACGGGCTCCGTTTCAACAAGTGAGGAGGAGACTGGGGAAGGAGAGGATTATCATCTCTTTTAAATTAAGAAGAAATATATCTTTAAGCAATAACATCTAACGGCTGCTATAGTTTTGCTTAATTAGGATCAACTTGATTGAGGGCCAGATGTTTTACTTTTTTATGAGAATTTCTAATCTTTTCTCTTTTTTTTCTTAGCGACTCTAAAACGCCATAATCAATGACACTACAGTAACCACCAAGAGAACAAAAAAATATTTCCATTACCATTTACGTTTCCATCTAATTCTAAACGTCACATTCCTAATTCATTTCAAAAGCATGGCATGAACAAAAAGGAGACTTGATCAACATTGATGTATGTCTGATCGATCAAACTCTGAGGAGATAGACACTGAGCTCGGGGCCGCAATTGCTGCTGCTGTTGTCCGGGCTCATCATGTAAAACACATCCGAGTCGCGGGAGCCCACCACCCGCTCAAACCGTGCATGATTGTAAGCTGCCTTTATCGTCTTATCCCTCGCTCATGGTGGGGATCGGGCCTCAAAAACAAACAAAAAGGGTACATGATTGTAGAGCTGCCTTTATCTTCTTATCCCTGCAAATCTGAAGAAGTAAGCGAATCTGAAGGACACACATTGATTCATACAAGCTATGCCTATGATACCCTTCTGATCCCAATACGCAGTGATAAAGGGGTGATCGGTTCGGCTGAAAAACTCGTGGCTTATGGCTGAAAACACTGTAGCTGGCTGAAAACACTGTAGCTGGCTGAAAAAAGCACTGTAGTTGACAGAGGCTTATTTAGCATAATTAAATTTAAAAAAATTTAAAAATAAAAAAAATATGTTAGCCCATTACGTATAATACAAACAAATACGGGGAAAAAAGAACTGGTAAAAAAGCTCAACAAAAAGCCAAAAAATCAGAAAAAGATGAAACTTATGAATAGTGACAAATAAGCCATGAGCACTGTTGGGCAGCTATGTTGATCGCGGCCAAAATCCAGCGCAATTATTTTTCGGCACCATTAGTGCAGGAAAAAGCAGATGATGGCTAGGAGATCAATCCAAAAGTTTGAGCTCACAACTGCCTCTCGATCCCATGAACTGATCGAGCTCGACACGTCAGTCGTCACCATTAGCACTCTTCCAAGCCGATCGTACAACGGAATGCGCCTCGCACCAGTAATGCCGGAGCCCGCAATTACGAGCGATCAGATCACAGAATCCCCTACCAATCCTCCCCTGATTCACGATACTGCCGTGGAAAGGCGCCTAAAGCTGATTACGAGATGGACGAAAGCCACTCTGCGTGGCTCCAGCACGCGCCAGTCCGCGGCGCCGCGCTGCGTACTATGCTCACCACGACGTCCCCTCCAGAAGTTTCTTGGGAGGAGGCTGGGGAGAGAAGAGGTTATCATCTTTTTTTAATTAAGGAAAAAAATATATTTTTAAATAATAACATCTAATGGTTGCTATAGTTTTACTTAATAGGATCCACTTGATTAAGAGTCTGATGTTTTGCTTTTTTATGAGAATTTCTAGCTTTTTTTCTCTTTTCTTAGCGACTCTAAAACACTTGTCATCAATTTTTAGTAATAAATAAATTGTATTATTAATTATGGACCTATACATAACAAGTAGCATAATTAATGCATGTATGATAGTTTGGTCGACAGTAAACACACTACGAAAAGACTTCATTGCCCGTGTAGGCTGGCACGATGGATCCTTCAGATCGTCAATCAAATGCATAATGATAGACAGGACTAATGATAGTGTGTAGCAGATTAGCTATGACAAGTGATAGTTAGTAACTATCACTTGGTCTGGACATATGGATCTAATTGGTCTGGACATCATCGATAGTTAGTAACTATTTTATTTACTAATTACGGTGATGACTCTATACAATAGGACAAGCAGTGCGTTTATTGTCCAATCAAGTAATCGCCGTTGGAATGTTTTGCGGTATACATGTAAGATTTCTTTTCCTTTTTCTTCAAAGGATTTTAGGTTAGCCATGCTTGAAGTTTTAGGTCGTGAAAATAAATTCTAAAAAGAAAAAAAAAGATACGATCGACGACTTGGAAGTCTTCGGAACGAACCTGTAATTAAGTAGCAAACTAAGTCATTACTGGAAATAGGGGTAGCAATTATATCGTAATACCACACTACATAGTAGTAGTGTGCAAGTACACCGAATGTACTCAACCACAATATACATCACAGTGGTGTGCAGTACAAAAATTAGCTATATATAAGGATTATAAGAGAGGATATGTGCTCAGTATGATACCGTGTTACACAATTCGTAAGCTTGATGTTAAGTGAAGTAGTGAAATATACAAAGAAATGAAATATTTGAGTATATCTGCAAGGTACTTATTCTTTGTGTTAATCAGATCTGTTTTTTTTAAGTGGATTCAATGTTCCTATGAGCTAGAAACTCAAATACCATGTTATGAAAGGTAGTGCTCCAAACTCAAATACTTCCACGCGTTATATTTCTACCGTTACAGGGAACGACCTATACGACTCAAATTAAAAAATTAGTCTCGGTCATTGTAAATGAAGGGTATACAGAATTATTTATGTATGAAATAATTTTACCTATCGATTAAATTGCTGTACAAGTATGAAGTCGTGTTTGCTCTTGATTAGGGAATCAAGATATATTACTTTGTTTTACTTTAGTACGATAATAATTAGAATATAGTATCAATTCCTACAAAATGCTAATTGCAGCTCAAAGAAAAATCCGATCATGTTTCTTGCTCGAATTAGGTGCTGTTTTTAATAAAAAGATACTTAATCCTTTCAGGGTTCTCGCTTCTAAATGATCAATCATCTTAGCACTATCCCTTTAACAGAATTTTAGCTGTCCTTGTTTTTCCCTTTGACGCCAAAGTTGTGTTAACTTAAAGATATCAATCAGAAGTACATCTAAATGAAAATAAGAGAGGCGCACAAATAACACGTTACACGCCAAAGAAAAAAAATGAGGAAGACTTTTACCTCTCATACTAGTACTTAGATAGCTTCATTCTAAATGACTTCAGCTTCTAGTTTTTTCTAGCTTTCAGTTTATTTAAGTTAAAAACCATTTGAAACACATCGGTTTCTAATTTCGCTTTTTTATCTTTTTTCCACTTATTCTTTTGCATTGTACATACCAATATAATGTTTTTTTTCAATTTTTTCTTAAAAAACCAACATACGTTATAGTACAATTTCAGTCAAAAGTCAAAAGTTACATCAAAAATCTTAAATCAAAAGCTATAGGAGCAGCTCCTAATGTATATACGGGGAGACAGTTTGGTATATGTAGCTCTCGGTCATTTGGTTTTCTTCGAAGTATAATAATTTCATCTAGTTTGGCACTGTTAACGACAAACATTACCCTTCACTAGTATCATTGGCTCGAGTGAACGGCACTACCACAGCCGGACGGACTCGGCCGTCCTTTTTCTCTCTCGGTGCTGATCAAGTGCTACTAGCCTACTAGTATATTTACTTACTTGAAGAATGTTCACGCTTGGTCTGCAAAAGAAATTGTTGTTCGTAATTTATAATTTTTTAAATTTAATTAGCCGACTTAATTACCCTCCTAATTCATAATTTATATTTTTTTTAAATTTATAAATGTAGCAAATGAGCTTTAAAAATTATGATATTTTTTGTGGAGCTTCCTGAGACATCGTGGTATATTGTATAATTGTTTTGCATATTTTTGAGGTCATTTGCTACATCTAAAAATTCTTGGAACGACGTATAATTAACTAGATGATTAAGCAACTATACGCCGCTCTAAGAATTTTTAGAGGTAGCAAATGGTCATGAAAAATTAAAAAAAATTGTGGAGCTTCCTTATATAGTGTGCTACGTTTTTTAATTTTTAAGTAATTTTTTGCATCGCTTTGCTATCTTTAAAAATTATTTAAGCAGCGCGTAATTAAATAGGTAATTAAAAACTAATGGCTGTGGCTAATAACCTGCTGTCGCCCGGCCACTTTACGGCAGGCCTGGTGCTGCCTAGTGGCTGGTCATTAGGCTCGGTCTTTAATGTTTAATCATCCGATTTAATTACGTGTCACTTAAATAATTTTTATAAATAGTAAAGTGGTGCAAAAAATTAAAATGAAATAGTTTTCCCTGTTTGTATCTCCTTGCCATACTTCTTCCTCCATCCTTCCTCCTTCCACCATTTGCACACATCGCCACCGCCATACTTCTTCCTCCATTCCCCACTTCTTCCTTATCCTCCCTGCCACCACCACCTTCTTCTTCCTCCTCCCGACACCACTGCCTTCTTCTTCTTCCCCGCCGCTACCGCCTTCTTCTTCCTCCTCCCCGCCGCCACCGCCTTCTTCTTCCGGAAGGGCGGGGAGGCATGGGGCGGCGCGGCAACTCCGGCAAGACATGGGTAATTACCCGTTCCTGGAGCGCGCAGAGTGGCCTCGCACCCGCTCCCATTTCCCAACAGGCCGCTCCACCCGCACCCGATTCTCAACTCCCTGGAGCTGGAAGCGTTTGGCACCACTCAGCCTGCTCTGGACGAGAATCCGGGAGCGGGAGCGGGAGCAGCGCCAAACGGCCCCATAGTAGTTTCTAGTGTTAGACTTACACTAGATTATATAACAATCATGAGTAACAATCATGAAACCATCAGGTAAAACAATTATATAACAATCATGAGTAATCAATTACAATCTTAGTAAATTGCTATGTTGGTTAATGCCCTACAAAAGCCCAAGAAGAAAAAATAGACAGGCTTAGAATTATTAAATAGGACCTGCAACTGATGTGCATTGTTTCCTCAACTATGTACAAGGGGAAAAAAGGAGAAGCTGTGACCTTCTCATGAGAGTGATCTGAAACTTTCTACAGGATCTGACTCCTCGAGCATGACCGCTGCTTGGAAGCAGTCGGCTGCATCAGCAATCCTCCCATCATACTTGTGGACTTTTCCTAAGTGAAGCCAAGCCATCCGGTTTGTAGGCTCGATCCTTAGGGCATCCGAGAGGAAGCACCTCGCCGCAGGGTGATACTTCGGTCCTTGCTGAGACAAGTGCACCGATAGCCGCCTTGGACGGCACATGCTCCAGCTCAGTCGAGAATGCGTTGACATAGGCTGCCAGTGCATCCTTGGTCTGCTAACGTGCCTCATGCATGTAACCTGGAGTGGCATCCGGAATTAGCTTTCAACTTTGCATACAGTGAAATGGAGAGAATTTTCCTGTCTCAATATTTCATAGAAAGTCAACCTAAAAAAAATCATAGAAATGGTGAATTCTCAGGTTTAGGAAGGAGGTAAATCTACAACCAATGTTATCAGTTAAGACTGGTATTTGCTTGTTTGTAAACCAGATGTTTTTAGGGATTAGGGTCTTTCACACAAAGCTATATCAAGCTCTGTGCTACAGTTTGTCAATTTGAGGAAATTATAGTCCGTTTTCCCACAATTCTTGCATGCAGAACATTGTTGGTTGCTCCACAATACATCAACAAAGTTAAGAAAATTCATAACCTGCTGAATATAATTAAGTTGTAGGTAATGCACTGATTACCTGCCAGCAACGTACCGCAGACCGCTACCTTTTTTCCAAAATTCTTACGGACAGTGAGACAAGATCAGAGGCAGGAGTTTTGGGGTCAGAGGCTTGGTTAAGCTCCACAAGGAAAATGACATTTTTTTTAGCATAGTGCTTTCCTGATTTCCAAACACTAAATTGCCTAAAATCTAACGCAATTTGGATAGTAATGTAGTAGGATCCACGGTGGCATAGCACGGTGCCAAAGCCCATGACGCCGTGCTGTGCAACAACGGCGCTAACGACCGTGGCGTCGTGCTCTGGGACTTAAGCCCGAGCGCGACCCCCACCCCCTCACTCCTCTGTTCAGCCTGAGAGCAATCGCTGCCGCCGCCCCTCTCATCCCCTCCAAATCTATTCCAATCCAACGATTTTTCTCGCGATTTTGCTTCCAAACCGAGCAAGCAAGGTGAACTCCCTCCCCTCCCTTGATTTTTTTGCAATAAATATGGATTATTTGAGGTACATTTCGTGGGGCAAAATTTGAAACCTAGATGAAATTAGTTCAATTTGGCTCGGTTTTAGGTTGGATTTTCAATAGATATGCGTAATGTAAGAGTAGTAATGTGTATAGATTCGTTTTTAGGGTTTGATTTGAGTGAGATTGATGAATGTTTAGAAATACATATGTTTTTAGGGTTTGATTTAGAAATACATATGTTTTTAGGGTTTGATTTGAGCGAGATTGATGAATGTTTAGAGATATATATGTTTTTAGGGTCCATTTTAGAAATACATAAGTTTTTACGGTTTGATTTAGAAATACATATGTTTTTAGGGTTTGATTTGAGCGAGATTGATGAATGTTTAGAGATATATATGTTTTTAGGGTTTTTTTGTTATTCTTATCATTAATGTTTTTTTGAATGCACAGGATGGCGAGGTACCGGCTGCTAGACGAGTTCTACGAGAGAGAGCACCGCGGCAGGCTCACGGAGAACAGCCAAGTACGTGTGTTGTCGAAATGTATATGTGTTTTCATCACGCAGCTAACTTTCATAGCAATTTTCAGGAGCTTCACATACTTCGTTCTCGAACCCATGATGGGTTCCACTTGATGCGATACGACGACCGCTATACCCCACTGCTTCGCCGTGCTGGGCTTCACACGGTCGCCAACCTAGTACGGCGGGGCATGCCGGTCTTTAACCCCGCAGTTTTGACCGCACTTGTCGACAGGTGCATTTTCTCTATTGGTTCCATTTGTTTTTGTTTTTATATTAGTACGTACGTAACTAATTCTTTTCTCCGTGTACTATTAACAGGTGGAGGCCAGAGACTCACACGTTCCACTTTCCCTGTGGGGAGATGACCGTCACGCTGTAGGACGTGGCGATGATACTTGGACTTCCCATTAGGGGATAGCCGGTGGTCGGCCCGGCGGTGTCTGAGGGCTGGAGGGCACGTGTGGAGGCCTTTCTGGGCACGCCATTGCCTCCTGTCCCAGAGAATGCCAGGCGAGGCCGTGTCTCAGGGGTCCGCATTAGTTGGTTGCGGGCTACCTTTGGTGTATGCCCTATGGACGCGGACGACGCCACGGTGACCTACCATTGCCGCGCTTGGGTCCTCCACATGTTCTGGGCCGTGCTTTTCCCGGACGCCACGGGGGACGCCGCTTCGTGGATGTACATCCACTGCCTCCTGGACTGGGGCGACGCTGGACAGTTCAGCTGGGGTTCGGCGGTCCTCGCGTTCCTCTACCGCCAGCTTTGTGAGGCCTGCAAACGCACGGCGGCCTCGTCGATGCTCGATGGCTGCGTCTTCCTCCTGCAGGTGTGGATGTGGACACGTATTCCTGTGGGACACCCTCGAGTGTTCCAGGCGCAGCCTTGGCGTCCACAGGGTGTGGATGACCTCGGGCCCACTGTGGAGTACCTGTGGGATAGCGTCTCAGTCCCGTTCGCGACCACAGAGCGGGCGTACGTGGATTTCAGGAACGAGCTGGACACCTTGTCTCCCACGATGGTAAGAAATTGGTAATGCATTTATTTTTCCTACAGTTCTTGGTTTTTGTACATGGCTAATCGTGTGTTTCCCCGTATGTTTGCTTGCTAGGTCTCGTGGGAGCCTTACTCCGAGCCACAGGTTGTAGCTCTACCGCTCAGCACCATGTGCCGCAAGGACTACCAACTTTGGAGGATGAGGTGTCCGTTGATTTGCTTCTATGCCGTGGAGATTCACCTCCCCCACAGAGTCGCACGGCAGTTTGGCCTTGTGCAGTTCTACCCCCCGGAGGAGGTGTCGACTTTTATTGCTTTGCACAAGTAAGTTACAATGTTTGTTTCATTTACAATTCTATTGGTTTTTATTCTAACACCTGTTGTTAACATCTGCTATATGTACTGGTTCGACAGGGTCTGCCAACGAAAGGTGACGGACTTCACTCATCACCACCGAGACTACGTCCAGTGGTGGAGGAGGTACGAGGACAACTGCGATCGGGACAATACCCCCACAGCAACGCCAGCTTCTGGGAATACTTGGCTTGGTACCACACTACCACCCGCTACAGGCTGAGGCAGCAGTGGACCGATGTCGACTACGCGGACCTCGCTTCGTCCGAGGACGAGGACACTGCGTACGACAGGCGTGCGAGGGAGGGCACAGTTGTCGAGGCCACTCCGATTCTTGATCGAGTGGTACGGAAATCATGATATTTGCAATACTTTGGTTCAATACGTTTATCTCGCACTTACTTATGTTGCCTTATTTCTTTAGGGGACTTCTCTGCGGACCTCGGTGCATGAGATCGATGAGGCTCTCAGCTACCCAGCTGGCACCCCGGACAGCGAGAGCCGCCTGCGGGATTTCTTGCAGGTACGAAGATAATTCGTTAAGTTAGAGCCATTCAGCATGTATACTATAATGACATATCATTACTTGTAGAGACTTAGACGTCGCATCAGTCGGGCGGCAGCTCGTTGAGGTTGCCGCGCACGCACGGACGTCGCATCACCACCGGCGGCCTCGCAGCGCTCGGGTGCCGCTGTAGCCTCGTCGTCACACTTTGGCATGCGCCAGTCCACGAGGAGCTCGTCACGCACTCCGACTTTCAGTCAGGGCGATGATGACGACGACGACGAGGAGGAGCACGAGGACGAGGAGGCATCTACCCACGACGAGATTGGGATGTCGCAGATGCCCGACGCACCATCTACTCAGGCCTCACAGCGGCCTCGTTGTTCGGCCCGTCCCTGAGCACATATACTCCAGGGACTGATGCTCTGGCCAAGGGCAAGGGAAGGGCCAAGAGGCAGTGAGAGTGGCTATTTTTGTGCGCTGAGACCTGTGTAATGTTTTGACACTTATGAAGAGTTATATGATGTTTATGTTGGTATTCAGTCGTTTTATATGTCAATGTATGTGTATGCATGTCTATGTGTGTGTATATGTGTCCGTATGTGTATGTGTATGTGTATATGCAGAGCTGTGTATGTGTATGTGAATGTATGCAGTCTGCAGGTTCAGGTATCACGGCGCCAAAGAGCCTGGCGCCGAGCTGTGCAAATGCGGCGCCTACAGCGCCAAAGGTCCTGGCGCCGCATTTGCACAACTCGGCGCCAGGCTCTTTGGCGCCGAGCTATTTACACGGTGCCAGGACCTTTGGCGCCGAGCTAGCTGAACCTATAGAAAAACAGCAAACTTTGCTGTTTTTTCTGCAAAACATATGCACATACACACATACACATACATTCGTATATAAATTGGAGTGGATTTGGAGGGAGAAGAGAGGGGCTGCGGCGGCATGCTCGGCCTGTTTGAACAGATGAGTGAGAGGGTGGGGGCCGGGGGGCCGTGCTGGGGCTTAAGTCCAGAGCACGGCGCCACGGTCATTAGCCCCGTAGGTACATGGCACGGCGCCATGGGCTTTGGCGCCGTGCTATGCCACCGTGGATCTTACGTGGCCACACACGGTGCCAAAGCATATGGCGCCGTGCTATGTACCCTAGGCGCCAGATACTTTGGCGCCGTGCTAAGGGTCTATTTTTACAAATCTTTTCTCCAGAGGTCCATATGTAAAAAACTTTCAAATTTTGAGCTAAAAAGCAAAAATTTTACTAACCATAGGTCATTGCGGCAAGAATATCCTATAAAACCTCATCACCTTTAAATCCTTATTACACCATTTCAATCTTATTACATGGCCATATGTCATAATTTAAAAGGGTCCAAACAAGTATCTAAATGTGTCATGAGTACGTAGTGCTTGGGGCCCTGCGGGCCATATGGGCCACGGTACCATCTCTCTACTACGGTTTTGACATGGGTGGCCCTGGCCCCTATGGGCAGTATATCTATATATTGGTTTGTTTACATGATCTTCTCCACCCGGGCGGTCCCCTTGAGATCGAACATACTCCTATCCCTAGCTAGAGCAAGAAGAAGCCATGTCCGGAGCTGATCGTCAGGAAGCGGCCGTAAAGGTGAATG
The DNA here is from genome assembly GCA_017311315.1 of Dendrocalamus latiflorus. NCBI lineage: Eukaryota > Viridiplantae > Streptophyta > Magnoliopsida > Poales > Poaceae > Dendrocalamus > Dendrocalamus latiflorus. The sequence goes on along the minus strand of CM029642.1, from coordinate 5,442,448 downwards.
ACTCGAACGACCATAAGCGAAGCATGCAATTGGTGTTAATTCGAAAGATAAGCCATTAATTCGTGCATCGTACATGCCTGTTAATGCGTACACATAAGCTAGCTATTCGGCATGCAGGCCACGGCGACGGCGGCGGTTCAGAGGCAGGCGGTGAAGGTGAGCACCATCCCGATCTTGGCAGCGATGCCATGTGAGCAGAAGCGGGATGACTTGGAGGTGCTGGTGCGCGTGGAGGCGCCGAAGGTGGTCGAGAAGCGCGCCCCCATCGACCTCGTCGCTGTGCTGGACGTCAGCGGCAGCATGCGTTGGGTGCCGGACGGGAACACAGACCCCGACAAGGGGAAGGGGCAGCAGTCGAGGATGGATCTTCTCAAGGAGGCCATGAAGTTCGTCGTCAAGATGCTCCACCTCGACGACCGCCTGGCCATCGTGGAGTTCAACGACAAGGTCGAGCACATCACCCCGCTTTCAGAAATCTCCGAAGAAGGCAGGACCTCTTTCCTGGAACGTGTGAACAAGCTCGAGCCCAATGGCTGGACCGCCTTCCGGCCGGGCTTGGAGAAGGCCGTGAATATCCTGAACGAGCGAACCGCCAACGGCGACACGAAGCGTGTAGGTGTCATCGTCTTCCTGTCGGACGGGGAGGAGCAAACGGGTAGCGTCTCCATCCCCAAGATCGATTGGGACAACGTAAGCACCGACCCCGAGGACTCGCTCCGGCGCACTCTCAGCGCGTACCCGGTCCACACGTTCGGCTTCAGCAAGTTCCACGACTCCAAGGCGCTGCACCTCATCGCCAAGTTCTCCGACGGGACCTACTCGTTCATCAACCAGGGCCTCGGCAAGATCAAGGACGCATTCGCCGTCTGCCTGGGCGGGCTCCAGACGGTCGTCGCCGTCGACGCGACCATCAACCTCAAGGCCAACGCCGCGCAGGGGGTGAAGATCAAGAGCATCGATTCCGGGGCCTACAAGAGCCACGTCAAAGAAGGCGGAGAGTCCGGAGACATCCGCATCCCCATCCTCTACGCCGCTGAGAAGAAGAACTTCATCGTCCACCTCCACGTGCCTCCTGCGGCGGCCACCGGTGAGCAGCTGCTGATCACCGCCGGTGGCCAGTGCCACGATGCTTCGGGCAGCCCTGCGGCCCAACACATTCCCATTAAACAAGAGGAACTGTCCATCCAGAGGCCAGCTGTTGTCGTCGCCAACAAGGACAGCCGGCCCAACGAAGACGTCCTGCGCTTGCTGGCGAAATTCCAGGAAAGATACAAGGGCTTGAAGAACGATGCGAAGTTGGAGCAGCAAGAAGCTGGGGGGTGGCTGCTGGCTGAGTGGGTCAAGCTGAAGGAAACCTCCAGCTTGAGCGAAGGAGGAGGCCAGCTGGACCTAGGGCACTTCGAGAAAGATGTGCAGGACATGGTGAGCAACCTGAATAAAGGCTTGGGGGTAGCCTACATCTACTCGTGGGAATCGAGCCACCAGATGGAGCGCGCGACCACCATGGGCTCGCCGGAAAAAATTGCCGCCGCGTACGTGACGCCAGCCATCAACAAGATGGCACAGGTGGCACAGCAGCCGCCGGAAGCAAACATCGCACCGCTGGACCTGAAAAAAATCACCGTTGCCCCGGACAGCACGCCGCCTACTCCTGCTCAGACCGAAGAGGACGACGCTCATCCGAAGCCAGGAGGAGTAGCTGTTGTCCCGGAGCAGGTGATCCATGTGCCTCCATCCCTTCTCTTAATTAGTACTAACACAGTACACTCGTTGCTCCGTTGTTTTTTTTTACCTGTAATTAACATCAGATTTGCTATTGCACAGGCGACTAAAATTTTTTTACGTTTCAGTCACCTGAAATTGCACTCTCAATGAACTAAAATTGCAGCCCCCCTCCAAAAAAACAGCTGCAACTTTAGGTGATTCAGAGTGCAACTTCAGGTGACCTAAAATTGCACTCTCAATCAGCTAAAATTACAGTCCCCCTCAAAAAAAACATGTGCAACTTCAGGTGATTCAAAGTGCAAGTTTAGGTGACTGAAAGACAAAAAATTTCAGTCGCCTGTGCAATAGTCTATCCCAATTAACATCCATATACGATCCCTATAAATAGCACACACATCCATATATGTATCAGTGCCGCAAACATAACTGCCCACCCTATCTTACCCTAGCTTAATGACGAAATCACTAGTATCATCACTAATGATTCACTATGCATGACATTTTTGCTTTTTGTCATAAAGTTTTTCATTGTAGAAAGCCAAATCTGTTGTGCTGTATCATCGTCTAGCTAACGTTTATTTTTTTGTGTGGTTAATTAGTTAATTAATCTCGATAGTTTGAAACATAAATACATTAGACGTACTTGACACGTAGGTATTACATATACGTGGTGCTACTGTTCTACATACGCAGGCCACATCCTCCGCGGAGAAGGTGAAGATAGAGTTACCCGTAGCAGGGGATATCAAGGTGATCCCTTATGCTCAAGATGAGAAGGACCTGCCAGTGCTTGTGCGCGTGGTGGCGCCGCCGAAGAAGGAGCGCGCCCCGATCGACCTGGTGGCGTTGCTCGACGTGAGCGGCAGCATGGGTTGGAAGACGTCGACGCCGGGTTGGACGAGGCTGGACCCAGTGTTAAAACTTTCGGTAGCAGAAAACTTTCGGTGGCAGACGAAAGGAACGAAAACCGAAATTTTGTTGGTTTCGTTCGGAATTTCGGACGAAAAAAATCAAATTTTTGATGAAATTTAGTCAAAATTTGATTAAAATTTGAACAAATTTTAAACAGAGGTAAATTCGGCCAAATTTTAGCCGAATGTAACCTGTTTCGCTACCCAACGAAAAGGACGAAATTTCGGACGAATGACGAAATTTCGGACGAAATTTATTTCCCTGGCTGGACCTGGTGAAGGGCGTGATGCAGCTGGTGACGAGAAATCTCGGCGCCAGCGACCGACTCGCTATCGTGCCGTTCAACGGGCATGTCGTCGGCTCCCCTGCGCTCATGGAGATGAACGAGAAAGGCAAGAACGATGCGTTCGTGAAGGTGCAGCGCCTCCAGGCCGGCGGTGACACCAAGTTCCTGCCAGCCCTCATGTATGCCTCGGATCTCCTGAAGCACCGGCTGCCGCCGGTAGGTGAGAAAGAGCCCAGTCCAGGCTTCGTCTTCCTGCTCTCCGACGGGGAGGACAAGAGCGTGCTCAGCCACCAGAGCCTCGTCGACGACCGCTACCCTGTGCACACCTTCGGCATGTGCCAGAAGTGCAACCCGCAGTCGATGCTCCTCATCGCCCGCAAAACCGGAGGGACCTACCACCCCGTCAACGACAAGCTCTCCAACATCGCGCACGCGCTAGGCGTCTTCCTCGGCGGGATCACATCCGTCGTCGCCGTCAACACGAGCATCAACTTCAAAGTGCCGGAAGGCTCGGGCGTGCAGATCAAGAATGTCGACTCCGGGAGCTACACCTACGTTGGTAACAAAGAGGAAACGTCCGGCACCATCAAGGTCGGCCCCATGTACGCTCTCGAGGAGAAGAAGTTCATCGTCCACCTACACGTCCCCAAGGTGGATCCGGCGCCGGAAAAGAAGACGCAGCTTGTGCTGACGGTGAGCGGCTCGTACAACAAACCCACCGGCCGCAAGGTGGAGTCCATCGACGAAAAGGATGTACATGTCAAGAGGATCGAAAGCCCCGACAACACGAAGCCCACTGGTAGTGGTACCTACTACAAGCTGCTGATGGTGGAGATCGTCCGCGTCAAGGTGCTTCAAATCGTTACCACCGTCGTGAACAAGCACAAGGACTCCGACGAGCCAGACCACCAGCAGATGGCCAAGGAGCTGATGGACGAATGGGACAAGTTCAAGGTCGTCTCCCATGAGGGGCAGAAAGAAGCCATGGACCTCTACGGTCAAGCCATCACGGACATGCACACGAGCCTGACCCAAGAGGGGCCCGTCGGGGTGCTGTACTTGCACGCGTGGCTGGCGAGCAACGGGACGCAGCAGGCGACCACCATGGCAGCGTCCGCGTCGTCCTCCGTGGTCAGCTGGTTCCACCAGCAGTACATGCAGCAGACGGCCGCCGACGCGGTGTTCCACTCGTCGGGGCTCGTGACCCGGCCGGGGGCCGGGGGGCAGGGCAGTGACCCCTGCAAGTGCGTCGACTTCGACAGGATCGACCAGCGGCTTGACCTCTGGTCCAGGGTCAAGCGCGAGGCGCCGCAGTTGTTCCAGCCGTCGGAGGACTTCGACTCGCACCAACTCACCGCCGTCTTCGGCGAGGCGTCGCTCGAGGCCATCAACCGAGCAATGCACCACGACATATACCTGGTACGTATATACAGGCTATAGCTAGTTATTCCATGCATCCATTAATTAATATTATATCCTGGCCGCTAATTAATATTAATTGCAGGCCGTCGTCCATGCGAGCAACCTGAGGCGATGCTACCACGCCGGGAAACAGCCGCAGGAGCAGGCGCAGCAGCATGGCAGCAATGAAGCGCCGCCGCTTGATGTCGCAAAGCCCAGGGAGTACTGACGACGACGCGCGCGCATGCATGGGCGATCGATCGTGCCGTGCATGCACATAAGCTTAATAATTAGCCAGGTCGAGATCGACCTGCCCTTTTAATTCCTCAACAGCTTTCGCTCCTTCCTCTTTCAAATAAAAACAAGCTTAATGAGCGGCCACCTCGTTGGTCATGTCATGCCATTAAGCTTGCCCGGTTGTTACTTATATATTTCAGGTTCCTTCCTCTTTCAAATAAAAACAAGCTTAATGAGCGGCCACCTCGTTGGTCATGTCATGCCATTAAGCTTGCCCGGTTGTTACTTATATATTTCAGTGTGTTTGTTACTTGGTCCCGCTTCAGGCTTGGCACCTGTGTGATCGATTGGTCGAGTCGATCGACTTGTATGATGTACTCATACCTTGGCTTGAATAATTTGCTTTGGTTTGGTCTAATGAACGAGTGATTGAAAATTAATATGGATATAGTGACCTGATTCTTGTTTGATTAGATTTTGTGATGTTATCTGCTATCTATCTACCTATATGTTACATATTATTAAAAGATAGAAAAAGAAGCCGCTATCCTATAAGCTACCACATTGTTAATCAAAGCAACAAGGAAACATCTACATCGATTATGGTTGACGAGGATGTAATATCTAAGCTAATTATTTAATGATTTAATCTACACCCTGACCTGTTAATTAATACCCTATATATACCCGACAAGTCGTATAGGGTATATATATATACATGTCTCGGAGAATATTCCTAGGATATAAAGCCTCTCCAAGTAGCTGTCTCAAACGAATTAGTCGCTGACAACAACTACGTCCACAGGCGCCATCTCCAGGAACCGACATGACACATCTTCGGCAAGACCAACTGCCACTTCTTCCGTGCTATATAAGGACCGGTCGAGCGATGGATAAACAGGAACAACATTGAACATTGAACACTTAACACTCATTGTTCTCTCCAACCAGTGAGCAACCCTAAAAACAGAAGTAGGATTATTATTCATTACGAAGGAGACGCGAACTATATAAACACCCTATCTCCGTAGCACTGTCTCAGCCTTAGTGTCTTTTCACATTTACCGACTAAATCGTCGACAATGGTAGACGCAGATTATAATGGCGGAGATTTACTAGTCCATAACTATTCGAATTCTAAGCTAAATGATGCCTATTACAAATACAAGAAGCCTATCCAAGCAAAATTCGTTCGAGCGACCCCATGGCAGAAGCGGACACAGCTGGACAGCGCGGCAAATCGGCAATTAAGGAGCTCAACACAAGTCAACGTGATTAATTACGTCCACGCCAAACAACTCAAGACATCAACGGTGCCGGCATGGAGGCGGCGTTCCATGCTGGTGGCCTGCTCGACAGACGACAGGGAAGGCGGTCATCTGGGAGTACACAGTTCAGAAGAGGATGCACGTGGACAGAAGAGGATGCAGCAGCGTCACCACCATCAAAGAGAAAAATATAAATATGCTGTAAGTTCTAAAAAAACATCAGGCTATCACTTTGAAGGACCCTGATTATAATTACAGACGGTAACCACTGGATGCGCTAAGAAAAAGAAAAAAAAGAAAATTGCTAAAAATTATTTTAAAAAGAAAGAAAAGAATCTTACATTTAATTTGGTGGATTTTAGCTATAGTTAAGAAAGCATATGTAAAAGCCCAGCTTAGCAAAAGCCCAGAATATCATCCACAACTATAATTACAATCAATTTAAACAATTAAATACACTTTGCCAATAGCTAGGCATCAAATATAATTCGACAACATATTTATAAACAGAAATTTTAGCAACACAGAAAATCAATAACTCGGTATTAAGATGAACCAAATGACAATAATATGAATCGATGATAATTTTAACCAAATACTCATGTCTCTTTAACTCATTTTTCTTTTCATGAATGTAATGTTTATGTCATCACTTCTCTTACTTTTACCGTATAGCTGAGTGTTCACCCGTCGATGAATCACTCTTGCCCCATGCTTTTTATACAGGGTCTCAACTCCACTCCTGTAGAGTGCCTACCAAAGTAGGTCTTTTCCCACTCTCGTAAGGTGACTGCCGAAGTAGGTCTTTCTCCACCCACTCGCATGAGTCATCCACACAAAATAGGCTCTAGAGGACCACACAGGTCACCTCTTTGTAACATGCAATGCAATGATTATATCTTTTATTATTCAATAATCGACATTAATCCATTGACATACTCATCATTTTAACCATAGTCATCATCATTCTACCATAGGCATCATTGATCATCATAAGCATGTGAGCATTACCTGAACAAGTGTAATTGTTGGACCGAAATGGCGACAGAGGGGGGGTGAATGTCGATTCTTAAAAGACTAACCCCTCCAAAATACTCTCTCAAAATTCTCTTCCAAGAGATCAGGGGGCAGCAAGCAGAGTTTCAGACAATAAGACTTCAGAGATTTCAGATTTTGAACTCAGGTGAATTTTGTGACTTCCCTTTGATCCTCTTGGTCCAGAATAGCAAGGAAATGATTATAATAGCCCAAGGGACTTAGGAGACCAAGGAAATCCAATTTAAGACTACAAAATTCAGATTTGGACAAAAGCTTGAAAACTTACAGAAGCATTGACAAGAACTTAGATTCCCACCAGGTCATTTATCCTTTGGTCACAAGACTTTGTAGACATGTTAGCAATAGCCATTGGACCCTCCAGGTCAAACCTCAGGCTGTCTCTTAAAGAAAATCACTGGGGGACCGAGAAACCCTAAAAGTCTGTAAACCTACAGACCTAACACCAAAATCCAAATTGCCATCTCTTCACTGATCCTTTGGCTATGAAATTTTAGAACTAGATACTAGATAGCCTCAGAGCTCTCCATACCAAATTTCAAGCCATCTAGCGAAGGGAATCAAGAGTTTCTCCAAAACCCTAGAAACTGCAAAACATGAACAGGGGAGGCTTAAAACCAAAAACTGAAATTAAATGGAGTTGGCTCTTGGGAAACTTGATCAAATGATCTTGGAGCAACATCCCAACCTAGAGCAACCCATTTTGATCCTTCCCAACAAGAAACAACAAGAAATTGAAAAGCTCAGAAATCTCTCACAGAAGGCATCGAAGAAAAAGAGATAAACAGGGAATGCAAACTTCAGATATCATTCATTAGATCAAAAGAAGTACAGAGGAGTCCCCATACGCCTGGACATTGGAACAAGAAGTTTGATTACAAGTCTCTCAATCCCTCATCTCCCTCTCCCAACTACAAGCCCTACATGCTATCCTGGAGAGGAGACTCAAGAATGCATCGATTAAGGACACACACAGAGGGGACACAGCCCTGCTGTATACACCAACCCTCCAACCACTAAAGCCTAAAGCCAAAACCAACTTGCAAAGCTTCTTTTGACTAGAGTAAACCCTAATACCCTCCAACAACCATACATGGGCATGCAGCCCCCAAATCCTATTTATAGCCCATGGCTAACGGGTCTCCACCCCGTTACGCCCGCTATATCCAACGGAGCCCGCTCCCGCTTGTGCAGCCTCGCGAATTTCCCGATTCGCCCCTCCTCACCTTCCGGGAAGCTTCCACGCTCCTTGTCGTCCAAGACTCGCAACCATATCGAATCTCCGCCATCTTCGACACATCCGACCGTTCTGACCTCGACACCTCCTGTGTCTAGTCCGATCACCTCGTGTCTCACCACAGCTCCGCTTCGACGTCCTGTAGTCACACAGACAAGAAACACGTCAAATAGCATCGCTCGATACATGAAAGCGTACATAGCATCAAAACATCACACTTACCATGCCGAAGTCCAAACCTGTCGAAATCATCAGAATATACATCCTAATCCCATACGACCAAGTTTGACCAAGTCCGACCGAGCCCGATTGCACCATGCAACGACTCGACTCCGAACCACTCAAACCAAACTCGACTCTCATAAACCGATGTCAATTACTTATCACTCACATGTGGTCGCCTCCACATGGTCCATCAGTAATAATGTGAAACATCATGGCATGTATTTATCTAAACATATCAACAAGTTCAAATACCCGAATACCATTCTACCATTCACTTGCCTTTCTAGTCGTGATGAACAGGTTGACTAGAAGATGATGCCAACTCCGACGCTACTCCTACAATAAACACTCAATCTCAAAATAAGCTACAACAATACAAGAACAACAATCAAACAACAACGCTCCTACACGCTTCCCAAATTTGCAACTCTCCCTTTACCAGACAATGACCCCTGTTGTCCTAGTACTAAAAATAGCATATCCTCAGATCCTTGCTTCCTCATATCCTCAGAAAAATCGTATCCTAGACCTTGATTGAATTTGTAATTCTTGGACTGGTCTAGAATAAGATTTAGCTTCTTCTTGCCTCCTACAAACCTCTCGAGAGTTTTCATAAGATACTGACACTCCCGAAAGAGAGATGTGCAAGAAGAGCAGGGGGAAAAAGAGACAGCAGAAGGTAAGGGAGCAGAAGAAGAACCAACAGCAGAGGAACGAATGGCTTGAGCACGCTCAGCCGACTTAGAAGGGACAGTTCTACTGCTAGTCAAGTGGTTCACATCGCTAGGCGTCTCTACCTTACCCTTGGGCTTCTCCCCCCAGCAGCACACACATTACCAGCAGAAGGTGGCTTCTCTAGAAGGTCCTTAGTCAGCTTCACACATTTTTCATCCAATGCAATCAAGTCAGATTTTAGTTTGTTACAGTTAATGCATGGTGAGCTAACAGGGTCCTTAGAAGCCGATTGAGTCAATCTGTTGTTATCATCAACTAATTCTTGAAATTGTTTGGAGACAGCTTCAAGCTCAGCAGTAAGCTTGGGACAATTCACACATAAAGCAATAGGCTCAAGAAGAAAAGCTTGTAATTCAGCAATTTTATAATCTGCCCGTTTTAAGCTTATCTTCAAATTATTGCAATTTTCACAAGTCTCAGGCAGATCGAGAAGCATGGTATACAAATCTCTAAAAGCATTGTCCTTATCCTCACGAGGTGCAAGATATAGTCTCAACAGTAGTAGATGAAGGAGGAACTACCCTACTCATCTCAAGTTCAGCAAGAAGACTAATATTCTCCACCTTAATCATGTCGAGCTCAGAGGACACACTATCATGCAAGGTCCTTAGCTTCTCCATGTCATCCAGCAAAGCAGTACATACATCACAATCGTCACGGGAGGGAGCAGATCTAAGTGAAGTAAGCTCCCGTGACAAGCTCTCTACTTCCTTCTCCAACTCGCTAACCCTAGCTCTAGATCTAGCATGGAATTTCACTAGCTTAAGAAAAGCATCATTAAGCTGGTCGTATGAAGGGTATACCTCGTTAGAGTCGGAGTACAGCTCGCTGTCGCTGATCTCGCCCTCAAGGGCCATGAAGCACATGCCGGATAAGTCGTTGCCGCCCTTGGGTTCTTGCTCTTCCTTCCCATCATCGTCGCTCCACCCCTCCACCTCGCTAAGGTCGAGGTCGTCGAAGGCGATGAGGACGCGGTGGAAGAGCTTCTTGGCTTTGCCAAGGTCGCGGAACTTCTTGCCTTGGGCATTAGCAAAGGGCTTCTTGTTGCGATTCTTGTCGATGTAGTCATTCTTGCTCACACCGCCGTAGTCACCCTTGCCCTTCCCCAGCTTGGGGCAGTTCGCTCGAATGTGGTTGGGGCCACCACACTCGAAGCAGATCACAGGTCCTCCTCTCTTTCCATCCCTCCTCCTCTTGTAAGCATGGGAAAATTTTCTCGCTAGGAGGGCTAACTGGTCATCTGCAAGCTGCTCTAACTGATCATCAGTTACGTCACAAAGAGCAGCAAGCGAGAAACCACAAAGCGAATCAGAAGAAAGATCAAGAGCTGAAGTGGGATCGGTAACTAAAGCCATCGACTGCGACTTCGACTTACGAGAGGCAATGTCAATCTCGTGAGTCTTGAGGCGTGAGTACAACGCGTCAAGAGTCAAAGTCGAGAGGTCGGTGGTGTCCTTGATGGTAGTCACCTTCATCTCCCAAACCCACAAATCAAGAGCCGTGAGCATCTGACGAGCGTTGTCCGAGTCGGGGTATGTAAGACCGACCGCTCGGAGGTTGCTCAAGATCTTGTGAAAGCGCGCAAAGCACTCATCGAGGGACTCACCAGCGAGCATTTCAAACTTGTTGTAATCTCGCTTGAATTGGTCCTATCGGACTGTTTTGATCTGGGTGGTGCCCTCATGGTATGCGTCGAGGGTCACCCAGATGTCGAAAGCCGACGCGAGATGAGAGATGCGATCAAAATCGCTTCGGCTCAACCCCTGAATGATGATGTTCCTTGCCTTAGCATTCGCCTCAACATCAGCCATGTTCCCGGCATTGATGTTCTCATCGGCAGGAACATGATATCGTACTTTGACCTTACGCCAGATGGCGTAGCCCTGAGTCTGAATGTAGGTCTCCATCCGGCTCTTCCAGAAGGGATAGTCGATCCCATCAAAGACCGGGGGCTTGGTCGAGTACTTGTCTATCGCCATGGCTCTACAGACCGGTTAAGATCTATCGAGAAGAGCTAACCGGCTCTGATACCAATTGTTGGATCGAAGTTGGCGATAGAGGGGGGTGAATGTCGACTTAAAAAAATTATTATCCCCGAAAAGTTTCCACTTAACGAAACTCCTCTCAAATAGCTATGAAGAGCTATGAAAGAGTTAAAACAACCTCTCTGGAACTTTGAGCACCCAAAAGAAAAGGCATAGCAAACAAAGAAATCAAAACCTAACAAAAACAGCAGACAACACAGGCTGTCAGGTGGGGTCGGTCAGACCGCCACTTGGGGGCCGGTCAGACCGCTCAATGAAGGCCGGTCTGACCGCCGTTCACCCACCGGTCTGACCGCCATAGTATGTCCGGTCTGACCGGCCCCCTGATCCCAGAGTGCAGTCTAAAAAACTGAAAACCCAAAATATTGTAGAATCTTCAAGAACGTGAGAAATTGGGGGTTTGCTCCCATTCTTTTTGGCCCAGAGCAACACTACAACATCCTAAAAAGCAAGAGGGCTTTGGGAAACAAGGGAATCACACTTAAAAGTAAGAATTTCAGATTATGACAAAAATCTGAAATTTTTGCAAGAGCTGAACCAAAATCCAAATTCCTCTCCAATCTCTGATCCTTTGGCCATGAAACTTTGGGAATAGCTAGACAATAGCCTCAGGACTTAACATGGCAAGTTTCATGCCATCTCATGAAGGGAATCAAAAACCACATCAAACCCTAGAAAGGAACCACAGAGGATGAACAGGGCATAGGGAGGCAAGAAACTTGATTCTTCCAAAATGATCAAATTGCTCATGGAACTAGATGACCAAAGGGTCTAGAAATGCAATTCCATCATAGAGCAACCCATTTTGCTACTCCCCAGCAAGAAACAACACAAAAAGGAAAAACTCAGAAATCAAGCCCAAAAAGCATCGAAGGGAAACAAGCACGAACAGGAGAAATAAACTTCAGACCTTTCATTCCTAAACAATCAAGGATTACAAGAAGTCCCCATACGCGATTGATACAAAAAGAATGATTACATGGAAGCTCTCTTCAACCTCTCCCTCTCACAAGCCCAAGAACATCAAGAACTCTACATGCTTGGAGAGGAGCACACACACAAAGAGGAGATGATCGAAGGAGACACTCCTCCAACACAACTCTGCCTCCCTCAACCACTAAAGCCCTAAAGCAAAACAACCTCTCCAAAGGCCATTTTGACTAAAGCTAAACCCTAAAAGCCATGCACTCCCTCACAAGAGACATGCATGCACTTGAGAGAGAATATGACATATCAATGGATGAATTTGGCTGAAGTTTGTTTATTTAAGCATTTAGAGCCATGAGAATTATCCATGATGACCATGTTTGACCAGGTTTGATCAAGTCCGACCGAAGCCGATTGCACCACGCAACGACATAGTCCGAACCACACAAACCAAACTCGACTTTCCTAAACCCTTGTCAATTACTCATCACACAAACGGGGTGACCCCCCACATAGTCTCTCATGGTGTATTCTTCCATTCGTCAAAAAGTTTTGCCACCGATTTTTGGGCTTCTGCACATTGTACTCTGTGAGTGGACCCTCTTGAAGGCCTCGGATGGTAGTGTTGATTATTGTCGTGTGCTAACGCCTTTTACTTTGCAACGAACCGCCAGAAATAGTCACGTAGCTTCTCTCCTGGCTCCTGCTTTACGGCGAAGAGCTGATCGGTGTCGACCCGCTCTACATAGTTGCCCTGAAAGTTATTATGCATAAGGTTGTGGATCTGCTCCCATGCGTACATGAAGCCGGGGGCAATGGTGAAGAACCAGGAGAGCGCTACCAATTGGATTAAGAGGGGTAGTCCTTTTGCCTTCGTCATGTCATCTCTGCCCACTGCATCGATTGTCGTCTTGTAGACACGCAATCACTCGCAGGCGTCAGTTTCACCTTTGTACGGCTCAATGTGGGCAATCCTCCAGCCAAGCACTTTGCCGTAGCCCTACAGAGAGGGCCAACTCTGGGTCCAGCTGCCGAGAGGTTTTGACACGCGTTTGGCGGTCCCCAGCGCCCGTCGTCATCGTTGTCCTGGCTACATAGATCGCCTAGGTGTAGGATCAAGGATAACCGACTAGAGAGGGGTGAATAGAAGGTTAAATAATTATTCTTGTCTTCTAAATAATTTCTACAATTTTAATATGGCAGAAATTTAAAGCAATTGAAACCTACACAATTCTAGTAAGTTTAGGGCACTACAAGTATAAATCTTTACACGAGGCTCTAGCACAAGTAAACAATCGCAATATACTAAATGTATAGGAGCTGAAAAAGAGACAAAGTGATAACCAATGAACACACAATGTTTTTACCGTGGTGATCAGAAACTTGCCAGTTTCCTCTAGTCTACGTTGAGGAAAGCCTAAACGACTTGGACTAGCTCCACAAATTAAGGCTCAGCTCCTCAATCCATTGTTGGTAGTCCTTCCTTTACTTCGAAGATAGTGGACACCAAACCACTCACAAGTCGATAACAGGCTTCTTCACAACCTTCTTGAAGAAGTCACCGTGGAACTCCCACCAAGTCGTCCAGGTGCCGGCAAGCACCAAGAGTAAAAGATCACAACCTTCGCTTGGTGACAATCAAGTGTCAAAGGATCAATCTAAAGATACGCACAGATCGCCATGGCGATTGAGGTGTGGAGTGAATGCTTAATGCTCGAAGATGTTCGATAGAGTCTATTCTTACTGTCCTTGAGCAGGTGTATGGGTATTTATACCCTCACCAACCAAAACTAGCCATTACAAGGAAGTTCCTGAAAAATTTAGGGCGAGCGGAAGTATCGCGGTGCAAATGCTAGTACTTCCGCACCTATTTTGACACAACAGTAACGATTATGTTAGAGCTTTTGAACTAGCCATTGGAAGTCGATGCGGAACTAGTACCGTTATAAATCTGGTAGTTCCGATAACTGGAAGTTCCGTAATATCAGCACGGTATTAACAGAGCAATAAGAAAACATCTACACCGATTATGCTTGACAAGGATATAATATCTAAGCTGATTATTTAATGATTTAATCTACACCCTGATCGGTTAGGAATTTTTAGCAGATTTGGCACTGTTGGCCACGATATTTACAAAAGTAGCAGTATGCACATCGTATTTGCAGAAATGTCACTTTTGCCGTCCGATGGGCGGGCAACAGCGCCGACAAGACGACGCGTGGGGCGCCTGCCGGCCCGCTAGCAGACAGCAGGCAGGCTGCCCAATGAGGAGACGACAGGCAGCCTGCCGCCCGGTGAGGAGATGGTAGGTGATTAAGCCGATTAGTCGGCTTAATTATCTGCCATAATTTTTTATTTAGTAATTATTTAAAATTTTAAATATATCAACTGAGCTCAAAAAATTATAAAAATTTATGTACAACCTTCTGACATAATGTACTTAATAGCGTAATTTTTGAGTAATTTTATCCATTGTGAATGTTGCTTAAAAATTTATAACATTTTGATATTTGTGCGAGTTTTTATATATAGCAAACGAGTTCCAACAATTACGAAATTTTATGTAAAACCTCCTAACATAGTTGTAGTTATTGTGTAATTTTTTGAGAATTTTATGTGGTCAAATTTTCCACATTTATTTGGGTTAATTTAATTATAAATTAAATTTACGATTAAATTCACTGGCTGTAAATTAGGGTAGTTAGTTAAGTTGGCTAATTAGCCAGCTTAATCACCTATCATCTCCTCACCAGGCGGTAGGCTGCCTGCCATCTGCTGGCGGGGCGGCAGGCATCTACCGCCGGCGGCCCCCTCCCCCGACGCGTTGTCTCGCCGGCACGGCTGCCCGCCCATCAGATGGCAAAAGTAATATTTCTACAAATACGATACGCATACTGCTATTTTTATAAATACCGTCGCTAACAGTGCCAAATTCACTAAAAAGTCAATCGGTTAGTACCCTATATATACCCAACAAGTCGTATCTCTACTCCTTAAAAATGTGAGTTGGTGGTCGTCGGTCCGTTCTCCCTCCTCTCTTCTCAGCCATCTGATCAAAGATCAGCCGTCCAGATCTGCATGTAGGTAGTTCTTTCACTCGTCATAGAAAAGGTCGGGCCGACGCATGAGCCATACTCCTCTTCTCTTCCCCCGCACCCCTGCCTCCCACAACCGCCTCCTCCTTCTCTCCCCCGAACCCTCGTGCCACACCTCCTCCTCCTCAGCGTCGCCACCAATTCCTTCCCTACGTAGCAGCGTCTGGTCGCAGTCCCCTAACTTCCCCCAGCAGCATTGCATCCCCCTATCGCCACTTCCCCAACGCATTCGCCTGCCGCCTCCTCTCTCCATCTGCCTGCCACCGCCTCCCCACCTCCACCTCCTACAACCGTCGCCTCCTTCCCTCCCCCGAACCCTCATGTCGCGCCCACCAATTCCATCTCCCATCGCCCCTGCAACCAGCGGCACGACGCTCGGCGACAACGGCTGGTGGATCGGAGAGAAGGGCGCTCGGCGATGGTTGTGGCGGCTAGATGGGGAGAGGAGACGAAGTTGTGGTCGAAGCTGTGGTCGAAGGGGGCCACGGCCAAAGGGTCGTGGGCGAAGTCGAAGGCATGGTCAAAGGGACGGTGGTCGAAGTCGAAGGGTCGTGGTCGAAGTCAGGTCATGGTCAAACTCGAAGGGTCATGGTCGAAGTCCAAACCGTGGTCGAAGGGGACAATGGTCGAAGGGGGCAGTGGTCGAAGTCAAAGGGCTGTGGACGTGGCCGAAGTCTAGGGGCTATGGTCGAAGTCAAAGCCATGATCAAAGGGAAGCCTGAGGTGAAAACATCAATTGGTATCAGAGCCGGATCGGACCCAGGAGCGCGATCAAGCGATTGTGTGAGCCGTCATGCCTCGCCATCGATCGGCTTCACCGCCAAGGCAGTCTTGCGGGGAGACGCCGCCGCCATCGGGGACCTGTGGTAGCAGCGGCGGAGTAGAGCGCGGTTTGGTGATCCATCAGGTCACCAAGGAGGTCAGCAGCAGCGGGGCGTTTTCGACGCTCACGAAGACCAATTACTTCGACTGGGCGGCGCTCATGCACATGATGCTGCAGGCGCATGGTCTAAGAAACGC
The DNA here is from genome assembly GCA_017311315.1 of Dendrocalamus latiflorus. Lineage (NCBI taxonomy): Eukaryota > Viridiplantae > Streptophyta > Magnoliopsida > Poales > Poaceae > Dendrocalamus > Dendrocalamus latiflorus. The sequence continues at coordinate 5,426,276 of CM029642.1, read as the reverse complement.
AGTGAGCATCGGCACCGCCGACTACGTCGAGGACCGTATGGTGCTAAAGGTCATCGCCAAGGTGGTCCCGACGGAGATGATGGGAACCATCGCTAGCAAGGCGACCGCCAAGATCATGTGGGACGCGATCAGCACCATGCAAGTTGGTGTGGAGCGCATGCGCAAGGTGAAAGCAAATACTCTCCGGTGCGAATTCGATGGGCTCATGTTCTGCGACAGTGAGATGGTGGATGAGTTCGGCGTCCGAATCAACAGGATTGCGCATCAGCTTGCAATCCTCAATGACGGCTGCATGGAGGAAGAAATTGTCTGCAAGTTCCTCCAGGCACTCCCGCCAAGATACGCACAGATCGCCATGGCGATTGAAACTCTCCTCGACTTGAGCGAGATTTCCGTCGAGGAGCTCATCGGCAGGCTCAAGTCTACGGAGGAGCGACATGACCTTGCCGGTGGTTCCATCGCTAAGTTGCGCGGTGGTTCCAGGCTGCCCAAGCCCTCAGGCAGTAGTGGTAATGGGCGAAATCCGATCGGAGATGACCAATGCAGATATTGCGGCAAGACAGGCCATTGGGCTCAAGAATGTCGCAAAAAGACAAGGGACGAGCAGGCCCATGCGGCCTAGGTGGAGGAGGCCGAACCCACGTTGTTGGTAGCTCACGCAACGGTCAACACCACATCGTTCACTCCGCCTCCACTGCCACTAGCACCAGCGTCGCCGGCGAAAATCGAGCCGACCAATCTCCAGGAGAAGCTGTCCGTCCAGCTCGGCGAGGAGGGAGACATCGGTTGCGCGCAGTGGATCCTCGACACAGGGGAGACCAATCGTACTCTGGATCCAGCGCCGCCAGCGAAAAATGAGCCGACCCATCTCGAGGAGGAGAAGCTGTACATCCAGCTCAGCGAGGGGGGAGACAGCGGTTGTGCGCGGTGGATCCTCGACACCAGGGCGACCAATCATATGACCGGTGCACGATCTACCTTCGCCGACCTCGACACAGGGATCCGCAGCACCGTCAGATTTGGGGATGGCTCGGTAGTAGCCATCGAAGGCCGAGGCACCATGCTCTCCAAGTGCAAAAGCTGGGAGCACCAGGAGCTCACTATCGTCTACCATATCCCCAGGCTGATGGCGAACATCATCAGCCTGGGTTAGCTCGATGAATACGGGTTCAAGATCTCGATTGAAGGAGTGCTCAGGATCTGGGACCAGCGGAGGCGCTTGATGGCAAAAGTACAACGCTCGCCGAGTCGACTCTACGTCCTCAACATCGAGATTGACAAGTCAGTGTGCCTCATCGCACGGAGCAGTGAGGTGGCCTGGCAATGGCATGCCAGGTACGGGCACCTCGGGTTACAGGGGTTGAAGAAGCTCTTCAAGGGGGCGACGGTGCGCGGGCTACCACAGATCAACCACCTCAAGCAGATCTGCGACAGTTGCCTGGCCGGGAAGCAACGGCGACATCCGTTCCCGGCGGTGAGTGCCTACTGCTTGGAGCTCGTGCACGCGAACCTGTGCGGGCCAATCACCCCACAGCCGGCTGGTGGCAAGTGTCTGTTCTTGTTTGTCATCGACGACAAGAGCAGATTCATGTGGATCGTGCTACTGGGGTCGAAGGATGAGGCCGCAGCAGCGATAATTTGACTTTAAGCTCGGGTGGAAGCAGAAGTCGGAAGTAAGTTGGGCACGCTCCACACTGATCGCAGCGATGATTCACGGGGCAGACATTCGGTGACTTCTGCGCCAAACAGGGCATCCAGCGCCAACTTACTGCGCCGTATACTCCCCGGCAGAATAGCGTGGTAGAGAGGCGCAACCAGACCGTGCTGGGCATGGCACGGAGCATGCTCAAGGCAATGCGTATGCCTGGCTGGTTTTGGGGGGAGGCGGTCATGACGGCCGTCTTCATCCTGAACCGCGCGCCGACGAGGAGTGTCGAGGGAATGACACCATTCGAAGCCTGGTATGGACACAAACCACCCGTGCATTTCTTCCGCACTTTTGGATGTGTCGCGCATGTCAAGGTCGCCGGTGGGCATCAGCGGAAGCTTGACGACCGGAGTACACCGATGGTGTTCATCGGGTACGAGCCAGGATCGAAGGCGTACAGGTTCTATAACCCGAGCACCGAGCGGGTTCACATCTTGCGTGACGCGGTGTTCGACGAAGGCAAGGCGTGGGACTAGAGCAAGTCGACAGGGAGCTCAAGTGCAGAGGACATGGATCCTTTCTATGTCGAGTTCATGACGGTGTCAACCAGTCGCAGACGGACGAGACAGCAACGACCCACGATCCGCCACCGACTCCGGAGACGCTGGGCGCAACATCGTCTATGAGCACAGAAGGGCCACACACGCCACCAGCGACACCTACACCAAGCCCAGCCGTCGAGTTTGCATCGCCACCGTCGGTTGAACCAGACCTCGATGACGAACATGATGACGATGCCCCGGTCCGGTTCAGGACACTGGAGAACATCCTCGGCCTGGCGGCGACAACAGGCCTAGCAGAGCGGGAGATGGGGGATGATCTGCTGCTTGCCGTAGGCGACGAGCCTGCCACGTTCGAGGAGGCACGTGGCGAGGAGTGCTGGCAGAAGGCGATGATCTAGGAGATGGCGTCGATCGAGCAAAACAGCACGTGGACGCTCATCGACTTGCCTTCAGGCCACCGTCCAATTGGCCTGAAGTGGGTTTTTAAACTGAAGCACGACGAACGGGGGGCCATCGTCAAACACAAGGCGAGACTCATGGTGAAAGGTTATGTTCAGCAACAGGAGATCGACTATGACAAAGACTTCACGTCTGTTGCTCGGATGGAGTCGGTGCGGATGTTACTCGCTGTGGTGGCTCGGGAAGGTTGGCTCGTGCATCACATGGACGTCAAATCGGCGTTTCTCAACGGCGAGCTAAGCGAGGAGGTGTATGTTCGGCAACCGCCAAGCTTCATTGCGGTTGGGCATGAAGAGAATGTGCTGAGGCTATGAAAAGCTTTGTACGGACTTCGTCAAGTACCTCGCACGTGGAATGTGAAGCTCGACAGTAGCCTCTGCGATCTCAGTTTCACCCGGTGTGCCAGCGAGCACGACATGTACACAAGGGGCGTCACGACGTCATGTGTGATGGTGGGCGTCTGTGTTGACGATCTCATCATCACGGGATCATGCTCGTAGGACATCGACAAGTTCAAGGGTGAGATGCGTCGACTCTTCTGTATGAGCGACCTGGGGTTGCTCTCTTACTACCTCGGGATCGAGGTGAAGCAGGGCCGGGACGCCATCACCCTGTGCCAAGCGGCGTATGCGCACAAGCTGCTCGAAAAAGCGCAGCTAGGAGGCTGCAATGCGTGCCAGATGCCCATGGAGGTGCGTCTGAAATTGTCCAAGAACAGTGCTACGCCGGAGGTGGACGCAACGATGTATCGCAGCTTGGTGGGAAGTTTGCGATACCTGGTGCATACACGGCCCGACATCACCTTTGCCGTGGGCTACGTGAGCAGATTCATGGAGAGGCCACAGCAAGAGCATCTTGTCGTTGTCAAGCATCTGCTCCGGTACATCTCCGGCACGATTGACTATGGCATCATCTACTCCAAGCGCTCGAGCGGCGACATTCACCTGACGGGCTACAGCGTCAGCGACTTGGGGGGAGATGTGGATGACAGGAAGAGCACCACCGGGATCATCTTCTTTCTCAGTGAAGTACCAATTTCTTGGCAATCCCAGAAGCAAAAGGTGGTAGCGCTCTCCTCCTGCGAAGCAGAATACATTGCGGGCGCAATGGCAGCATGCCAAGCAGTATGGCTCTCACGGCTGCTGGGTGACGTGATCGGCACCAAGCTCCAGCCGCCACAATTGAAGATGGATAACATGTCCGCGATCGCCTTAAGCAAGAATCCTGTCCTCCACGACAGAAGTAAGCATATCGATACTAAATTTCACTTCATCCGTGAATGTCTGGACAGCGGAAAGATATGTTTGGATTTCACGAGCTCTCAGGAACAGCTCGCTGACATTCTGACTAAGTCACTCGGATGCGCCAAGTTCTGTGAATTGCGCGAGAAGATTGGCGTCGTCAAGGTCAAGTGAACCGAGCAAGAATTAGGGGGAGATTGTTGCATAATCAAACTCGGATCTGGTTTCTATTTTTTCTGTACAAAACTTCCTATTTTCGGAAGAGTTCAGACTGTTTTCATTTTCAGTTTTGAATAGTTCGCAGCGCGTGCAGAAGTCCAGATCACATGCGTGTCGGACATGGTTTTGTATTCCGTTTTGTAATCATACTTGTACCTATTTAAGAGCAATAGAATCATGAGAAAAGCTGCATTCGGGCAGCATCAAAATCTGAAGCTCATTGAGTTTTCTTGCGTGCGTGTGCTTGTTTTCATCTATTGCCGGCAAGGGAAGCCTGAGGTGAAAACGTCACTTTATTCTAAGTAATGACCCTTGATCCCACTTTGCAGTCTCATCTAGTGCAGTGTCAGTTGCCACTTCTGCTTCCGAGCACCTCTGCTGTGCAGAAAGAACCAATGCTAGCAACCTCCAACCTTTGGAAACAGATCCACCAATTGCATCAATATACTCCTTCGCACATCTCAGGGCAGCATTCATATTCCGCTGCTCAGCATATGGAATTTTAGCTATTTCTGTATAATATATGGATTATAGTCCGTGTAGATACATGGGTTGATGACTAGTTGAACAAAAGGTAGCTCACACGTCTCGCTAGTTTGTCAAGTAATAGTTGTTAACACTGAATCTTGTATAGGCGCGTTTGTGATAACAGTGCTGTTGATTTGAGAAACTTTATTTCGAGAATAGATGAAAAGCAATTATCAGATTTCGGACTTTGCAAACACTCCCTCCTGCACCTGTGAGGGAGTGTATAAAGCATCCTCACCAATGTGCTTGGTGAGCTTATACTTTACTGGGCCATGATCAATACTGATAGTACATGTACTGTCAGAGAAAAAAGACGTAGGTCCCATCACAGGCACCCCAAAATCTACAAGTAGCCATCTCAATTAAATAATCTCTGCTGTCACTACTGCCATAGCTCTCAACTCAGGTTCTACACTCGAATGGAAAATTGCAATCTTCTTCTTTGTCTCTTAGATAATCAAGGAGGAGCCAAGAATAATACAGTAAGTAGAAAGAGAACGACGATCAGAATGATTAGTAGCCCAGAATAATACAGTAAGTAGAAAGAGAACGACGATCAGAATGATTAGTAGCCCAGGTTGAATCAGAGTACGCCTGAAGATGTAGTGAGTTGCGGCTAGGAAAGAATAAACGATGGGTGATACTCCCACACAAATAGCGAAGAACCCGAAGAAAGTGACTATAATGAAGGTGGGTAGGACGAACAATGAACTGATTCAAGATATGAACAACATGAGCAATATCAGGATGAGTGCTCACAAGTTACACTAGACTCCCAATAAGATGGTGATATTGAGTAAGGTCCTCAATAAAATCACCATCGGTGGCCCGAAGTTGAAGAGATAACTCCATAGGAGTCTCAACAGTGCGAGTGTCAGCCAAACTAGAATGATCAAAAAGATCTTAGACATACTTCTGCTAGAAGAGATAGTATCCCTCAGGTGTAGAAGTGGCCTCAATCCCAAAAAAGTACAAAAGAAAATAAAGATCAGTCATCAGAAACTGCTCACAGAGATGCTTCTTCACATATTTGATGAATGAAGAGCCATCACCAATGATGATCATGTCATCCACATATAGAAAAAGCAGTGCCCTACCTTGAGATAAGACATGAACAAAAAGAGCAGGATTGTGGGAACTGATAATGAAACTGACAGTGGTAATCACTGAGGTAAACACATGTAAACTAGACACGAAAAGCCTACTTGAAGCCATAAACAGCATAACAAAGACAACAGATGTGCCAATATGGAACAAAATACCTCAGCGGTAGCTGCATGTAGACCTTGTCATGAAAAACACTATTGAGGCATTTTTAATATCCAGCTGAGAGGTAGACCGCTGACGAATAGAAATAACAGCAACAAGAGTGTGAATGGTGGTCATAGGAGCAACAGGAGCAAAAGTCTCATCATAGTCACAACCATAATTCTTTTGGAAGCTGCTAGCCACAAGACTAGTCTTGTAGCACTCAGTAGTATCATTAGATCGGATCTTAATCTTGTACACCCACTTACATGTGATAGGGCGAGCATGCACAGGTGTTAGTATAATATCCAAAGTCTCTGTACACCGAAGCGTATCAAGCTCCTCTCCTATAGGGAGCTATCACTTAGAATGAGAGCAACCTCACAATAAGAATTAAGCTCAGTGACAGAGAGAGCATAAGCTATGAAAGCAAAACCAAGATGATCAAGAGGCCAAAGAGATGTCTAGTCATGAAGGGTATAAGGAGGAGCATCATCAGAAGGATCAGATATCGGTGTCGACAAAATACTAGGAAAGGAGGTTGGCGAAGGACGAGGACACCTGAAGTAGTGAACACCAGAGAAACGAGATTGTGGTGGTGCAAGAACAAAAGGCGGTGCTGCAGGAGGCGGCAGTACAGAAGGAACCAATGGAGACAGACCAAAGAAAGGTTGTGATAGTGGTAAATAATCAGAAAGCAACAACCATGAGATCATCTCATCGGTGAAAATAGGACAAGAAGCCAAATCTCGATAGAAGAAATGTCAAGATTCATTTAAGACAAAGTCTTGTGAAATCCTGATCCGTTGAGCAAAACGATCATAGCAGCGATAACCCTTATACTTAGAACTATAAGCAAGAAACATACACTCAACTAACTGAGCTGACAGTTTAGTGCACTCACGAGGCTGTAGCAGGACAAAATAAGTGCAGCCAAAACACAAAGGTGAGTGTACTGAGGCTCAAGAGTAGAGACGCTCTATAGAACTGACATCTTTAAGAGCAGTGGAAAGCTGTAACCGATCGCCGCCAATCCTAACCTTTCCCTTCAAAGATGCTGCAGGAGTGATCCTCTTCAAGACATCGCAACCATGACCTTTGACAGATACCAACTCGATCGTCGCATCAAGCTTCCTTCCTATCACGCTGAGACCGCCGCCACCAATTCCCGTTGACAAAATGTCATAAACGGATCTATGCGTTTGTGTACTTTGATTAAATAAGACACTGTATTGGATGAAACACGGGTGGATGGATGGAAACGAACTTACCATCACTCCCACTGGCCTGTACTTATGTGACTTGGTTTTGATATATGGCCCCTATGTAAGCTCTTATGTGTTAGTACACAATAGTTATGACTCGAATTTTGCTACTTGTACAATATGATGATTAATAAGAAGTATCATGCTTCTAGATCTAAAACCTCTGAGATACAAAAATTAAAGAAGAGGAAGTACGTACAAGGTGAGTTTGAAGAACCTAGCTCACTCGTCCACCAGCCAAAGGCATACATCAGGTCTTTCCATTTTATTTGGTCTTTCCATTTTCTTTCAAGAATTAAGTTGCATCAGAAAGGGTTATTTTTAGTATAATGTCATTCAGTAGCATCGACAGAACATGCTAGGCATTCTTGCAAACAAAAGATAACAAGTGTGTTTCCACTTCAAGTGAACGAGGGTGTCAAGAATTAGCCTTGAATGAAGTGGACGAGCGTGTCAAGAATTAGGACCTGTTTGGTTCATGACCAGAAATTGCCTAGCCACAAGTTATGCGTGCCACAGTTTTTAGGTAGCTGTTTGGTTCACTGACGTAAATGTGGCATACCACACTTTCTTAGCACCCGGTCCCACACGTCATAGACTCAGTTTCTTGCCAAACTTTGCCACAAGTGTGGCTTCGATTTTGTTAGCCACACTTTCTGTGGCAGCCACATATTGCCTAAACTTAGGCATGGCAAGCTTAGGCACCAACCAAACAGGCCTTGAAAACAAGAAAGAAACCTAGCCTGCCCACACAATTAATCGTGCGGGCCACTGTGCTAGCTGTGACAAACAAAAAAAAAAGAGGTGAGGAAAGAAGAAAGCTTCACGCGATAAAAGTGGAGAAAATTGGATATTTGCCACCGCTAACAGTGGGCTTCGCAAAATTACCATCGCTATCGTCGACTTCGCAAAATAGCCACTCAATACGTGTGTCTCTCGTATTCCCTGCCATTGCACCCTTTTCCTCATTTTCTTTTCTCTCTCTCCAAATCAGCCACCTAAGATGACTAAACTGCCCTTGAGCTATTTTGCTGGGCGCATGGCATTCTGGGCGCATGGCCTGGGCGCCTGCTACCTTGGCTGGCCCTTGCTTTCTTGCTAATGGGAGAGGGCAGTTCTTCACAAACCTCCACCGCTACTCCTGAGAGGATGCCTACAGCACCTGCAGCAAAGAAGATGACTCCAAAGAGAAAGCTACATGTTGAATGAATGATACTTTGTGGCTTGTGGAGATTTTATTTTGTGAGATGAACTTGTTTTGTTTTTTTCCAAGATGTTTCCTATTTGTGAGATGAACTTGTTTTGTTCTCAAACTATGGATGTGTGAGATGAACCCCTTTAGTATCAATTTATAAGATGACATGTTTTGTTATCATTGTTTTTGATTTAAAATATTATATTACGTGCATTTTTTTCTGGCCAAAATGTGGCAAACATGCACCCAGGCTGCCATGCGCCAAGGGCCATCCAAGGCAGCAGGCGCCCAGGCCATGCGCCCAGAATGCCATGCAGGGTGACTATAATATCTTGATTCAAAATATTATATTACGTGCATATATTTTTTTCTGGCCAAAATGTGGCAAACATGCACCCAGGCTGCCATGCGCCAAGGGCCAGCCAAGGCAGCAGGCGCCCAGGCCATGCGCCCAGAATGCCATGCGCCCAGCAAAATAGCTCAAGGGCAGTTTAGTCATCTTAGGTGGCTGATTTGGAGAGAGAGAGAAAAGAAAATGAGGAAAAGGGGTGCAATGGCAGGGAATACAAGAGACACACGTACTGAGTGGCTATTTTGCGAAGTCGACGATAGCGATGGCAGTTTCGCGAAGCCCATTGTTAGCGGTGGCAAATATCCAATTTTCTCGATAAAAGTGATTAGTACTATTAAGCTACACACATCTTTGTTTATGTTGGTCGGGACAAAGCGACAATGACTTACATAAACTAGCAGCGTAAGTGCGACGTGCCGCCGCGCTAACTACCGTGTGGACCGAAATAAAAAAGATGATAATTCGTGGGAAAGTTTTTTCTAAAAAAAGTCGATGATACTTGCGTAATTTCAGAAAAATGAAATATACTTCTGTGTTAACATGGGACTACGGGAGAATAGTACTGCACCGGTTAAATTTATGTAGCAAAAGAAAAAAAGAAACGTCAAAATATGATGCAGTATGACAAGAGCGCTTTGAGCCTGGAGCTTGAGGAGCAACGCGCCAAAAAGTCAACAACTATCATTTACTTTTAACTAAAAGTCAAAAATCATCACTACAAGCTAATAGCAAAAGCTCCTAAGTTTTGCAGCACATGCTAATGCGAGTACGTCTCGCTGCATAGGCCCCGCTTGGTTGGGCTGAAAAATAATAGCTTGTCGTTGAAATTACACTGTAGCTAGCTGAAATTACACTGTAGCTGAAGGTGTCTTATTTGGTGTAATTAAATTTTAAAAAATTAAAAATAGAAAAAAAATATGTTAGCTCATTATGTACAATATAAACGAATACGAGAAAAAAAATCAGCAAAAAAGCTAAAAAAGCTAAAAATTCAGAAAAAGATGAAATTTATAAATAATAAAAAATAAATCAGAAGTTAGAAACTCAAGCCAAAATAAGAGGGGAATAAGAAAACATACTCATGTCCAGCTGCATTAAACACCTCCATCGCCTTTCTTTCCTCGTGTTCTCAAGCAGGCGGCTTTCTTTGGAGTGCACTTTGAGGTCAGTCAAGCAAAGTAAGCACTTGGAATAAAGTGATCAGAGTACGCCTTTTCGCATCAATTTATAGTTGATTAAAAAATGCCTGTCCTTTCATGTGCATAAATCTGTAGGACAAGATTAAAAAATAGGAAAAGAAAACATCGTACGCTATAGCTGAGTTTCCTTTGTGCAACTTGTTCACGTTTGGTAATTCAGCTGAAGAAGGCACCCATGAACTTAGGAAAAACAAATGTCATGGATCGCACTATTTTTATTGACCCTCTCCAGCAGTGGCGGATCCAGGAAAAAATATTGGAGGGGCTAAAGTACCTTCAGCTTGATCTCAGTCCCTTCTACATTATACATCCATGGCTAAAAATTTAGGAGGGCTCCAAGGGTCCGGTAGCGGTAGGGGGGGCTCGAGCCCCCCCCCCCCCGCCCCACCGCTGAAGGGAGATTGGATCATATACCCTCCCTTTAGTTGAGAAATTGAGAATTTACCCTCCACATCTCAATGACACGTGGGGTCATCATAAGTCACTGACACGTAGGCCAGGAGGGTAAATCCTCAATTTCCATCTAAATAGAGGGTATATGATCAATTTTTTCCCGCAAAAATGCCATTCCTCTCGTCAATTTATATTGACCGATTTCACCGCTCTTTTTTTCCATCACCTCTTCACATGTGATTAGTATTCTAATCCTTGAGTTTTTTTGTTGGTTCTTTTTTTCCTGTATTCGTTTTCATTCTCCATGATGAGCTAGCATATTTTTCAATTTTTAATTTTTTTAAATTTAATTATATCAAACAAGTCACTTTCAGCTATAGTGAAATTTCAGCTGCTACAGTGCAATTTCAGTCATAAGCCACAGTGTTTCAGCCCAACTGAGCAGGACCACATGTTGCTTGTCGCTTATTGACAATAATAAATTAAGTGCAAAGCATTCTAAACTGTTTCTGGAAAGGACACATTTATATTAATAGAAATGATCTTCCTGTCGTGTTAGTTAGTGTGACTTATATATAGTCTTTTAGAATTTAAAAAGGTTTGCTATAAATAGTTCTAGATGGATCCTATTAGTATTAGAACTCCTATTCCTATTTAGATTAGGAGTTCAACTATAAATTAGAGAATAAATTAGAGAAGAGCTAGGAGGATACGACTAAAGGTGATACTATTTAAGAACAGCATCTACAAGTTTGGGCTAGAACCCAGTTATACAGCAGCTGGTAAACGATATGTCTTAACACAAATGGCAAATTGACACAGCTTGCAGTTGCAGGGGGTGAAAGGATAATCTTGCGACGACGACGCACGTAGATGTGCTTGCTTATTGTACAGAGCTCGTCCACATCTCTTGATATAGAGTTCATTGGTAACACGTGAAGTGAAGCAAGTGCTAGCATGCCACTCGAGGACATAGTCCGGGTTGACGCAGAAATCCTGTCGACAACAACCGAACAAACAGCCATTATGATCATGTTAGGTACCCATGAACTTCGCATAAATTTTAGATAAAACAGTTTAATTTATGTATAAATATATAAAATTCTTATATTCCAGGTACACCCTAGAAACACAATATGAGGGTGGGTGAAGTATCAAAGATCAGGAAATCAAGGAGAGAGACAAAAAAAATTTGAGTGGGTTTTCTGTTTTTGCCTCGTTGGGCTTCCTATCCTACTTCGTAGATACATCATACGCACGTACCAGCATTTGGCATTCGAGTGCTACAGTTCGATTGGTACTTAGTCGTAAAAGAAGTACGACTTATGTCCAGGACACTCGATGTTAGCGGTAGGATCGACGAGCTGGGTGCACGTCCATGGCGTTTCTCAACATGGACTGTGCAGCTCTTCTACTGGATTGAGGCCTGACAGGTGCTCGATGCTGGCGGGTGCAGCGCCGCACTTGTCCAAAGGTCATGGAAATCAGCATATTACGGCACATAGCGTTGTGAAATATACAGCTACTTTTCACTTGTTGCTATTTTCTTCCTCGCCTATTTTCTTCCTCGCCCAGGTTCAAACTCACGCTGTTACTGAACCTTGCATGGCTTCATTGAAAACACTGTGATGGACTATAATATTATTTTTATATATTTAATCTTTATTATGATTATACGCTAAACAGTAGATACTGAAGTTTTGGAAAACCCAAGAAGGACACTTGGAGCCTAAAACTCAAAAGAGAGTGATATAGAGCATATGCACCCTGCTTAATCTCAACCCAAGCCTTTTTCTTACACTGAATCTCCTCTTCCCCCATAGTATATTAGAGGTCATATTTACAGCTATAGAAGAAGATATTTACATAAATGTCTCCCTTAGTGTCTTAACTAATGGTGACAAACAGATCATTTTCTTAGCATGACCTTAGTGAGGCTGTGTTCTAATTACACATATAACTGGACTTTACTCTGGTGGGCTAATTAGACCAAGGTGAGGGTCACTCCTCAACAAAAAGTGATATGGAATTTTAGCTATATATCAAATAAAAATAGAGATGTTAAAAATAAAATAAGCTATTTCTGTATAATATATGGATTATAGTCCGTGTAGATACACGGGTTGATGACTAGTTGAACAAAAGGCAGCTCACACGTCTCGCTGGTTTGTCAAGTAATAGTTGTTAACACTAAATCTTGTATAGGCGCGTTTGTGATAACAGTGCTGTTGATTTGAGGAACTTTATTTCGAGAATAGATGAAAAAGTAATTATTAGATTTTTGACTTTGCAAACTAGTGCTTTTGTAGTTCATCTGATCTTTATAGTAAAGTTTTCAAAGATTGAATAAATTGCAGGATTTTTAGTGGAACCTGATGTCTCAATTAGCTGCATTAAACACCTTCTCAATTAGCTGCATTAAACACCTCCATCGACTTTCTTTCCTCGTGTTCTCAAGCAGGCAGCTTTCTTTGGAGTGCACTTTGAGGTCAGTCAAGCAAAGTAAGCACTTTGGAATAAAGTGATCAGAGTACGCCTTTTCGCATCAATTTATATTGACCGATCGCACCGCTCTATTTTTCCATCACCTTTTCGCATCTGATCAATATTCTCTAATACTTAATATTATGAATATTATGTATATATTCATAAGACCTAATAAACAATATATAGAGAGTACAAAGAGATATACTATACACATATAAGGAAATACAAAATGAATTTCTTTTCTACACTTCCCCCTAACTCATGGTAAATTACATGCACTAAGTTTAGAAAGAAAATACAAGTGTTGCATCTTAGCCTGTGACTTCGTGAAGAAGTCGACAACCTGTAACGCGGAGGACACAAACTGTAAAGCAAACACTCCCTCTTGCACTTGTGAGCGAGTGTATAAAGCATTCTCACCAATGTGCTTAGTGAGCTTATACTTCACTGGGCCATGAGCAATACTGATAGTACATGTATTGTCAGATGAAAGAGTCGCAGATCCCATCATAAGTACTCCAAAATCTACAAGTAGCCATTTTAACTAAATAACCTCTGCATATATTCTCTAAAAAAGGAAAGGAAAAAAAAAGAAGATTCATCATGTGTAATACTAGTTAGTACAAGCCATGTGTAATACTAGGACAAACAAAGCAACCTTTCTTTGGCCTTTAGGCCGCTTAGCCAACTGATAACGATGGCATGCTGAGGCCAAGAGTGCTCCCTTACAAAGCAAACAAATAGTAGGAAATAATAAATCACAATAGTAGGAAAGGTAATTCAAATTAACTACAGGGCAGGCTGCCGATCTTTTTATTTATAGTAAATAATAAATAATAAATCACAATAGTAGGAAAGGTAATTCAAATTTACAAAGTTAGAAGGACGGTGAGGACAAGAGTGCTCCTCTAAACCGCGTCATCCCAGGAATCAGGGCTGCTTGGCCCTAGCGACTTCTCTACTAGCTCTGTTTACCTACGTTACGCGGATACTTCACAAAAGTCACGTACCGGTATCGGATACCGTATCGGATACGGATACTGCCCCGATACGTATCCTGTAAGTATCCGGAATTACTGATTATTCAAAAAAAGAAAATAATTCCCGATACTTCTTCGATACTGCTCCGATACTTCTCCGATACTTATAACCTAATATTCCCCACCCCCACCCCCACAGCCCCAGATCCAATCGATCCTTCCCCACCCCGCCGCCCGCACGGAAAAAATCGACGCCGCCGCCTCGGCTCGCCAGGATCCTCCGCTCGCCGGTCGCCCGCCGCATCGGCCGGATCCTCAGCTCGCCCGGCCCTGGCAAAAAGTCGACGCCGCCGCCTCGGCTCGCCTCCACGACCGCCGCCTCCGCTCGCCAGATCCTCCGCCCGCCGGTCGCCCGCCGCATCGGCCGGATCCTCAGCTCGCCCGGCGCCTCCGGTCGCCCGCCACTTCGCCCGCCGCCCCGCCCGTCGCCCGGCGCATCGCCCGGCTGCTCGGCTCGCCCGTCGCATCCGGCCGCCACCTCCGACCATCGACTCCAGCCGTCGCCTCAACACCCGCCGGCCGCCGCCTCCGACCGTCGCCTCGGCCTGCTGCCTCCGCCTGGCATCTCGCCCGTCGCCGCCTCCGCCTGGCATCTCGGCCGCCGCCTCCGCCTGGCACCTCCGACCGTCGCCTCGGACGTCCCTGCCTCCGCCTGGAACCTCCGCCTCGGTCGGCCGCTCAACTGCTCGTCTGCTCCAGACTCCAGTAGGTGCTGCCGTGCTGGCGTCCTGCTACTACTGCTAGTGCTTAGTTGCTATATGTTGATTGAATGTTTTGGATGATCAAGTTGCTATTTAGCTGCTACTGCAATTTACTTATTTAGTTGCTATGTGTTGACTGAATGATTTGGATGATCAGGTTGCTATTTACTTATTTAGTTGCTATTTAGCTGCTACTGCTATTAGCTTGTTTGTTCATGTTGTCATTAGCTTATTTATTTGCTATTTGTTGTCCTGCTGTTCAGATTAGATTATGGCATCTGGTGGTGGATTTGGAGGCTCGAGTGCGTCGTGTAGCACTGGTACTAGTGCGTGTCCTGGCTCATCTAGTGGCTCCCCCTCAGCTAGGAGCATCCTAAATGCTGCTCGTGTGGTGCCTCCAAATGACAATGAAAAGAAGCCGCTTTGGAGGTATGTTGAGTTGCAAGAGAAGACTGGGAATGGTGCAGGAGGGAATGCACGATCTAGATGTAGGCTCTATGATCATATTATCCATGGGAGCTACTCAAGAGTTAAAGCACATCTCTTGAAGATAGGAAATTATGGTGTGAAGGTTTGCCCAAAAGTTACAGTCGATGTGCTCGCTCAACTTCATGATGAAATTGCTAAAGCGGAGGCAATGATTGCGAGAAGCTTGCCAAGGGAAGTTCCATTACACTGGCCCATCAAAAATGTGGGATGTTGGAGGAGATAGCTTCGAATTCTTTGATGGCGGTGCTCAATTCCTTCAACATGCTGACCTTTCACTGGATGAACCGGACCTTGAGAGAGTACTAGAAGATCTTGGGGCGCTGGACTTGTCTCCATCAGATGTTGGACCTCCGGTCCCATCAGAGACAACTCCACAGGATGGAAGCAACAATTAGACTACACATTTGTCTTCTGTCATGCCTTCTATCTAGCTATCTTATTATGTAATAGTTATGGACAAGGTCTTATGGATTTATGGTTGTTGTCTTGTTGAACTTGAACACTTGGACTTGTTGTGGTCTTTTGGACATATCACATTATGTACTAAGTTTATTTGCTAAGTGGTTTGTTGAATGCTTTCTTTACTACCTAACTATCAATCATAATTCATGAGTTGTGATTCTGCTATTTATTTCATTATTTGCGTATATGTACTTATCTATTCTGTTATTCTTCGCAGATGGTTCATTATATTAATCTAACAGTTAGGAGGGAGAACTGAAGTACCAAACAAGTTGCTACATACCTACATCAATATTAAGGTATTCTCGGTTTCTCAATTCCTTATAAGAATTCATTAATTTCTTATTTTTATCTTTATTATATATATATATATCCACGTATCGCCGTATCGGTGTTTTTAGGAAAATAGCGAATCGCGGTATCGCCGTATCGCGTATCCGTATCCGTATCGGAGTATCCGGGTAACATAGCTGTTTACTTGGTCGACTTGATGGGAGAGCTCCTAACCCATGCAGAACCTATTTCTAGCTCTTGTCAGCTGTGGTTCTCGAATTTTTCCTTTGAAATCGAATCTGATGTAAGGAGTTGTGTATAAACTAACATGAAGTTAGTTGGAACATCTCGTACTTAGGTTAGCTAGTTCCTAACATCGCAAGCATCATGATTCATGAAGTAGGCTGAATCTCCGAATCAGAGTGATGCGGTGTCAAGTTGCATCCTTCTGCAGTACCCTCAGGCTCATGGACAGCATGGACAGGCGGTAATGTAGACTTCTCTGCTGCACCCCCAATACTCTGCCTTTTTTTCCTGGTGTGGTTGAACTTAAAAACACCTACTTGCATGGTGGACAGCGCCCCCAAGACCTGGATGCAGTGCGTTGGCCTGCCCCATTCGGTTTAGCCCCGTTTGACACAGCTCCACCACCGACTTCTGGAGCTGTTTGGAGCCGTTTTGTGCCAAACGGGGTAAAACAAAATAGCTCCACCCAAGGAGTCCCTTAAAACGTGCTGAGACAAAAGATATGTACGAGATGGAGCTGAAAAAAGTAGCTCCACCCGGCTCCATCCGCAGGCCCGCATGCCACTGCCCTTGTACTTTCGTGAATTTACGCGATCTGCCACCGGTTTTAACGGGTCATTCCTATGCAAATAGACAGGGGTATATTGGACAATTGACATCTCTCAACCATGCATGATAAAACAGGTGGAGCTGTTTTGCCAAACAGTCTACCAAAACAGCTCCAGCTCCACCGATGGAGCTGTTCGTGGAGCTGAAGCCAAAAAAACAGCTCCACTTGTGAAGTGGAGCTGTGCCAAACGGGACCTTATTAACGTCCTGCTCATTTCGACTTAAATTTCTAACTTTTGATTTATTTTTTATTATTCATAAATTTCGTCTTTTTCTGAACTTTTGAGTTTTTTTAGATTTTTTGCTGGTTCTTTTTTCCCGTATTTATTTGCATTATATGTGATGGGCTAACATGTTTTTTCTATTTTTAATTTTTTTTAATTTAATTATGCTAAATAAGTCATCACCAGCTACAGTACAAAATAAGACAACTACAGTGCAAAATAAGTCAGCTACAGTTAAAATTTAGCCATAAGCCAGGCTTTTTCAACGTTAGTAAGCTGGTTGCTGGGCTGCGGCTATAGCTGACTCATGTGGACTGCCAACGCACTGTAGCGGCTATTTTGGCTATTTTTAGGTAAAAAAGTGAAAGATATTAAAAAAATCACAAAAATTGAAATTTAGAAGCCTGCAGCTAAAAGCTAGCGTGCCTACTTTCGTGATCAGTGAATTTTAATTTATCGTAAATAAAAAAAATTCGGGGGCAGGCAGGCTACAGCGAAGATAATCTAAACCAACAAGACCTAAACCACCTCCAAATTAATAATAGCGACCGATTAGCCACGTCTTTGTTTATTAAGGTGGCTGGTCTCGAGGACTTAAACGGGCTAGCCAACAGGAGCATGCACGGGTCTATATATAGACAAGACTAGCCCTTTGAACAGTGAACACAGCAGTAAGCTAAGGCGCACACAAATATATAGTTCACACCTAAGTCAGGAGAGATCCAGCGAGGGGCAATGGCGACGGAGCAGGTGATCCATGTGCCTCCATCCCTTCTCTTAATTAGTTCTAACACAGTATCTCCGTTGTTTTTTTACCTGTAATTAACATCCATATATGATCCCTATAAATAGCACACACATCTAACTATTATGTTTTTCTTCAAATTGTATGTTAGTAAAAAATATTAGAAACATAATGATATTGGAGGACGTGCTTCTGTGAACACTTTTTAGTAATATCATGTATGTATCCATCTGACAAATCAAAATACTCTTGTGCATATGTATATTAATGGTCAAAGTTTTAAAAGCTTAATGACACAAATAATCTAAAACAACAACCTATGTTTTAGAATGGACTGAGACAGTAGTGGAGTTAGAAAATTTTCATTAGATGTGCACACTACACGTGTTACACCTTCTTGGAGCACCTCTAACCGTCGCGCCGTGCTTCCTTGAATGCACATCCTCACCATAGCTGCTAGGCACTTCCTGTCACACGCCCTTGTAATCGTTGACTCGTCGTGCCATCTACACGAATTTTTCAACTGACGTCCTATAATCCATGCTGTCAAACTTTCTAAAGTTTGACTGCTAATATGTTTAAAACGATATAGATTTGTCCCTAAAAATATTTTCGTAACATTACAGTTTTATTATATTTTATAAACCTATTACAATAGAAATTAGTAGTTAAAATTATGTTTTGACGACCGTGTCGATGTCCAAATCAGCGTTCTTTTATGATTGAAGGGAGTAACTATCATCCTAAAATGTGTATAGTCACCCTTTTAAGACTTCGATCACTAATCTACATGAATGCATATGAATGTCACATGAAAACTATATTAAAAAAGAGCGGAGGCAGCAGCTAGTGATTACAACCGTGGTATGCTTGCGGTCTACTTTCTCCAACTTTGATCATTAACACGGTTGAAGTTATATTTCATGACTAGCAATAAAAAATGGTGTCAATAGATTTATAGTGAAAAAATGCTTCCATGATGTTGTTATTTAATTTTATTGAAAACAGCAGTCACATTAGGAACACCTTTGAGATTGTTAATGGATAGTTGTATCACTACAACGTATCATATTCTATGATGAAAGAAGAACATCACAAAATAGTAAATTTTGGTCATAAATAGTTTTTCATGACATAAAAATGCTATCACACACATAGTTATGTAATGTGCGTCACAAATGTATGTTATGACGGATTTTTTATGTATCGTCACAAACTTGGGAGAGGGCTACCTGGCTGGGCAGCACTGAATCTGTGACAAAATTTAACTGTCATGAATACATTTAATTTGTGACAAAAATTCATGTTTCAAAGGCATCATATTCTACACTTATTTTTGTCACAATTGAGTAATCTACCTGCTCCATAATACGATACAATTTGTAATAAATTCTAATTCTCATTGCAAGGAGATAGTCACAAATTAAGGATATACATAAATCATGCCAAAATATTATTCCATTTCGGACATGCACAGTAATGCTCCATACAGAGTGCAAGCAAAGTGACATGCATAGTACGTAGTGTTGCCTAATGGAAATAAGAAAGATAAGGGGCACAACACTTACACACAACCAAGGAGTTTCTTAGCTTTAAGCAACTAAGGGTTGGGAGGAGTAATATGACCCCAGGACACAATACAAAAAGAATTGTGAAAGGAAAATATATAAGACGAAATGGAGCAACTTACTCAATTTAGTAATTGTGCCTACACAAATTCCAAAACAAGATAATGATTAGAAAAAAATATATGCTCATAAATCACCCATAAGAAAAAAAAAGAGATAGGGATGAGTGAGTGAGAGAGAGAGAGATCTGGTGGTGGGGAGAGAACATGCATACAGAGTAAGATGGGCGAATCTACTCCTCCGCACATGCTCAGCATAGATCCATTTTCTTTCAAGAATAAGGTTGCATCAGAGGGGGGTACATATTTTGCTACGTAGGAGAATGTTGCTCTTGATAGAAATACAAAAGATAATTTTTACATTTCTTACATGCTAAAATAGTATCGGGGTGACTGAGGATCAACTCTTACAATTTTGGCGATTAATTGTGTACTTAATAGTAGCGTAATACTCTATTTTGTGTGATACAGTGGCAACACGCCTTTTTTTTAAGAGAACTGTAATCATAATTCAAATCCATGAGGCTTCACAAGAATATAAGGTGCAAGATCGATTAAGTATTTCTTAATGAATATTTTTGAAATTATATTTCTTGTTCCCTCTGTTCCTCAAAAGATGCTATTTGACGATTTTGCGTTACAACCAAGACATGTATAGAAAAGATCATATTATCCTGTTTCGTTCTCTCACTTATTGCTCTTGGATAGTGTGTTACTCTAGTCCATAGTACTAAATGAACTTGGGAAAAATGAAAAAAAAAATGGTAAAAAGTTGTCTCGAAATTGTAGAATGGCATGTATTTTGGAACAAAATTTGAAAGTTATAATGATATGTATTTGGAAACAGAGCGAGTAATGAATATTGGACCTCTTATTCTTATTTGTGAAATAGTTTTCTAGCAGCAAATTTGGAAAGCAGCCCTCAAAGAAGAAGACAAGAGCTTTGGCCCAAAACAGTTTCTTTCGTACTTTATGAATTAATGGACTTCATATGCATGAATAACCCACATCAATTGCAATCAGTTTTTTCTTTCTATGACTATGAAACTGTTCTTTTTCAGCTGATGCGTAGTAAAAGAACAGGAAAAAATAATGAGTGCGACTCTGGCTATTGGATATTAATTCTAACTTTTATTTTTTAGTTTAAATAAAGGGGGTGTCTATTCCTCAGTCGCCTGAAATTTTTTAAAATCTCAGTCGATTTTTTTGTCCATTTGATCACCATCCAACGGTTCTCTGTTGTTTCTATTTCTGTTACCGTGTTGAGTTGTTTTGGGCTGACTTGTTCCTTATTGGGCCCGCAAGTTTTAGATGGGCAG
Organism: Dendrocalamus latiflorus; assembly: GCA_017311315.1. NCBI lineage: Eukaryota > Viridiplantae > Streptophyta > Magnoliopsida > Poales > Poaceae > Dendrocalamus > Dendrocalamus latiflorus. Next base: position 5,405,744 of record CM029642.1, on the reverse strand, counting down.
ACCCGCTAACATGTCAAAAACTCTGTGTCGTGTCAACTAACACCTCCCCGGTTTCAGCCCGTTATGGGCCAACACGAAAACCTCAAAGCAGGGCAAATATTCCACGGTGCTGGCCCATCTAAATTTGTTAGCCCAAAAAATAACCGTAAAAAAGTGTAAATGGATCCGACACGGTTTCTTCTCCTCTCCAAGAAAACCTAAACATAAAGCATAGAAGAGGACTGCAAAAAGAGGCGGCTATAGCAAATCCAAGAAAAACAAAAACCAAACACAAAAACCAAAAACAGAAGAGACGGATTGCAGAGAGGCGACAGAAGAAAATCAGATAGGAGATTGCAGAGAGGCGGAAGCAAAATCCAAGAAAAACAAAACGCAGAAGAGGAGGATTGCATGGAGGCAGCAGAAGAAAAAAAGAGAATGACGAACTGGCCTGTGCTAATGGATCCGAGACTGCAGAATCCCCAGGTTTCTTTTTCCTAATCTTCCCGTTTGCTGCATGTGTACTCTGATTCACCTCCCAACTTGCTGTCATCTTGTTTTCTTCTATCAACTATAATTCTTTCCGAATAGTAATGGTTGATACGAAACAAATCAGCACAACAATTTCCAGTCATTTTGATAACCAGTAGCATCTAGTACAATGCAGCACAACATACAATGCAGCACAACAAAATGCAGATTCATATACATGAACTTGCGCATCTATTAGTAATATATTAATGATATGAATGTCAGGCAATTTATTCTCCATAAAAAAACAAAAAACATGATGCAACTAACATTAACATATAACATTTTGCAACAGATAAATCTATCACAGGATAGCGACAACACATACACAAGTTTGCTACAACAGATGGATATACTTGGAAGCCAAAATGCTGAAGATTTAGAAGTATGTCACTACAATTTTTTTTGTGATAATACTTGAAAATCAAATTATATTGTCATTACACAAAATAATAAGAATTTCTATGACAATCAGGCGCCACAAGGAAGTTTCACATACCTCCTGACGGCTCCATATGCATTCGAGGTAAGGCTGAACAATTTACAAATGTACTCATTGTAAATTGTAAATTGACAATATGATTGCCTTTGATCACAGAACCACCTGTATATGACCACCAATATGATTGATGAAAATGCAGACAATGCTGAAAATGAAAGCTATGATGTGGAGACTCACATGAATGGTAAGTTAATTTTCAGTATTAAATTGTTTGCAAATTTGTACATATTCTTTCACGCAATTTTTTTATAATGTCATGCATAAAAGAAAATTATACTTGCTTTCTACAGACATACCCGATCAAGTCAATGCAGAACATGTTGAAGTTGATGAAAATCAGGCTATTGCAGAAGATGAACACGATCAGACATCAATAGTTGGCAAAATCAATTCAGAAAACAATGCAAATGAGATTCAGACAACAAAAAATTTTGAAAACATAACAGAAGAGGACATTGAGATATTCCTAGAAAATGAAAGTATAAAGGCAGCACAGAAAGGGGATATGCAGATAGAAACTCATCATGTTCCACACTTAGACATGACTTTTCAAACCGAAGACGAAGCACAAAAGTTCTACAACAGCTATGCATTCATAGCTGGTTTCTCTGTGGTCAAAGCTGGAACTTATCTGTCTAGAAAGAAAGAAGCTAACAATGCTGTCACCAGGGTAACATTCAGATGCAATAAGTCTGGAAAGCCAAAAGAAGGCGATCAGCTAGCCAAAAGAAAGGAGGACAGGTCTGCAGAACCATCAAAGAAAAGGAATAGAAAATCCAAAGAAGGGACCTCAACAGAACCAGCAATAGGAAAGCGAAAAAGCAACACATTAATATTAACCGGATGCCCTGCAGCAATGGTTATAAAGCTGAAAGACACTGCATGGGAAGTTATACGACTCAATTTCGAACACAATCATGAGCTCAGTCCCCCAGGAGAGTCAAGGTTCTTGCGGTCACACAAAAATATGTCAGATGCAGAAAAGAAACTAATAAGGACACTCAACTCAGTGCAAATTCCAAACAGAAAGATAATGGCCATATTGTCGTTTCTGAGAGGCGGCCTGTCAGCTGTGCCATTCACCAAAAAGCACGTGAGCAACTTGAGAACATCAATGAGAAAAGAATTGAATCAGAATGATATGATGCAAGTGCTTGCATTCTTCTCACAGAAGCAATCGGAGGATCCTAGATTCTTCTATACATTCCAAGCAGATGAAAATAACACAGTGAAAAACATCTTCTGGTCAGATGCGAATTGCAGGAGTTGTTATTACCAATATGGAGACTGTGTGAGCTTTGACACAACATACAGGACTAACAAATACAACTTACCTTTTGCACCATTTGTTGGCATTAGTGGACATGGTGATAATTGTTTGTTTGGGTGTGCATTTCTAAAGGATGAAACAATAGAAACATTCACATGGCTATTCAGAACATTCCTAACTTGCATGGGAGGCAAAGCACCAATTACTGTTATCACTGACCAAGACATTGCCATGAGAACAGCAATAGGCAAAGTTTTTCCAGAAACAAACCACAGAAATTGCTTGTTTCACATTCAGAAGAAGGCACAAGAGAAAGCATCAATGTGTTTTAGAAGAATCCCAGGTTTGCATTATGAATTCATGGATGTACTAAACAACTCTCTTACAGAAATGGAATTTGAGAATCTATGGGTGGAAATGGTTGCAAAATATCAAATTCAGAACATCAAGTACTTTCAAGATATGTGGAATACAAGGAATAGGTTTGTACCTGTTTATTTCAAGCAACAGTTCTACCCTTTCATCCAGACGACTGCAAGAAGTGAAGGCACTAACTCGGTTTTCAAAGACAATGTTGCATCAACGTACAGCATAATAAGTTTCCTTGGAGAGTATCAGAGAATAGTTGACACAATTGAAGAAAAGCAGAAACAACAGGACTCAGTCACAAGAGGGACAAAACCATCATACTGGTCTGAATATTACTTTGAAAGACAAGCTGCAAGATTGTACAACAGAGCTATATTCTACATGTTCCAGCAAGAATTGAAAGGAACAACAAAGCTAAACACAGAGGAAAGAGAACTGAATAAAACATATGAAGTTTTCAAATCAGAAACTCATGCTGTGAGGGAATTCAGACCAAGAAGATTTATAGTGAAGATTGACAAACAAAATGAACAATACAGCTGCATTTGTGCAAAGTTTCAAAAAGATGGCATTCTGTGTATGCACGTACTCAAAGTTCTAATTCAAATGAACATCACTGAGCTCCCAGAAAGATACTTCCTTGACAGATGGCGACCAAAAGAAAAGAAGAATATTAGAGCTCATGATCACAACATTCCAAAAGACCTAGGTGGTGAAAATAGTCAACTGAGATTCAATATTTTGTCTAGGAAGATGGTAGATTTGGCATCTCAAGGATCAAAGACAGCAGAGAAATATGCTTACATATTGAAGGAAATTGATAGGATTGAACAAGAACTTGAAAGCATCCCATCAACAGAAGAACAACAGATAGATCTTCACACGACAAAAGCAACATGTATCATCAAATCTCATCGACTGATCTAGCAGAGGGAAGTACAACTATTAAGCTCAGTGACCCGCTAAATTCAAACCCAAAGGGCAGACCACAGAAACAAAAAGGAAGATTGAAACCACTTGCTGAACAATTGAAGCATATCATCACATGTAGCCATTGTGGATCACATGACCACAATGTGCAAACTTGCCCTAAGATGCACGAAGACATGAGCAGCACAAGGAAAAAGAAAAATTCAAACCGTAAAGTAACAGGTAATTCATTGGCAATAAAACAAGTTACTTTTTGATATGCAGGTTCCCATGACAGTAAATAAGACTTAACATACTATTTATCGTTTTTTATATGCAGGACAAACCGGAGGAGTACCAAACAAGAAACACAAGAACAAAGGGGCGACTACAGAAAACACCTTACCGACAGAAGACTATTGATGTATGATGCAATGCAAATAAGCATGAAGAGCTAATTATTAATGCTATGAAAAAAACAGAATTATATTTATTGAAAGCAACAATTTATGAATTATGACTTGTACTTTTCATTTCGCACTTGATTGTTATCGTTTAGTATTTGTACTGTTAACATAATCTACCATTCAAAGACTTATTTGAGGCAGCTTCAAAAAATTATATTCCTTGTGGAGCACACGAATTAAAAAAACATTACAAATAAAACAAAAATGGAAAAAACACATTAATGTAGAAACGAACATACAACAGCACACCTACATCAACTATCCAGTATACTTCCCATTCAACCAATGAACATTTGAACATTCGACACCACATGCACCTTTAGTCGCAACAGAAAACAAACAACACACAAGTAACATCTCCCCAGTATACTTGTCATCACTAAGTATTCCTATATATAACCTACTAGTATTTACACTTCAGCATTGCAAAACAGTAGTAAAAGCATATCTGTGAATACTAGCAACATTAACTACGGAGCACATTAACATACAAAATCACATGCAGATAATCTTTGGAAAAAATCACATCTGTCCAGTGTATTTGCCTTGCACCTACAATTAGAAACACATGACGCGTGTAAAAAAACACTGTCAGCAGTACAAAAAAGCAGAAATTATGAAGAAAATTTAAAAACAGAATATACTTCTCAAGTAATTACCTGAGGTTCAAAATCTCTCACTAAACTTTTGGCATCCTCCAACTGGTTATGTGTGCTAAAAAGCATTTCATTAGCAATTTTGGCCCTGATATTAGCAATGTCCACATGGGAGAACTTATCCCTAAGCTGCACTCGAGGACTCCAAAGCTCCATAAACTTTAGGACGAATACTCCACAATCAGAACTGACCAAACAAAAATAAACAAAACTGTCATTTTTTGTGTTTGCACACAAGAAAATACAAAATGAAAATAACACAAGACTAGTACAACATGAAATTCACAACAGTTTACCTAAAATGCATTACAAAAAAGGACAGCAACACTAGAACAACTTGAAAAATTAAATTTCTTTAAATATCTACCTAAGTTCCAGAACTATCCATGAACTCTACAATCATTCGTTATTGCACAAACCAGAAGATAAGCATCAATTTAGTATTAAATTTCCGAAACCAGACCATCTATGCATGTTAAATAACTTAGAAACTGACCAAGTTTTGCATAAATGGAACACATAGACCAAGTTTCACATGAATGGAAACATAATAACATCTAAATCATCAGTTATGTAAAAAAAACTTGCACTTCAAATATTATAAAAATTGCACATCAGTAACAGCTGTAACATTAGTACGTATGCACTCCAAACTTATTTCAATATCTACCCATAACTACTTATACAATTCAAAAATGGATTATTCTAAGAAAACAAAAAAGAATTAGCAGGAAAAATGAGAAAAATACTTATTGTCTTGATGTGGAACAGTAGCATGAACAGTATCAAAATCTGAAAAGTTCATCTGTTTTGGGACATACTGAGTCCATGCCTTCACAAAATTTGGAATCTAATCATACAAAACTAATATATGTTAGTGATAAAAGTGATTAGTAATGAAAAGGAAAAAGAATTTTTTTAGGCAATACAGAAAACGGTAATGTTACTTACAAGTATTGACTTGACACGTTTGTGATAAGCAGAGTCTATATTATAAAAGGAATCCAGAAATACAAACATTGAATCCTTCAAATCAACCACAAAAACAAACCAGTGTTCTTGGAAAAGAGAAGGGAAAAATAACTACAAAAACAACAACATAGATAATTTAATGATGGTGGATAAAAAACTAGATCAAAGCATGAAATAAATGAATATGAATATTTAACTTACCAGATCACAGTGCGAAATAAACTTGTTAGCACGCTTAAATGAATTTTGCACAACTTTTATCATATCTTCCTTTCTCTTTTGATTATCCCACTTTTGTAAGAAAAATTCCTAAACAAACAATACAAAAGACAAGAAACATCACAATAAAAGTGAACTGGCAAAAAATCAAAAGAAGAAATGAATAAAAAAGAGCTAACAAAAAAGAAATGATAACTCACACTCATGTTGTGGAAAAAGAAATGTTTCTTTGATTCACTCGGTTTGAGATCTTTGAAAAGCTTGTAGCAGAATGCGTTGACAACATAGTTATCAAGTCTTGATTTTCTCTTCAAACATTGCCCAAGGGACCAGAAGGTAACCTTAACACCGCCATAGTCAATAGCAAACCGACTGCAAAAATAAAAATATCGAAAAACTATCAAAAATATAGCCGACATATAAAATTTCAATCGCTATAAACATGGATCACTTACTATTTGTGATTTTCGATATCAGAAATCCGAACAATAGCATCAAAATGCATCAGCTCCAAAGCGGAAACAGAAGTTCTAATTCTGTTATCGCCATATGGTGAAGACTTGTATCTACTAGGCTGAACAAATCTTGAAGGGACATAATGTCTAGGCTGTTCATAAGAACTAGAAACGTCAACTGAATCCCTTCTCTCCACAGATTGATTTGAGGATATCCACTGGTTGTATAATTGATCAGACTCATCACACAAATTGTTGAACTTTGTCCTAAATCCTTTCTCTCCACAAAAAACAACCTCTTGAGATTCTTGGGAACTCTGCAAACAAGCAGTGCAAACTATAAACCATAACAGAACACACATGCAAGCTTATATAGTTAAATAAAAATCATGTCCTAACTCAACCCTTATAGATCAACTATTCTAGATAATGAAAGAAAAATTGTAACCTAGGTAACCTAGTTACTACAGGAGGTGATCCACATATCAACGAAATGTAGCTAGTGATTTTCAACAACTTCAAGACACTATTGAGAAGAAAAGTAAAACCACATATAAATTTGAACTGCAACTTGTATCATCTCCAGAAACCAAATACCGGCATATGTATGACCTTCCCGTAAGAAAAAAATGACACGTGAAATACAGATACTTACAAGCACAACCACCTTGCCATCTGAAGTAATAGCTGCAATGGGCAACGGATCTTCTTGCTGATCCAAGTGCTTATTTTGCATCTGCATGCAATTAACTTGGTCCTCATCAATGCTGAAGTCTAAACAAATTAAATGCAGTCTTTTAACAATTAACTTGCATCTGCATCTTGCATGCAATTAACTTTTAACAAAAAGGAAAAAAAGCAACAAACACGATATTTTACAACAAAAAAAACATAGAACAAAAATTGAAATTACATATGAAAATTACCTCATAGGATGATTCAAACTGGGAGGGAATACTCTTGTTCACCTGCTCAAAAAAAAAATAGACACATAAAAACGTAAAAAATATTGAACTATAAAACATTGCAAAATAAAATAAAAAATATTTTTATACAGATGAAAAAATACAGTTGTAATGAAAAGTAAACCTAAAATTGCATAATGAATTGAAAATGGAGAAGGCATATAAAAACTACCTCATTAATTGTGTGGTACTGACTTTTAGAACAAGGGGATCCAATCTGGCAGGGGATACTTTCGATCATCTGATCAAAAAAAGAAATACAACACAGGTAAAAAAAGATTAACTCGAAAATTTTGCAAATACTCCAAAAAGATTTTTAAAAAATTGGAACAATGCAAAATTGCAGTAAGCATGAACCTAAATTGCTAAATACTTGGCACTGCAAGTTTTTAAACAATAAGTTATGAAACTTGTAATATAAAAAGAATGCAACTAATTGCAGAAAAAATATATTACGATATACATTGAAAATCAATTGAACAAAATAAATTGTACATACAAAAATAAAAAAGCATCAAACTAAGAAATACAACTCATTGCATAGAATCTTTACATTAAAATTGAAAAATAAGTTCAACATGAAGTGGCACAAGATATACCTTATTTTCAGGCATTTGAAGAGATGGACTACAAATAACAGCAGTATTTTGCGCATTAGTACCTTTATCAACATCATTGGAATGATCTTTACCATCAAAACATTGGTCTACAGAATGAACTAAGCATGAGTTGGTAAATAAAAATCTAAAAATCACACCAAGACAACATAGTAAATAAATGAATTAGGGTACTAACCAAGGCCATAAGGTGCAGAACAATGAACACTAGAACTGGTAATATTAATTGTTGCTTTATCATAGCTAATGCCTTCAAAATTCTAAATTAAAAAAAACAAAAGGCAAGCATAAGAGCACAACTCAATGGGGGAAAAAGTCAGGTTAATTCACATAATAAACTTAACAAAGAAACAACATCCTACAAATCCAGCAGTAAACGAGGGATCATGATCTACATTCAACAATCTTGAAGTTTTAACTGTGAAAAAATAAAATGAATACAATTAGTTTCTAAAGGGGAAAACAAAATATAAAAAAATCAAAAATGAAAAAATAATTAAACTAATTAAAATACTAACCTGGAGCCTTTGGTGTTAAATCAACATGACTGAGATTGGAATCAACTTTTGGAGTGCACAAGTCATCATCTAATTATAAATTTTAAAATTGAAACAAAAAACAACAGTAAGAACACTTATTTATATATGTGCACAACAAGCATATACATTACCCGACTTTTGTAATTTTTATTCATACCATTTTTCTTCGATTCGAGGCAATGCTTATTGACAACAACGATCTACAAACAACAATGAAATTAAAATATGATCATAAAAATTTAATAAAAGAGACAAAAATAGAAGAAAAAACAAAAAAAGAAATACCTTTGAAATTTTAGATCCAATATCTGAATTGTTTATGTCTGGAGAAGACAACATGTAATCCAAACTAGCACTCTTATCAGAGCCTCCATGTCCACTGCTTAAACCAACAGGAAGCTGGAAAAAAAGAGAATGTTCTAAAACTGAAAAGAGTGCTAATTAGGATGTAAGTAAACTTGTATTAAATGAATTCATACATTACCACATGCTTAGTTGAGATGTGATAATTGACCCAAAATTTTTAGTTGTCAGAAACATTAAACTAGCAACAACCACATATTGATGAAAGGAACAAACAATCAAACTGATGGACACTTTATATGAATACAGATAGAACAAAAAAGACTTAACTTGGGGAAAAAAACTGGCTTACAAAAAGCTATCCTAATAGATGAAAACATTATCAAACTGCAGTTGACTGATAATTCAACACAAAAAAACTATACAACTAGTGAATTGCTAGGAATTTTGTTATTTTTTGAAGCAAAGTTTTTGCTTTGATTCCGAGTTCCCATGTGCCAACTCATTCGTGATTAGAATCAATATTGATTCTAAGCAAATTTTTAGTGGACGACTGGACAGTGACACCTATGCGTGCCTGAAATGTAAGACAACACTTATCCAAGAAATGCATATTATTCTATAGATTAGCTGGTTGGCAAAAAATAACAAGAACAAACCTTTACAGAATGGCTCAAATGGGAGTTCTGCTTAGAATCAATATACTTGCGTTGTGATCTTGTACGGGAAGCAATAGAATTATTAGATTCCTGGCTTGCAGATAATTTTCTCTTTCTATTCTTCACATTAGCAGCTCCTGTCACCGAAAAACAAATGAGAACAAATAACATTAAAATAGCAACAAACAAAAGAATTGTGCATAAGGCAAAAGAAAAAAAAAGAAATGCATAAAGTTACCATCATTGGATTGAATTTTGTTAGAAGATTCATCAGATGTAAGCTTGATGGTAGACTGAGAATCATTAATATGCTGCTGATTATCAACTCCTTGAGTAGAATTATCAGAAGAGAGCTTCAATGTTGATTGAGAATCAACATTTTTCTGTGCAAAACTATCCATATCATAACCAGCGCCTTCTTTAGAAGCATCAATAATGGTGTTGTCCTTAGATTTTTTGTCCTCAGAAAATTCTGGAGCATTATTGCCAGCTGGCTTATCATCATCACAATCAGGAATAGAACTGCTTGAAACTTGCAAATACTCCATAATTTCCATAACAAGCTCTTGAGCTTTCATTGAAGCATTAGGGTCAACTAGATTCTCAAATTTTCGAAACATATTAGTTATGTCATCTTTTACCTACAATTAAAAGCAATAAATAAATGAAAATAATTAAATCATACAAAAACACAAAACAAATAAAAAATGCAACGTACCTTCTCTGGTAAACAATTGCCAACAATCCTCTCCAAAGAAGTTCTAAAAGTAGAATTATCTCTGAAGTACAATCCATAGCACGTTTGATTGAGATCTTTGATCTAAAAAAAGTCAAAGAAAAAATATTTAAACTGTAACTTGCGCACAACATATATTAGCATATACAAGGTATGGCCTGTGATAATACTTGAAATTCACAGGGCAAAAGAAAAGTATTACTATCAAATGAAATGCAAACGTTACACATAAAACTCACCGGGCGCTTCCCATAATTGCAACCACCTGTGGAGTCAGATTTGGAGAAATCTTTAATCATGTCACCTCTCCACACCAAAATTCTGGGAATTGTGTTTGGAGTAGAACAAAATCCATATTGGAGAAAATCAAGGTAATATACCTGATAACAAAATTAATGAATCGCAATGAATACGAGTTTACAACTAACCAATAAAAGAGTAGACAATATAATTCACAATGACAAAAAGTAAGGAAACAAAAAAACTTACAGCCAGGAAATATATGCAGCCTCCCAAAGTTAATGATGCGTGTGAAGAACTAGCCCTGACTTTTTGATATTTCTGAATGCAGATCATCAACCAGTCATATACAAACTTTGACCAATCAAAATCCTTGATTTTATCAACATCTACTAAGGCACCAAAGTATTTTGTGCTAGGGTGTGTACTAGAATTGGGACAAAGAAATGTGGAAAGAGCAACAATCAGAAAGCATCTCACTGTTTGATCATTGCTTAGATTCTCTTTAAGCAACTCATTACCAAAAAACTTAATTGAGGGTAGTGTAGCTTGGTCAAACAATTGAAGCAAAGAGCTTTTTCCACACTCTCTCTCAGCTTTAATTTCAATACCACCAGTAGGTATTCCTAACACCATATGGACAGAAAATGGACTGACAGGTATAACCTTTCCATCAACAACTATGTCAGAGCTGGAAGTATCTACATGGTCTGCTATCCATTGAGCAAAATATCTTGGAACAGAACAGTCTTCAAAATTCAAAAGAGAAGAAAAGCCAAACTGTTCAATAGCATCTCTCTTGGACTGACTGAGACCATTGAGAATTTCAGCAAAATATGACGTATTACATCTACTAAATGCTCTTCGGACGTTGGCATCTTTAGAACATTTCTTAGATTCAACTTTATGACTCTACAAAATAGAATATAACATATGGTTAATGAAAATAGAAAAAACAAAAAAAGGATATATAATAATTGTTAATCCATTTACTGAAAATAACATTTCAACAAATAAGCTAATAGACAATAATTAAACTTCCAATATACTAACACTTGACAATTCCACTACATATACTACAAAATTGTACATAAACACCCAAACACATTATTAAAAACAATAGTAGGAACAATGCTAAACACAAACTATGGTGAACAAGGAGGAATAAGAATGGTGAGAATGCAAACTTCAAAAGAAAAAGCAAGAAAATATATGCACAAACCACATCATGTAAATCAGAGAAACAAATTGCACACATTCAATGAAAAAATTGCATATGACCTGATGCTGCAACAAATACTAAACAATGGTGCAAGTTTTGAATTGTAAGCAACGATTGTGGATGTGACGATTGCATCTATGCCAACAGGTATACAAAACTACAAGTTATTATATCCATAAAACAGGTGCTAACAACATTTGTCAGACTAGAAAATAGATTGGGGGGAGGGGCAAAATACGAACAACACCACTATATCTCACATACATTCTCTGGGGCAAAATACCAACAACCAGATGTCCGATTTGTCTTAGCAAAGATTGTTGCATCAAGCATTGTGCACGAATAAAAACTACATATCTGTTCATACTACAAATGTAAGATTCGTATCACACAACAGAACACAACAGAACACAGCTCTGTTCATACTACACTGCATTTCTATTAAAAAGAGAACCTATTAAATATGACCAAACTGGAATTTGCACATGCAGGATACTAAAATTACACATTACATGGAGCTGAAAGATATGTTTATAAAACTTCTAAAACACTTGACACTAACAGATAAATTCAACAAACACATGCAAACTTGGAATACAAGGTGGACACATGATATAATTGAACTCATGCTGAATAACATGGCACCATATTGAAACTCGAATACCACACCACAGATAAATTCTAAAACTTGCACACATTCAAGGAAAAAATTGCATATGACCTGATGCTGCAACATAAACTAACAATGGTGCAAGTTTTGAATCGTAGGCGAGGATTGTGGATGTGACGATTGCATCTATGCCAACAGGTATACAAAAACTACAAGTTATTATAGTACATTGAACTATTAGCAAAGAAATAATATAAGTCAACTCTATATGATGCATCCTAACAGTGTGTTTCATATTTCTTAGATTCAACTTTACGACTCTACAAAATAGAATATAACATATGTTTAATGAAAATAGAAAAAACAAAAAAAGGATATATAATAATTGTTCATCAAACCTTAGAATTTTGCTTCTTAACATCCTTTTTTGCGGACTTTCTTTTAACTGCTTTCACAACCTGAATAATTAAACAAGGCAATGATATCAATTTTTTGTTAAACTGCTTAAAAATGAATTCATTATCTAAACTGATGACAAAAAACACATACCATTTTTCTTAAAAGTGTTAAAAATCAACTCATCATCTAAAGATTCATCAGATGCTAAAAATTAAAATACAGCAGTCAGTGCAAAATAGCTTAAAAACAAACACAAAAAACAAGAATAAAAAATGAAAACTCACAATCTGCATTGACTTCATTAGCACCACCACAATCTGAAGCAACATAATCACTATCATTTCCCGGAACATCGCCATCTCCACTAGAACTAGAATGATTGTGAGAATCTTCTTTAGCCATTCTAAAACTACACAAATAACAATAAAGCATGAATGTGAGAGCCATATCAGAGCAGCATACAAAAGCATTGAACAAATGCTTATTCAAAAAATAATGTAAATTCTAAGCAGTAAATATTTAATAGAAATTCCACTACATATACTACAAAATTGTACATAAATTAAAAGAGCAATATTACTACATTTATACTGCAATTTGTTTCCACCCAAACACATTATTAAAAACAATAGTAGGAACAATGCTAAACACAAACTATGGTGAACAAGGAGGAATAAGAATGGTGAGAATGCAAACTTCAAAAGAAAAAGCAAGAAAATATATGCACAAACCACATCATGTAAATCAGAGAAACAAATTGCACACATTCAATGAAAAAATTGCATATGACCTGATGCTGCAACAAATACTAAACAATGGTGCAAGTTTTGAATTGTAAGCAACGATTGTGGATGTGACGATTGCATCTATGCCAACAGGTATACAAAACTACAAGTTATTACATCCATAAAACAGGTGCTAACAACATTTGTCAGACTAGAAAATAGATTGGGGGGGGGCAAAATACAAACAACACCACTATATCTCACATACATTCTCTGGGGCAAAATACCAACAACCAGATGTCCGATTTGTCTTAGCAAAGATTGTTGCATCAAGCATTGTGCACGAATAAAAACTACATATTTGTTCATACTACAAATGTAAGATTCGTATCACACAACAGAACACAGCTCTGTTGGATTGCACATGTAACTCACCAGCAACTCGCAGAAGAGACAGCGCCGGCAAGCTGCACACAAACGGGAACGCCAAATCACCTCCTCTCTCGCCGCCTCCTTTAGATCTAACCAAAGAGACAAAGCGCCGATGAGTTCGCCGAGCAGCCGAAGAGGCACACCAAAGAGACTATCGCCTTTTCCTCTCTGGCACTCTCTCGAAGCCTTCGCCTGAACAGAGCAAGCATATACACGTAAGAAGACATACATCTACTAACAATGCAAAAGGTATATTAGAATGAAGTAATGATGAACTCACCAGAAGGTCCAGAGTTCTAACAACCTTTGGACCTTAGGATGAAGAATACACATCACCAAATCATTGTTAGGATTGGAACGGTTTGAAGCAAAAAATAAGTTCTAAAAGGAGTTCAGCATCCTCGCTGACCAACATACATACATGCAGGAGCCCAGAAAAAAATTATTCTACCAAGGACAGAAAAATCCTGACCAAGGTGAGCCCTAACATAAAACAAAATGAAAAACTAAAGAACCAGAAATTATTCTACCAATGACAGAAAGGTTCAGACACATGTGAACCCTAACATAAAAAAGAAAAATTTAAAAACATTATTTAATATAAAAATGAAAGAAAGGGCCCAAAAATTACACTCCGCAAGAATTAAAAATGCATATTGTACGGGACTGCAAGTTTAGTTAAAAATGGTGTGCAAGTTTTAATCTAATCTGTGTTGTTCATAGCTGAGCTGTGTATCATTGTTCATATGTTAATTGAATAGTGAACTGACAAGTGATAAATGACCATGAGACCATATGAACAAAAATAGAAGAAAATAAAAAAAAACTGACATAAGAGATACACATGCAGAAAATAAAATTAAGACAACAACACTAAATCAGTAAAGTCATTTATGCTTCAATAAATGGATAGCACTTGGGACTAAACTAAAAAAAATAGCATAATAGTCGGGCAGAATAGAGTTGGTAGCTTACCTCCCACCTACAAATCAGACTAGCACTACAATGACCACCTCAGCCAGCCAATTGTTTCGTTGTTGATCAAGGTCGCCAGAGCCCACATGCATTGTCTTCAGTATTCCATTGTTTGTAATTGGCAGATATGGATACAAATGGATCGCATACAAAACAAAATCCACGGTTCAGCGAGAAATAACTTTATGATTTCAAGACATAACCAAACCACAAAAATTAACTACAATTATCTAACCAACCACAAACAAGCATTGTTTCAGATCAGATCTACCAGTGTGCTCAGTTCTGACTAACTACCACCTGCAGCCATAACTAAGCCACTGCATACATTTGAACTATGGAGACACAAATCATAGCAGCATACAAAGCATTGAACAAATGCTTATTCAAAAATAATATAAATTCTAACCAGTAAATATATTATAGAACACAGATAATTGTTAATCCATTTACTGAAAATAACATTTGAACAAATAAGCTAATAGACAATAATTAAACTTCCAATATACTAACACTTGACAACACTGCATTTCTATTAAAAAGAGAACCTATTAAATATGGCCAAACTGGAATTTGCACATGCAGGATACTAAAATTACACATTGCATGGAGCTGAAAGGTTATGTTTATAAAACTTCTAAAACACTTGACACTAACAGATAAATTCAACAAACACATGCAAACTTGGAATACAAGGTGGACACATGATATAATTGAACTTATGCTGAATAACATGGCACCATATTGTAACTCAAATACCACACCACAGATAAATTCTAAAACTGGCACACATTCAAGGAAAAAATTGCATATGACCTGATGCTGCAACATAAACTAACAATGGTGCAAGTTTTGAATCGTAGGCGAGGATTGTGGATGTGACGATTGCATCTATGCCAACAGGTATACAAAAACTACAAGTTATTATAGTACATTGTACTATTAGCAAAGAAATAATATAAGTCAACTCTATATGTGCATCCTAACAGTGTGTTTCATATTTCAGATCTGTGGATGTTCAACATACATGCATGACCACCCACCTCCACACCCCCCCCCCCAATACCTTGACCTCAGTTCAGGCTAAAAATGAATCCATAAAACAGCTGCTAACAACATAAGTCGGACTCAAAAAATGGTGGGTTGGGGGGGGAGGGAAATACCAACAACACCTCTATATCTCACATACATCCTCTGCGGCCCAGCACCGACAATGACCAGATCTATGATTTGCCTTAGCAAAGATTGTTGCATCAAGCATTGTGCACGAATAAAAACTACTGATAAGTTCATACTACAAATGTAAGACTCGAATCATACAACAAAACACACCACTGAATGGATTGTACAAGTAACTCACCAGCAAATCGCAGAATAGACAGCGCCGGCAAGCTGCACACGAACGGGAACGCCAAATCACCTCCTCTATCGGCCGCCTCTTTCAGATCTCTGTGCCATAAAATTCCAACCACAAACAAGCATTGTTTCAGATCAGATCTACCAGTGTGCTCAGGTCTGACTAACTACCTATGGAGACAAAAATTGGCTACGGTGACAGAAACTAAATCACGAAAATTTTGCTACAACAAAGCCACAAATGAACAGGATGTAATGAACTTGATCCAAAATTGTTCTACCCTAAAATCATTTCTGTTGTGCCTCACCCTACACATACCCCCACCCGATGCAGTCAAAAAGAGCACAATCCTCAACCAATCAACTTGCTGCTATACACCAACCATCCACACAGATCATAGGATAAGGAACCCCCACCAAGAAAATTCAGGTCGCACGAAGCAGAGCATATCAGCAAGCAGCAAGCAATGAGAGCACACCGAGCAGAATGGGGAGCGAAAGGGCGAGCAAAGGCACAAATCAACATGAAATCGACAGATTTAAAATCACTAAACAAAAAACAACACGAGAAGGACAAGGAGAATACCAACGTCAGATATGATGAAGGGAGTAGGTGCTCGCCGGAGATAACCGCCGATTTGGAGGGAGCTCCTCCTCACGTTCTCCTCTTCTCAAAGCAGGTCGCACGAAGCAGAGCATATCAGCGAGCAGCAAGCAATGAGAGCACACCGAGCAGAATGGGGAGCGAAAGGGCGAGCAAAGGCACAAATCAACATGAAATCGACAGATCTAAAATCACTAAACAAAAAACAACACGAGAAGGACAAGGAGAATACCAACGTCAGATATGATGAAAGGACAAGGAGAATACCAACGTCAGATATGATGAAGGAGTAGGTGCTCGCCGGAGATAACCGCCGATTTGGAGGGAGCTCCTCCTCACGTTCTCCTCTTCTCAAAGCAGACCCAATCGCCGGTGAGTTGAGACACCAATCGCCAGTCAAATCGCCGTGGAGACGAGGAGTCTCTCGAACACTCCGCACGACTGGAAAAAACTATTGGGAAAAGTAAGAGGCGCGCGGACCGAGGAATACAAAAATACAAAAAACAAATCATATCGGGTTGAAACGTGGATCCGATAAAGTTCCGAGCCCGTTTCAGAATCGACTGAAGCAGAAAAAGAAAACCAGGCGACTGTGCATTAGCAATTCCGTTAAATAAAAGGCTGTGCCTAGCATAAAAAAGGGGACGGCAGACAAATGACAAAGAAAATTATAGAGGACATATAGCATGTTTGATATGACCATATGACAAACGGATACTTTGCTTTGGCCATGGTTATTTTTAATTAGTAGAATGTCATTCAGTAGTATGGACAGAACATGCTAGGCATTCTTGCAAACAAAAGATAACAAGTGTGTTTCCACTTCAAGTGAACGAGGGTGTCAAGAATTAGCCTTGAATGAAGTGGACGAGGGTGTCAAGAATTAGCCTTGAAGACAAGAAAGAAAGCTAGCCTTCCCACACAATTAATCGTGCGGGCCACACAATATTAGCCTTGAATGAAGTGGACAAACAAAAAAAGAGGGGAGGAAAGAAGAAAGCATCACGTGATAAAAAAGAGGGGAGGAAAGAAGAAAGCATCACATGCTAGGCATCACGTCTTTGTTTATGTTGGTCGGGACAAAGCGACAATGACTTACATAAATAATGCGTGGGCCTTCTGGTAATTTCCTCTCATAACCGGTGATCATAGGCCATTGCGGCAAGAATATCCTATAAAACCTCATCACCTTTAAATCCTTATTACACCATTCAATCTTACGACACATAACTGAATAAATCAACCATCTTATTACATGGCTATATGTCATGATTTAAAAGGGTCCAAACAAGTATCTAAACGTGTCATGAGTACGTAGTCTTGGGGCCCTGCGGCCCATATGGCCCACGGTACCATCTCTCTACTACGGTTTTGACATGGGTGGCCCTGGCCCCTATGGGCAGTACATCTATATATTGGTTTGTTTACATGATCTTATCCACCCGGGCGGCCCCCTTGAGATCGAACATACCCCTATCTATGTTCGGAGCTGATCGAACGACCATAAGCGAAGCATGCAATTGGTGTTGCTGTTGTCTATTTCGAAAGATAAGCCATTAATTCGTGCATCGTACATGCCTGTTAATGCGTACATATATAAGCTAGCTATTCGGCATGCAGGCCACGGCGACGGCGGCTGTTCAGCGGCAGGCGGTGAAGGTGAGCACCATCCCGATCTTGGCAGCGATGCCATGTGAGCAGAACCGGGATGACTTGGAGGTGCTGGTGCGCGTGGAGGCGCCGAAGGTGGTCAAGAAGCGCTCCCCCATCGACCTCGTCGCTGTGCTGGACGTCAGCCAAAGCATGGGTTGGGTGCCGAGCAGGGCCAAAAGCGCCGACAAGGGGAAGGGGCAGCAGTCGAGGATGGATCTTCTCAAGGCGGCCATGACGTTCGTCGTCAAGATGCTCCACCTCGACGACCGCCTGGCCATCGTGGAGTTCAGCAACGAGGTCAAGCACATCACCCCACTTTCAGAAATCTCCGAAGAAGGCAGGACCTCCCTCCTGGAACGTGTGGACAAGCTCGAGCCCAATGGCCGGACCGCCTTCCGACGGGGCTTGGAGATGGCTGTGAAGATCCTGAACGAGCGAACCGCCAACAGCGACAGTAAGCGTGTAGGCGTCATCGTCTTCCTGTCGGACGGGGAGGAGAACGCGGGCCCCAAGATCGATTGGGACAAGGTGAGCACCGAACCCGAGGACCCGCTCCGGTGCACGCTCCGCACGTACCCGGTCCACACGTTCGGCTTCAGCAAGTTCCACGACCCCAAGGCGCTGCGCCTCATCGCTAAGTTCTCCGACGGGACCTACTCGTTCATCAACCAGGGCTTCGGCAAGATCAAGGACGCATTCGCCGTCTGCCTGGGCGGGCTCCAGACGGTCGTCGCCGTCGACGCGACCATCAACCTCAAGGCCAACGCCGCGCAGGGGGTGAAGATCAAGAGCATCGATTCCGGGGGCTACAAGAGCGACGTCCAAGAAGGCGGAGAGTCCGGAGACATCCGCATCCCCATCCTCTACGCCGCTGAGAAGAAGAACTTCATCGTCCACCTCCACGTGCCTCCTGCGGCGGCCACCGGTGAGCAGCTGCTGATCACCGCCGGTGGCCAGTGCCACGATGCTTCGGGCAGCCCTGCGGCCGAACCCATTCCCATTAAACAAGAGGAACTGTCCATCCAGAGGCACAGCCGGCGCAACCAGGAAGTCCTGCAGCAGATGGCCCGGTTCAAGGTGTTGAGCTTGCTGGCGACATTACAGGAAAGACACAAGGGCTTGAAGACGTCGGAAGAGCAGCAAAAAGCTGGGAAGTGGCTGCAGGATGAGTGGGTCGAGCTGAAGAAACACTCCAGCTTGAGCGAAGGAGGAGGCCAGCTGGACCTAGGGCACTTCGAGAAAGATGTGCAGGATATGGTGAACAACCTGAATAAAGGCTTGGGGGCAGCCTACATCTACTCGTGGGAATCGAGCCACCAGATGGAGTGCGCGACCACCATGGGCTCGCGGAAAAAAGTTGCTGCCGCGTACGTGACGCCGGTCATCAAGGCTATGAAACAGGTGGCACAGCAGCCGCCGGAAGCGAACATCGCACCGCTGGACCTGGAAAAAATCACCGTTGCCGCGGACAGCACGCCGCCGACTGCCCCTTCAGATATTGATGTGGAGACTGATAGATTATTCTTGTTGCTTATTTGCATTAGTTGCATGCTAGTTGTGTTCAAGTGTGTGTGCAGCATGTATAGTGGCCAGAGTCCAAGTTAGTTGAAGCGTGTAGCATGGCGTAGCTGGTGGATCGGCAATGCGTAGTGAGCTGATCAGTAGCCAGGAGTTGAGTGTACGTATGTGTTATATAGAATTAGCCATACATGTGTTTGTGGCCAGGTGTTCGACTGTATCATGGCGCATGTCCGGAGCAAGATGCGGTCAAGCTATGTGTGCATGCAGGAAGTTGATACATGTACAAGCGTTAGCTTGGAATCCTGGAGAGGTGGCCAAGTTTCACGCAGTGGAGAAGAGCGAGTCTTCAGCGCATGAGATATGCAGTTGGAGACTTGAGTCTGCATGCAAAAGTTTAATGTATGTGTGTATGTGTGAACGTGTTGTATGCATGCAGGATGGTAGTGCTGCATGGGGCATCGAATGCTAGTTATTCCTTGCATGTAGGAGAGAGTTGTTTTATGCTTTAAATAAGAGAAACAGAAGCAACGAAATGATGATGAGCAGTTCTCAGTTCTCACGTCCCATCCACTGTGTGCTCTCTCTCTCTCTTGACATTCGCGAGTATAGTTTTGTTTACCGATTCCTTTTAAATCTACCGTTTTGTTCTCCTTGCTCTCATGAGTTTTTGAGTGCCTGTGAGCTTTTGATTCTTTCAGTAGCTGCTGTCCCGGAGCCGGAGGAGAGGCCGTGCACGTGCGTAGAGTTCGACATGATCGAGCAGCACCTCTCCTACTGGTCCAATGTCAAATGCGACCTGCTGCGCATGCTGGAGTACATGCATGGAAGGCACCGGCGGGCACCACCATCTCACCACCACCTTCCACGACCTCTCGCTTGGATCCGTCAACCGAGCCATGTACCAGAGCGTCTGCCTGGTACGTACGTACCTGCACCAGCCAAAAATATATGGTTTGAAAATTTTATTGGAGGGTAACCATAGAACCACCGGTTACCGGATTTTTTGAATTTTTCAAACAAAAATTTTGAATTAAATTTCAATTTTTTGAAAATTTTGATTTTTTTTGAAAATTTTCAATTTTTATGAAATTTGGATGAATCCAAATTTCTTAACTAATTTAAAATTTTACTACGACCCACCGATAAATCCGGTGACCATTCATTACCGGCGAAATTTCAAGATATAATTTTCGGACCTGAGCCATTATACTTAATTCGTGAACAATTATGCTCAACAGTTTTTTGGGGGTCAATTATACTCAACAGTTAATGTGTTATGTCCTCCCCGTTTAACTAATTAAAGGATTTGCTTACAAATTAAACACACGCACGCAGGCCGTGGAGCAAGCAAGCCACCTGAGGAGTTCTATTTTGATGACGAAGAAGCTCGTTGAGGCAGCAGTACTACATCCAATCACGAAGACGGGGCATCTGCGCGGGGACGACGACGGCGCTACTACATCCAACGACGAAGAAGCTCGTTGAGGCAGCACTACCCACCAGATCGATCGATGGCAATCTATTTTGATGTATTCAATAAATTAAGCAAGCTGCTTTACCTACAGGCTATATAGCTAGCTCTCGCTATGTATCCATGCTAGCAGCTAGAGAGCGATGTCGTACGTGCACGTCATGAACCTTTTGGTTTCAAGGAAATAATTAATATGCTTGTTAGTGCTTCGATGAAGAATGCTAAATGGTACTCTTGTACTTTTTTTTCAACTTCAGAGTCGAAGGATCATGTGAGGAGAGTTCTCGCCATTTAGTGATGAATAATTGGTATATTTATTGAGTTAGATTTTAATTTTATGAAGGTTTGCTAAAATTTAGAATCTTCAAGTCAATGGCGGTCTGAACTCTGGGCACAATAGGTCTAACCGCTGGACCGAGTCGATCTAATTGTTGTATATGACCGGTCTAACCGGATGGTCAGACCAACTAAGCCCTAGCAATCTGACTGGCTTAGAGATGACGGTCAGACCGGCCACAGTGCCATTTGGGAATTGGACTCCAACATATTGTGTCAGCGTGTTAGGAGTTATGTTATCTCTAGATGTTATTTCAATTGGAGTTCTGAGCTGAAAATGATTTGAGTTTGAAATTTTCAGAAGGTTTTCAGGCTGAGAGGGAGAGTAGCAGTTTGACCCGCAATGGGCTGGCAGTCAAACTGCTCCCTGATAACAGGTCGGTCTCATCAGCCAGGCAATGAAGGCCAGACTAGTTAATCGTTAAAGTGGGTTGGAATTTAGGGAATTGTGAAATGCTCATGTTTACGTTCTTCAGCCTTTGGTCATTGCATATATATTGCATGATGTATATTTGGACTAATGTGGATCAAGTTGTGAAGAACTTATACCTAAAAATAATTTCTTGGTCTTTAGATATGCAAGTATCTTGGAATCAACTATGGTCAACGTGAGAAGTATCGGAACTTGGTTAGGGGAACCAAGGTACAAAATGGTCATGGATGCCACGTGACATGGTTGAGCTCAAGCATGGCACAAGATGGACAAGTGATGTTGAAGAAAAAGTTCGCGCAACTGGTTTTATCAAGTGGCTTGATCGATGTAAGTGAGGCATGGCCATATGGGAACTAGAACAGGAGAAACTTGCTAACACAAGAGAAGCCATTGATAAATCTACACGTGGCAAGCACAGGAATCGCTTACAAGTGAAGAAGATGGCCTGGTTAAGGCGAGGGTATTTTAGTAGTTGGCTAAATATCGGAAACAATGTTGAAACCAAACAGTGGCACTTAGGAGAGCGATTTAGGTCAAGTGGAGCGAAGCATCAAGAAATAGCGGGTTTCAAGCTTATGTGCTTTGAAAAACATACAAAAGTGTTTTGTGTATTAAAAACTTAGTTTTAGTGGGTTTGCGGGTTTTCCTATGCTTCTTAGTGAATAATATCCATTGGGGTTTGGTTTGTGGCTTGTTGTATCTCTACTTAATGGGATGAGATGGAGAGGTGTTCCATCAATCCATGATAGAGCTAGGCTTGTGGTTTGAGTGCAGTGGTGTACTCTCCTGTCCTTCTCATAGAGTGGCTGCAAACCATTCCTCTTCAAGATGCAATAGATCATATTTTTGCAATCGAAGTGTTGTTCATGTTTTGTTTGTTGTTCATGTTTTACTTGATTTGTTTCTGATATGAGTGGTTTTCCTCTCTTCTCTTAATTTATTGATCTTGCTGGTTACTAAGGACGTGTAAGCGATGAAGAAATCTCCTTGAGGTCCTATCCCATCCATCTAGGCATCCTCCATGGTAAGCTCATGAAGATTGCCTAGTTTTGGCTCATTTTGAGTGGTTTCAAGGAAGATCTTGTCACTACTACAAAAAGGATCATTCTGGACGCCTCATCACAGACGGTTCAACACAAACCGTTAGTGATAAAGTTATGGTTTTACAAGATAGACCGTTTAAGTTCACCGCGATAGAAAGAACAGTTTGTGATGATCTACTTATTACAGACAGTTTTTATTCTGAACCATTTGTGATACATCACAGATGGTTCAAAATAAAAATCGTCTGTGATGTCTGTACTTATCACAGACAGTTTTTGTTCCGAACCGTCTGTGATGACCTACTTATCCAGACCAAGAACCGTCTGTGATAATGTTACAACTTACCCACTCTTGCCGAATTTGAATTTCGCACTCATCTCGCTGAATTTGCTCTTTAAAATAGAAGGCTCTTTTGTTCTTCTCCTCATCTCTCTTCTCACTTCTCCTCCACTCCTCTTCTCCTCATCTTCTCTTCTTCTCATCTCCTCTTCTCTCTTCCCACGTCTTCCCCTCCACTTCTCCTTGCCAAATTTTTTCTTAAAAATACAAGGCTCGATCGTCTCTTCTCCTCATCTCCTCTTCTCCCTTCTCCCTTCTCCTCCTCTAGTCCTCTCCTTCCCCACCTCTTCTTCAATCCCATCCATCCGATTTTGCTATAATTTGGATGTCCAAAATTTGGCTAAGTCTGTATTTTTACCATGGCTTGAATACCCAAAAATTTTGGGCATCCAAGACATGGGAAAATTACCCACTTTTTTAGCTGTTGTGTTCAAAGACGGTTCTAGTTTTTACCAAAAACCGTCTGTGATAACTGACTATTATAGATGGTTCTAGTTTTGAACTATCCATGATAACGGACGATCATAGACGGTTATAGCTGCAAACCGTCTGTGATACGATTTTTCACAGATGGTTCAAAACCGTTTGTAAATAACCCCTATTATCACTGACCCATGAAGTCAGATGGTTCAAGGAATCGTCTCCGTCTGTGATGAACTTTTCTGTGGTAGTGTGTTCAAATCATTTTGTCTTCGATTCTTCCTATGGTATACCTTGCTATGATGTGTGGGAGTTGATTTAATATCATCTTAACCATCCTAAACCCACGAGCAAGTGTGAATCTTGGTTTTAGGTTTTTGGCCGGTTTTAGTGCAACTTTGCTTGTATTATGAAAAGGTTGGAATTTTCACCATAACCTTGGTGATCATTGATTGGAATAGGTTCCTAAAATCTAGAGCAAGGTGTGTTCCGAGTTTCATTTGATTTGGATTTATATTTTGGAAGTCATGCCAACTTGGGTTTTTGAAATCGTGCTGCTTTGGAATCTAAACCCTGGAGAGCAGTCAAACCATCCTTACCCCCAACAGTCAGACCGCTCCATACATGGTGGTCAGATAGCCTCAGACACATCTTGCCATGCTTTGATCATTTGATCGTTTCCTGATCTTTATAGGTGGTAGAATCTGATCTTCCTAGCTTCCATAGCTACTGAAGTGAAAGATTTATGAATATTTAGGAGGAAAATTTGTTAACATCATTCACCCTCCTCTAATTGCCATGCTTGATCCTACAGGAGTACTCCAATTTTGATCATCCTTTTTTTCCTCGTGATTTGTGCCTCTATGTGGCTCCTACGGCTGGCGGTGAGACTCCAGCGAGGTTAGGGTTAGGATACACCAATGTTAGAATTGGGTTCACTGAGCCCTGGGTATAGGAGGTTAGGAAGACTTGTTGACTAGTGTTGGGCAGCGAGGCAGTGAGGTGGTGGTGGCCTCGTCGGTGTCACGGATTAGAGGAGGGCGGTAGAAAGAGATTGGTTAGGAGGCGGCGGTAAATCTGGCAGCGGTAGCCACTGAATATGAGGATAGAGGGCGGCGTGGGGGATCTCACCGGAAAGGAGGAAGAATGGCGGCACAGGGGTGGCTCGCTAGAGAGGAGGAAGAAGGGCAGCATGCGGAAGGATGGTCAGGAAGAACGGAGGGAGGTGGGAGTGGCGGCAACGATGGCTCGCCGGTGGGCTTGGTGATGGCGCGGCGGTAGGGGGTGGGCGATGACTATGGTTGGAAGGAGGTGAGGAGAATATGGTTTGGAAGAGGGATGAGATATGTTAGATCTATATCCAATGCTTATAATTTGAGTATCCTCTAACAAAAAAAATACTTAGTTACCCCTAGACACTCATATATTATGCACTTGATTTCTCCTGCAAGAATAAATAAATAACGAAAATATCTGGGCTGAATTTTTGCATCAGGATTCGTACTCAGCCCTGCGGCAGCTACTTCATAGTAGCTTTTGGGTTTCACTGGAGCAGGCGTTTTAATTCGGAGTTGTAAGCACCAGAAGTCAGTATGCAACGACCCATCGCAACTAAAACAAAATTGTGCAATGCAGTCAACAATCCTAAATTATAATAAAATATTCTAATAATAAGCACTAGAGGTCGCTATGCAACCAATCTATCTATTATATTATTAAAATGATAGAAAAAGAAATTATCACGTGCATTTTAAATGGCTGAAAATTATCACGTTAATCAGAGTAATAAGACAAATGTCAACGCTATCCTCTCTTGTGGGTCCAGATTAAAATCCAATATACCGGCTAGGACTCAGCTCTCCTTGAAAAGGACTCGAAAGGTGACTACTTTTAGATTCAAACCGAGTATACCTCTGTGCTAACATGGGACCACGGGAGAATAGTACTGCACCGGTTAAATTTATGTAGCAAAAGAAAAAAGAAACGTCACAATATGATGCAGTATGGCAAGAGCGCTGTGAGCCTGGAGCTCCAGGAGCAACGCGCCGCGGTGAGTGGCGCGGGGGCGCACAGGTGGGCTTTTATAAATCGGTTTATGTTTTTTATATCGTAGTTGGTAGAAAAGTGGTATATGGCTTTTTATATTGACTTTTGTTTCTAACCTATATTTAAAATTTTTTAAGCTAATACAAATATTCGTCTTTTTAAAGCGGTTTCTCCGCTTCTCTCACTACCGTCTCATTTCAGGGATAAGACAGAAAGTCACAGGTGCATCACTCATACCACTCCCCTCGCTCCCGTCACGTGCACGCACCTCTCGCTCTTTCTTTTAAAAATTATTTCTTTCAACAACTATTATTTATTTTTAACTAAAAGTCAAAAATTATCACCAAAAGCTAATAGCAAAAGCCCCTAAGTTTTGCAGTACATGCTCATGCGAGTACGTCTCGCTGCAACCTTAAGGTCTCGTTCGGTTAGGCTGAAAAATAATGGTTTGTGGCTGAAATTGCACTGTAGTTAGCTGAAATCACTCTGTAGCTGAAGGTGGCTTATTTGATGTAATTAAATTTAAAAAATTTAAAAATAGAAAAAATATGTTAACTCATTGCGGACAACATAAACGAATACGAGAAAAAAGAACCGGGAAAAGGCTAAAAAGTCAAAAGTTCAGAAAAAATAAAATTTATAAATAATAAAAAATAAATCAGAAGTTGGAAACTCAAACCGAAATAAACAGGGCATAAGAAAACATGCTCATGTCCAGCTGCATTAAACACCTCCATCGCCTTTCTTTCCCCGTGTTCTCAAGCAGGCAGCTTTCTCTGGAGTGTACTTTGAGGTCAGTCAAGCAAAGTAAGCACTTGGAATAAAGCGATCAGAGTACGCCTTTTCGCATCAATTTATAGTTGATTAAAAAATGTCTGTCCTTTCATGTGCGTAAATCTGTAGGACAAGATTAAAAAATAGGAAAGAAAACATCGTACGCTATAACTGAGTTTTCTTTGTGCAACTTGTTCACGTTTAGTAATTCAGCTGAAGAAGGCACCCATGAACTTAGGAAAAACAAATGTTCATGGATCGCACTATTTTTATTGACCCTCTCCAGGCCCTGTTTGTAACTCAGCAATGTCACACAAAATAGTTTAACACCCGTAGGATTCAGACAATATTCCCCGGTGAGATGCGCTCACTATTGCCACCTCCATCGCCTTTCTTTCCTTGTGCTCTGCAGCTTTCTTTGGAACACATGCATTTTGAGGTCAGTCAAGCAAAGCAAGCACTTGGAATGAAGGAGGCCCCGCAAAAATGCCATTCCTCTCGTCAATTTATATTGACCGATTTCACCGCTCTTTTTTTTCCATCATCTCTTCACATGTGATCAATATTCTAATCCTTGAGGCCTAATAATGGAGAATGAGGTGCTCTTTGCACAATACCAAACCAAATAATACATATGGGTGTGAAATCTCTTCGTATCTTTACCTACAGTAGGATATATATCATGGTCCCGCTTATTTTAGTTTCAACTTCTGGCTTATTTTTCACTATTTATAAATTTCATCTTTTTTTGAACTTTTGAATTTTTTGAGTTTTTTTCGCCGGTTCTTTTTTTCCTGTATTCGTTTGTGTTCTCCGTGATAAGCTAGCATATTTTTTCTATTTTTATTTTTTTTTAAATTTAATTATGCCAAATAAGCCATCTTCAGTTACAGTGAAATTTCAGCCGCTACAGTGCAATTTTAGCCATAAGCCACATTTTTTCAGCCCAACCGAGCGGAGCCCATATTGCTTGTCGCTTATTGACAATAATAAATTAAGTGCAAAGCATGCTAAACTGTTTCTGGAAACGACACATTTATTTTAATAGAAATGATCTTCCTGTCGTGTTAGTTGGTGTGACCTATATATAGTCTTTTAGAATTTAAAAAGGTGTGCTGTAAATAGTTCTAGATAGATCCTATTAGTATTAGAGCATCTCCAAGAGATACTTTATATGGCTCTTAATATTTAAATTTTAGAGTTGAAGGGTAAAAAGTAGCTCCAACAGATTCCCAAATAGACTCCCAAAAATAGAACACACCCAAAAAATAGGCTCTCACTCTCTACTTATAGATGATGATCTAGGCTCCCAATACTGTTTTTCTGGTTTAAGGTATCTGTTGGAGGGAATAATTATTTTGGGACCTTATATCGTGATTAGAATCTGTAAAAAGAGATTTAGGGTGTGAATTTATTGGGCATCTCTTGGAGATGCTCTTAGAACTCCTATTCCTATTTAGATTAGGATTTCAACTATAATTTAGAGAAGAGCTAGGAGGATACGACTAAAGGTGATACTATTTAAGAACGGCATCTACAAGTTTGGGCTAGAACCCAGTTATACAACAGCTGGTAAACGATATGTCTTAACACAAATGGCAAATTGACACAGCTTGCAGTTGCAGGCCAGGGGTGAAAGAATAATCTTGCGATCGACGACGACGCACGTAGATGTGCTTGCTTATTGTACAGAGCTCGTCCACATCTCTTGATATCGAGTTCATTGGTAACACGTGAAGTGAAGCAAGTGCTAGCATGCCACTCGAGGACATAGTCCGGGTTGACGCAGAAATCCTGTCGACAACAACCGAACAAACAGCCATTATGATCATGTTAGGTACCCATGAACTTCGCATAAATTTTAGATAAAACAGTTTAATTTATGTATAAATATATAAAATTCTTATATTCCAGGTACACCCTAGAAACACAATATGTGTTGGAAATAATCAAGCCTTGCTAGGAAACTGGTTTTTCGGAAGTCTGAACACTGGGCACAGCGCAAGAAGAAGTCCAGATCTGCATTCACATGAAGTTCGGATCAAGTCAGTAGAAGACAACGGTAGCAGAGCAGTTAGTTTTTCTTAGACTTTAAATAAACATGTAATCTATTGTTTGCTCTCAACTGAGTCTCAGTTCCAAGCATTGTATTCCATTTGTGTCCATTAAGAAAGATACAGAAAATTGCCCCATCGTCTGAGCGTTCTTCTTGCCGTCTTCATCTCCCACCGAAATATAGTGTATCATCCGAAAATCTTCAGAGTAATAGAGAATAGCGTCCAGAAGTGTGTGTCCAGTTTCAGAAGATTGCTTTGTAGTGCGCTGTTTTCTTCACCCCTATGTTCTAAATACTGCTTCCTTCCATTAGACACCTCTCGCGTGAGTAAAGTTCAGAGCCAATTCTGAACCGATCGATGGGCTGTTTCCAACAATATGAGGGTGGGTGAAGTATCAAAGATCCAGGAAATCAAGGAGAGAGACAAAAAAAAATTTGAGTGGGTTTTCTGTTTTTGCCTCGTTGGGCTTCCTATCCTACTTCGTAGAAACATCATACGCACGTACCAGCATTTGGCATTCGAGTGCTACAGTTCGATTGGTACGTAGTCGGAAAAAAGTACGACTTATGTCCAGGACACTCGATGTTAGCGGTAGGATCGACGAGCTGGGTGCACGTCGATGGCGTTTCTCAACGCGGACTGTGCAGCTCTTCTACTGGATTGAGGCCTTACAGGTGCTTGATGCTGGCGGGTGCAGCGCCGCACTTGTCCAAAGGTCATGCAAATCAGCATATTACGGCACGTAGCGTTGTGAAATATATAGCTACTTTTCACTTGTTGCTATTTCCTTCCTCGCTCAGGTTCATACTCACGTTGTTATTGAACCTTGGCTTCATTGAAAACACTGTGATGGACTATAATATTATTTTTATATATTTAATCTTTATTATGGTTACACGCTAAACAGTAGCTGCTGAAGTTTCAAAAAACTCAACAAGGACACCTGGAGCCTAAAACTCAAAAGGGAGTGATATAGAGCATATGCACCCTGCTTAATCTCAAGTCAAGCCTTTTCCTTACACTGAATCTCCTCTTCCCCTGTAGTATATTAGAGGTCATATTTACAGCCATAGAAGAAGGTATTTACATAAATGTATCCCTTAGTGTTTTAACTAATGGTGACAAACATATCATTTTCTTAACATGACCTTAGTGAGGCTGCGTTCTAATTACACATATAATTGGACTTTACTCTGGTGGGCTGATTAGACCAAGGTGACGGCCACTCCTCAACAAAAAGTGATATGGAGTTTTAGCTATATGTCAAATAAAAATAGAGATGTTAAAAATAAAATAAGCTATTTCTGTATAATATATGGATTGTAGTCCGTGTAGATACACGGGTTGATGACTAGTTGAACAAAAGGTAGCTCACATGTCTCGCTGGTTTGTCATGTAATAGTTGTTAACACTGAATCTTGTATAGGCGTGTTTGTGATAACAGTGTTGTTGATTTGAGGAACTTTATTTTGAGAATGGATGAAAAGTAATTATCAGATTTCTGATTTTGCAAACTAGTGTTTTTGTAGTTCATCTGATCTTTATAGTAAAGTTTTCAAAGATTGGATAAATTGCAGGATTTTTCGTGGAACCTGATGTCTCAATTAGTTGCATTAAACACCTCCATCACCTTTCTTTCCTCGTGTTCTCAAGCAGGCAACTTTCTTTGTAGTGCACTTTGAGGTCAGTCAAGCAAAGTAAGCACTTTGGAATAAAGTGATCAGAGTACGCCTTTTCGCATCAATTTATATTGACCGATCGCACCGCTCTTTTTTCCATCACCTTTTCGCATCTGATCAATATTCTCTAATACTTAATATTATGAATATTATGTATATATTCGTAAGGCCTAATAAACAATATATATATATAGAGAATACAAAAAGATATACTATACACATATAAGAAAATACAAATGAATTCCTTTTCTACACCTCCCCCTAACTCATGGTAAATCACATGCACTGAGTTTAGAAAGAAAATACAAGTGTTGCACCTTAGCCTGTGACTTCGTGAAGAAGTCGACAACCTGTAACTCTGAGGACACAAACTGTAAAGCAAACACTCCCTCCTGCACCTGTGATCGAGTGTATAAAGCATTCTCACCAATGTGCTTTGTGAGCTTATATTTCACTGGGCCATGAGCAATACTGATAGTACACGTACTGTCAGATAAAAGAGTCATAGGTTCTATCACAGGCACTTCAAAATATACAAGTAGCCATATCAGCTAAATAACATCTGCATATATTCTCTGAAAAAGGCAAGGAAAAAAAAAGAAGATTCATCAAGTGTAATACTAGTTAGTACAAGCCATGTGTAATACTAGGACAAACAAAGCAACCTTTCTTTGGTCTTTAGGCCGCTTAGCCAACTGATAACGATGGCATGCTGAGGCCAAGAGTGCTCCTTTACAAAGCAACCTTTAGGCATGCTGATTGATTAATTAACTACAGGGCAGGCAGCCGATCTTTTTATTTATAGTAAATAATGAATCACAATAGTAGGAAAGGTAATTCAAATTTACAAAGTTAGAAGGACGGTGAGGCCAAGAGTGCTCCTCTCAACCGCGTCATCCCAGGAATCAGGACTGCTTGGCCCTAGCGACTTGATGGGAGAGCTCCTAACCCATGCAGAACCTATTTCTAGCTCTTGTCAGGTGTGGTTCTCGAATTTTGCCTTTGAAATCGAATCTGATGTAAGGAGTTGTGTATAAACTAACATGAAGTTAGTTGGAACATCTCGTACTTAGGTTAGCTAGTTCCTAACATCGCAAGCATCATGTTTCATGAAGGCAATACATGTGGGCCTGTTCTTTTTGGCTACGGCTTATGGCTTTTGGCTACGGCTTGTGATTTTTGAGCTGTTTGTGCGAGAGATTACAAGGTAATAGAAACTCACGTGCGGTTTTTACCGACATAAATGAAGTCAGTAAAGTATGTACTACAATTAATTAGGAGATATTATCTTAAAAAAATACTCTGTTTAAAAACTAGTTATTGTAGAAAAGCTGAAAAGCAGTTTTTAGAAGTCGAAAAGAACAGAACCCGAATCAGAGTGATGCGGTGTCAAGTTGCATCCTTCTGCAGTACCCTAAGGCTCTGCATATGGCGCAGCGAGCAGAAACGACGATGCCATTGCGGAGGGCGCATGGACAGCCGGCAATGTAGACTTCTCTGCTGCACCCCCAATACTCTGCCTTTTTTTTTTCTGGTGTGGTTGAACTTAAAAACGCCTACTTGCATGGTGGACAGTGCCCCCAAGACCTGGAAGTTTGTCCTGAGAGTCCGCACATGGATGCAGTGCGCTGGCCTGCCCCATTCGGCTTATTAACGTTTCGCTCATTTCGATTTAAATTTTTAATTTTTAATTTATTTTTTACTATTTATAAATTTTGTTTTTTTTCTAAACTTTTGAGTTTTTTAGATTTTTTTGCCGATTCTTTTTTCCCGTATTTGTTTGCATTATACGTGATGGGCTAACATGTTTTTTTCTATTTTTAAATTTTTTAAATTTAATTATACTAAATAAGTCGTCATCAGCTACAGAGCAAAATAAGCCAACTACAATAAAAATTTAGCCATAAGTCAGGCTTATTCAACGTTAGTAAGCCGGTTGCTGGGCTGCGGCTGTAGCTGACTCATGTGGACTACCAACACACTGTAGCGGCTATTTTGGCTATTTTTAGGTAAAAAAGTGAAAGATATTAAAAAAATCACAAAAATTGAAAAATATTTCTATATCTTTAGAGACAATGCAAAGAAATAAGAGAAAAAACCAAAACAACCAAAAAGACAAAAAAAAATGAAATTTAGAAGCCTGGATCTAAAAGCTAGCTTGCCTACTTTCGTGATCAGTGAATTTTAATTTATTATAAATAAAAAATTCGGGGCAGGCAGGCTATAGCAAAGCTAATCTAAACCAACAAGACCTAAACCACCTCCAAATTAATAATAGCGACGATTAGCCACGTCTTTGTTTATTAAGGTGGCTGGTCTCGAGGACTTAAACGGGCTAGCCAACAGGAGCATGCACGGGTCTATATATAGCCAAGACTAGCCCTTTGAACACAGCAGTAAGCTAAGGCTCACACATTATATAGTTCACACCTAATCAGGAGAGATCCAGCGAGGGGCAATGACGACGCTGCAGGTGATCCATGTGCCTCCATCCCTTCTCTTAATTAGTATACTAACACAGTACACTCGTTACTCCGTTGTTTTTTTTTACCTGTAACTAACATCCATATACGATCCCTATAAATAGCACACACATCTAACTATTATGTTTTTTTTTCAAATTGTATGTTAGTAAAAAATATTAGAAACATAATGATATTGGAGGACGTGCTTCTGATGAACACTTTTCAGTAATTTCATGTATATATCCATCTGACAAATCAAAATGCTCTTGTGCATATGTATATTAATGGTCCAAGTTTTAAAAGCTTAATGACACAAATAACCAAAACAACAACATGTGTTTTAGAATGGACTGAGTCAGTGGTGGAGTTAGAAAATTTTCATTAGATGTGCATACTGCATGTGTTACACCTTCTTGGAGCGCCTCTAACCGCCGTGCCGTGCTTCCTTGAATGCACATCCTCATCATAGCTGCCGGGCACCTCCTATCACACGTCCTTGTAATCGTCGACTCACCGTGCCATCCACACAAATTTTTCAATTGACGTCCTATAATTCATACCGTCAAACTTTCTAAAGTTTGACTGCTAATATGTTTAAAACTATATAAATTTGTCCCTAAAAATATTTTCGTAGCATTACAGTTTTATTAGTATATAACAAAATAAAGTTACAAATAGTAATTATCAAAGTTACATCTTGTAGACCGTGAAAAATAAAAAATATCACTTAAAAAAGAATAGAGGGATGAGTGAGTGAGAGAGATAGATCTGGTGGTGGGGAGAGAAGATGCATACAGAGTAAGGTGGGGGACTTGAGAGCAGTGAGATAGGATTAGGAGGGAGATATCTTGGGAGTAGAGAGGGGATGTAGGACGGATAGAGTAAGTGTGGAGTGAGAGATCAGGAGAAGTGGGAGAAAAAGATATCAGATCGGTGGGGGAGAGCTTGTGGGAGAAGCGAGAGAAGGGGGTTGGGGGGAGAAGGGAGAGAAGGGGGTTGGGGGAGGTGAAGTGCTATCTCCTGCTTGGCCCATGAGAGTGGAAGGGAAGGATAGAAGGTGGCGTGGGTGGAGGAGAGGAGGCAGCAAGGTCGCTGGGAGGAGCACGAGGGGAAGAACGCTGTGAAGCGCCGCCAACCCTTCGCTGGGGAGGAGAGCTAGATAGTGCAGGAGTGCTGTGTAAGGAAACTCCCAAAACAAGAGAGAGGTGTATGATTTAAATATTTAAATTTTATCTATTCACGGAAGACAGTATATATAAAAAACAGTAGCATGTGATTTTAGTTGGTACAACTAAACTCAGTATACTTTTTACTACAACTTTTATATTGACTCTGTCTTAAAAAATGTATCGTTTAAAAATTAATTACTGTATAAACCCAGCCTTAGAAAGTGTATTGGATTTTTAATGAAGCACCACGCATGTGGGATATGACAAGTCCCCGAAAAATTCAGAGTACGCCAAAACTTTCGGTGACAAATTATATTATTATCATCATAAAATAGGGTATGTTCTTTTTTGTTGCGGTTTATGGCTTTTGGCTACGGCTTGTGACTTTTAGGTTGTTTATGTGAGAGATTACAGAGTAACAAAAACTCATATGCAATTTTTGGCGATATAAATGAAGTCAGTAAAGTATGTACTACAATTAACTAGTAGACCCCATCTTGAAAAGATACTCTGTTTAAAGAGCTAGTTACTATAGAAAAAGTCGAAAAGCAGCTTTTAGAAGCTGAAAAGAATAGCACCATAGTTAGTTCTTTTTTTAAAGGTGATAAATAGTTAGTTCTTTAATGATGAACGTATAAAACCGTCATTGATCGTCTTGTTTTTTACGATGCAAATGTATCAGCGCCGCAAACATAACTGCCCAGCCTATCTTACCCTTGCTTAATGACGAAATCACTAGTATCATCACTAATGATTCACTATGCATGACATTTTTGCTTTTTGTCATAAAATTTTTCATTGTAGAAAGCCAAATCTGTTGTGCTGTATCATCGTCAAACGGTTGTGTTTTTTGTGTGGATAATTGATTAATTAATCTCGATAGTTTGAAACATAACTGCATTAGACGTAATTCACACGTAGGTATTACATATACGTGGTGCCTACTGTGCCACATACGCTGGCCACAGCCTCCGCGGAGGTGGTGGAGCTAGTGTTTCCCGAAGCAGGGGACACGATGATCCCTTGTGCTGAAACAATGCAAACAGGACATCTAGATCTAATCGCATGGAAAAATATTCACGAACCATGCATCGAATAAGAGAACGGCTACAATTTTACGTTTCCAGCACTGGGGGAGAAATACAACACACACATCATAGAAGCTCTGAGAACCTACAAGCCGCCGCCACTCACCTGAACAACGGCGAGCTCTAGAAGACAACAGCCTTCCTCTCTCTCCTCTGCAACCCGACAGAGGATGCCGACAAGCCACCGATCAGCGGCAAGCTCCGTCGAGCCACCGGTCACCGTCTCACTGACAAGCTCCCCCGAGACTAGACTCGCCTCTCGCTTTCTCCACTTACCTTCTCTCATACACACAGTTAGGACAAACATTTTTGACCGAAATTTTGCAAATTTCGTGGACTCGTCGGGGAAAGGGTGTGTCTAGGCATTATCTGGATATTTTTTCCTAATAATCATCCAGATTTGAGATCATTGGATTAGAGAACTAACGACCCTTTTTTTTGAAGGAGGGGGAGATTTTTTTGGAGGGGGTGGAGGGAGAATTCATAGCCGTTGGATCTCTAATTCAATAGTCATAAATTTGAATGATAGTTAAGAAGAAAATATCCGGATGATATTTATTAATACCCAAATTTTTTTCCCTACATGCGGAAAAAACCATATCCATAACGACAAAACCATTCATGCGGGTCGGGTTCTCAAACAAAACCATATCGATAACGACAAAACAAGCCCGCCATCAGAACAGATCTCAACAAAGCATCCAATGGCCCAAGAATCGACTAATAAATAAGAAAAAACAGTCGTCTGTGAA
Organism: Dendrocalamus latiflorus; assembly: GCA_017311315.1. Taxonomy (NCBI): domain Eukaryota; kingdom Viridiplantae; phylum Streptophyta; class Magnoliopsida; order Poales; family Poaceae; genus Dendrocalamus; species Dendrocalamus latiflorus. Next base: position 5,369,786 of record CM029642.1, on the reverse strand, counting down.
TTAGCAATTCCGTACAAAAATTGTGCTAATAGACTTATAGTGAAAAAAATGCTTCCATGATGTTGTTGTTTTATTGAAAACAGCAGTCACACACTTTTTTCACTATTTGACACTGTTAATGATTAGTTGTATCATGGTTAGTTGTATGGACGTGACTTACAGTGAAAAAAATGCTTCCATGTATTTGAGACTTTAGTGAACACCTTTGAGACTGTTAATGGTTAGTTATATCATCGTCTAACGTTTTTTTGTGTGGTTAATTAGTTAATTAATATCGATAGTTTGAAACATAAATACATTAGACGTACTTGACACGTAGGTCCGTGGTGCCTACTGTGCTACATACGCAGGCCACAAAGGTGAAGATAGTGTTACCCGCATCAGGGGATAACAAGGTGATCCCTCAGGCTCAAGAGGAGACGGACCTGCCAGTGCTTGTGCGCGTGGTGGCGCCGCCGAAGAAGGAGCGCGCCCCGATCGACCTGGTGGCGTTGCTCGACGTGAGCAACAGCATGGACTGGAAGACGTCGATGCCGGGTTGGACGACGCTGCACCTGGTGAAGGGCGCGATGCAGCTGGTGACAAGAAATCTCGGCGCCGGCGACCGACTCGCTATCGTGCCGTTCCACGGGCAAGTCGCCGGCGCCTCTGCGCTCATGAAGATGAACGAGAATGGCAAGAACGATGCGCTCGTGAAGGTGCGGCGCCTCCAGGCCGGCGGTGACACCAAGTTCCTGCCAGCCCTCAAGTATGCCTGGGATCTCCTGGAGAAGCGGCCGGTAGGTGAGAAGACGTCCCGTCCGGGCTTCGTCTTCCTTCTCTCCGACGGGAAGGACAAGAGCGTGCTCAACCCCCAGAGCCACATCGACAACCACTACCCTGTGCACACCTTCGGCATGTGCCAGAAGGGCAACCCGCAGTCGATGCTCCACATCGCCAGCAAAACCGGAGGGACCTACCACCCCGTCAACGACAAGCTGTCCAACGTCGCGCACGCGCTAGGCGTCTTCCTCGGCGGGATCACATCCGTCGTCGCCGTCAACACGCGCATCAGTTTCAGCGTGCCGGACGGCTCGGGCGTGCGGATCAAGAAAGTCGACTCCGGGAGCTACACCTACGAAGGTAACGAGGAAACGTCCGCCACCATCAACGTCGGCCCCATGTACGCTTACGAGGAGAAGAGGTTCATCGTCCACCTACACGTCCCAAAGGTGGATCGACTGGAGACGCAGCGTGTGCTGACGGTGAGCGGCGTGTACAACAAACCCACCGGGGGCCAGGAGGAGTCCATCGACCAAAACAGAAAGTATGTACATGTCAAGAGGAACGGAAGCAGCGACAACACGTCAGCCTACTACAAGCTGCTGATGGTGGAGATCGTCCGCGTCAAGGTGCTTCAAATCGTGACCACCGTCGTGAACAAGCACAAGGACTCCGACGAGCCAGACCACCATCAGATGGCCAAGGAGCTGATGGACGAATGGGACAAGTTCAAGGTCGTCTCCCATGAGGGGCAGAAAGAAGCCATGGACCTCTACGGTCACGCCATTACGGACATGCACACGAGCCTGACCCAAGAGGAGTACGTCGGGGTGCTGTACTTGCACGCGTGGCTGGCGAGCAACGGGACGCAGCAGGCGACCACCATGGCAGCGTCCGCGTTGTCCTCGGTGGTCAGCTGGTTCCACCAGCAGTACATGGAGCACACGGCCACCGACGCGATGTTCCACGCATTGGAGCTCGTGATCGAATATATGAATAATTAGCCAGCTCGAGATCGACGCGCCCTTTCAATTCCTCAAACAGCTTTCGCTCCTTCCTCTTTCAAATAAAAACAAGCTTAATGAGCGGCCACCTCGTTGGTCATGTCATGCCATTAAGCTTGCCCGGTTGTTACTTATATATTTCAGTGTGTTAGTTACTTGGTACCGCTTCAGGCTTGGCACCTGTGTGATCGACTGGTCGAGTCGACTTGTATGATGTACTCATACCTTGGCTTGAATAATTTGGTTTGGTTTGGTCTAATGAACGAGTGATTGAAAAATTAATATGGATATAGTGACTTGATTCTTGTTTGATTAGATTTTGTGATGTTATCTGCTATCTATCTACCTATATGTTACATATTATTAAAAGATAGAAAAAGAAGCCACCATCCTATAAGCTACCACATTGTTAATCAAAGCAATAAGGAAACATCTACATCGACTATGGTTGACGAGGATACAATATCTAAGCTAATTATTTAATGATTTAATCTACACCCTGACCTGTTAATTAGTACCCTATATATACCCAACAAGTCGTATAGGGTATATATATACATGTCTCGGAGAATATTCCTAGGATATAAAGCCTCTCCAAGCAACTGTCTCAAACGAATTAGTCGCTGACAACAACTACCTCCACGTGCGCCATCTCCAGGAACCGACATGACACATATTCGGCAAGACCAACTGCCACTCCTTCTGTGCTATAAGGACCGGTCGAGCGATGGATAAACAGGAACAACATTGAACATTGTAACACTTACACTCATTGTTCTCTCCAACCAGTGAGCAACCCTAAATACAGAAGTAGGATTATTAATCATGAAGGAGACGCGAACCATATAAACACCCTATCTCCGTAGCACTGTCTCAGCCTTAGTGTCTTTTCACATTTACCGACTAAATCGTCGACAAGGGTAGACGTAGATTATAACGGCAGAGATTTAGTCTATAACTATTCGAATTCTAAGTTAAAAGATGCCTATTACAAATACAAGAAGCCTATCCAAGCAAAATTCGTTCGAACGACCTCATGGCAGAAGCGGACACAGCTGGACCGCGCGGCAAATCGGCGATTAAGGAGCTCAACACAAGTCAACGTGATTACGTCCACGCCAAACAACTCAAGACATCAACGGTGCCGGCGTGGAGGCGGCGTTCCATGCCGGTGGCCTGCTCGACAGAGAAGGCGGTCATCAGGCTATCACTTTGAAGGACCCTGATTATAACTACAGACGATAACCACTGGATGCGCTAAGAAAAAGAAAAAAAATATGCTTAAAAATTCTTTTAAAAAGAAAGAAAAGAATCTTATATTTAATTTGGTGGATTTTAGCTATGGTTAAGAAAGCATATGTAAAAGCCCAGCTTAGCAAAAAAAAAAAACCCAGAATGTCATCCACAACTATAATTACAATCAATTTCAACAATTAAATACACTTTGCCAATAGCTAGGCATCAAATATAATTCGACAACATATTTATAAACAGAAATTTTAGCAACACAGAAAATCAATAACTCGGCATTAAGATGAACCAAACGACAATAATATGAATCGATGATAATTTTAACCAAAGGGAATTAACAAGTAGCAACAATATGAAACCATTAAGTGCTAAAGAGAATCTGCATGGATCAAATGATTTATTTCTAACGATGGGTAAATGATCGCTAAGTGTAAGAATGGGCCATAAAGTGCAACATCAAATTGTCCTATATCTCGCCCATGCATATTGCCATTAACGAGCACCTAAAAACAACAACAAAGTAAGGGTAAGTTCATGACTCAACAAGTACATAATAGAATAATGAACGAGGCATTCATCATATTAACAATTTATATCCATTCATCATTATCTCAATTTCAAATACTCATTCTCATCAATTTCCATACTCATGTCTTTTTAACTCATTTCTCATTTCATGAATGCAATGTTTATGTCTTCACTTCTCTTACTTATACTGTATAGCTGAGTATTCACTCGTCGATGAACTACTTTTACCCTATCCTTTTTTATATATAGTCTCAACTCCACTCCCGTAGAGTGCCTACCAAAGTAGGTCTTTCTCCACTCTCTAAGGTGCCTGCTAAAGTAGGTCTTTCTCCACCTACTCGCATGGGTCGTCCACACAAAGTAGACTCTAGAGGACCACACAAGTCACCTCTTTGTAACATGCAATGCAATGATTATATCTTTTATTATTCAATTATCGACATTAATCCATTGACATACTCATCATTTTAACCATAGTGGTCATCATTCTACCATAGGCATCATTGATCATCATAAGCATGTGAGCATTATGTGAACAAGTGTAATAATGTGAATCATTATGACATGTATTTATCTAAACATATCAACAAGTTCAAATACCCGAATACCATTCTACTATCACTTGCCTTTTCTAGTCGCGATGAATAGGTTGACTAGAAGATGATGCCAACCCCGACGCTACTCCTATAGTAAACACTCAATTTCAAAACAAGTTATAGCAATATAAGAACAACAATCAAACAACAACGCTCCTACACGCTTCCCAAATTTGTAACTCTCCCTTTACCGGACAATCACCCCTGCTGTCCTAGTACTAAAAACAGCATAATTTTTTTTATTCTCAAGCCCTATCATGGCAATCCACACTAGTTCTGAAATCTATATAAAATTCCCTACAATTTGTTAGTTGGTCATAATTCCTAATTAAATCATGTAACCACTCATTCTTAATCCGGAAGACCGTTCTATCATCTTCTGGACAATTCTATCATCTTCTGGACAGCAGACCTAATATTTTTTATATCTATTAATCTACACATGCAAATACAGTAAGCCACAACATTTTCGGAAGCTACAGAAAGTTAACTACATCTTTCTAGTTATACATGAAATTCTATGCCTTCTACCAAGTCAATTTAATACACACCGGGTTTTACATTTACATATGACTTATGCATGTTTCTCAAAGAGCATAAGCCTAAACCCGCTAAGGAGCAAGCTTCTATCCACTTGGCCTTCTTAGTGCCTCCTTGATTTAAACCGCTCTCCCAACGCCCTCCATGCATCGCGGTTTTGGTCCTGTCACCATTTTTGGTACTTTGGGTTCCTTCAAAACACCTTCGCTTTGACTGTGAACCTCACCTCTTCCCCGAGCCTAGTCCATGGTCTCTCTGAAGGGAACTCGAGCGACAATCCACCCGAGATGGCATTAATTACCCTACGGGGCGGGCTTCAGGCCTTGGATTCATAGCACGACTGGAGGGGGTTGGATGAGAGGTGCCTCCAAGCGTTGTTGCATGTGTGCTATCACCGGTGCATTTGCATCTTGGCCTCATTCCCTTGCGACACTTTCGCGGTGGGCCACGATGGACGTGTAGTCCCGAGTGAGGTGCCCTCTGTAGTCATGCACCTCACACCAAAGGCCTTGTTGATGCCCGTCTTTGCGACCCCACCCACTTCTGCGTCTGCGACCCCTCCAACCATGGCCACGGCCTCTGAGAGTGTTATTTTCTTTGGCCCCTTTGATGATGAAGACGTACTTGAAGCGGGCTACCCTCTGGGACTTGCGGCTTGAGTCCTCCTTTGGAGCCTTTATGGCGGGCTTCTCTTCGGGGGCAGCCGGCTTGGCCTCCTTCTTACGTCGCATTGCGTCCTCCTCCACTCGGTGTATTCTTCCATTTTGTCAAAAAGTTTAGCCACCAATTTTATGGGCTTCTGCATGTTGTACTCGGTGAGTGGACCCTCTTGAAGGCCTCGGATGGCAGTGTTGATTATTATCATGTTGTTAACATCTTTTACTTGGCAACAAACCTTCACGAACCGCCGGAAATAGTCCTGTAGCTTCTCTCCCAGCTCCTGCTTTATGGTGAAGAGCTGGTCAATGTTGACCCACTCTACATAGTTGCCCTGAAAATTATTATGCATAAAGTTACGGATCTGCTCCCATGCGTACATGAAGCTAGGGGCGATGGTGAAGAACCAGGAGAGCGCCACCCCTGGATTGCGAGGGGTAGTCCTTTTGCCTTCGTCATGTCATCTCTGCCCGCTACTTCGATTGCCGTCTTATAGAGACGCAAGAACTCACAGGGGTCAGTTTCACCTTTGTACGGCTCGATGGTGGGCATATTGAAATCCTCCAGCCAAGCACTCTGCCGCAGCCCTACAGAGAGGGGCGACTCTGGGTCCAACTGCCGAGAGGTTCTAACGCGCATTTGGCGGTCCCCCACACCCGTCGTCGTCGTCCCGGCTGCTACTATAGCGGGCACTAGCTGGCTCTAGCTTTCCTGTATCTCAAGTATGGTTCTCCGTGGGTCTGCCAATTCTCATTGCAGCATCCCATAGATCGCCTAGGGCGCTTCCACCCGTGCTTGTTGTGGGAGGTGGGGCGGCCCCTGCTCCTTGCGCGGCGATGGTGATGGCGCCAACAATAGCGCTGCTCCCGGAGTCTTTGCCGACCACGCCTCCTCTGCTCGCAGTGCTTCTTGCACCGTTCTCATTGGCATTGTTGAAGGGCCTCCTTTGTCACCCATCGCCACCTACGTTGTTGCTACGCAGGTGTGTCGCTGTGACGAAGGAGGGGGTCCCTCATTGGTTGTCTCCACTGTTCTCGCCGCAGCAAGCTTGAAGGAGGTGCTTCTTTTTTGCTTGGTGCTAGACAGTGCCACCCTTTTCGAGGTCGACATCGTCGCCTTCTTCAGGGCCATTGTCTCTGATCATTCCTTACCTCAACTTGTAGCTTCTACGCTAGTCCCCACAGACGACGCTAACTGTTGTGGTTACAACCAAACAATAAAATAGGGGGCTAACCAGGAGACCTCAGAGGGGCTACCCAGAGCCTTACAAGTCGTGAAGACCTTGCTAGAAGTCCATGATATTTGACATTTTGTTTGAGAACGAGAGCTTTCTCTCTCTCTCTCTCTCTCTCTCTCCCTCATGGTGCACTCAGGCATATATTTATAGCTATGGGGGCTAATTATATAAAAACCCCTATCCATGCCTACTTGTTAGGGGTACATATGCCATTTTCTCTACTTAAAGTTACATAAACATGCCTATCTAGGTCTACTTTTATAGACGTACGCATGTCATTTCCCTGGCCCTCTAGGTTTTCACCATGCTACTGGTTGTCCTTCTGGCATCGTGGTCCGACTGGACCAAGATGGGGGCTACTCCCCCAACAAAAGGAGAGAAGAAAAGAGAAGACAGCTGAGGTTTGCACAAAGTGACCATGAAAGTGATAGATGAAGCATCATCACAGCTGTTCTCGAATGTCATCATTCTTACATTCCCCACCAAAGTATTTCTTACCTGTAATAGTACAGTAACAAAGATCTATTGAAGTATAAGTGAATCGCCTGCCTTTCCTAATCAGCTTAAGTTTTTGGATGAACTGTTTGATACATGCAACTCAATATAGTATCAGAGCTAAGAGGTCGAGTTCAAGACCCAGTTGGTGCAATTAAAAAAATTGCAGCCCACTTCTATACCACGTCTTAGACCTGAGAGAGCCTACACATGAGGGGAAATGTCGAAGTATTAGTGAATTGCCTGCCTTTTCTCATTAGCTTAAGCTTTTGGGTAAACTAGTTGGTGCATGCAACTCAATAAGATCATGGCCCACCACACTGTTCTTTTTATCGAGTTGGCAGTGTACCATGCAAGGTAATCACAGAGAAATTATTCATGCAAATTTACCAGAGATATAATTTGATATCCAATTCATTCATAAAAAGGGAACTCATTGTTGTTTCTGTAAACCTTTTTTCACACGACGTTTAATGGTTTAAAGCATTTCAATTGTCACTCACATTGTATTGTTTGCTAAGTCTTCAGTATCAATGAATGAAAAAACAGGGAGTGAGAGTGTGTATGCACCTCAGCCTCAACTTCAACTCTTTCACACCGGCGGCATCATGCGAAAACAGCAAGTAAAGAAGCATCTTTCATGCTGCAATCAAAGAGTCCTGAGAAGAGAATTTTTTTGAGATTTTGTGTGCCGTGGTGGCATGGATTGCTACCTTAAGAGCAACTCTAAGAGATGGGCTAAAACATCCCCTAAAACAAATTTTGATGATTAGTGAAAAAAAACCTTCTCCAAAAGATCCCCAAAACCACCACTAAAAATTTTAACACCCCCAATATCTCACCTCACCGGAGCCAAAATTGGCCTCAACCCACGCGTCCCCAATCACCGTTGCCGCGCGCGAGTAGGCGATTCCGCGCCCAATTTTTTTCCTTCGCGCTGCGTGAGACCTACCTGAGGGCGTCGGCAGCTTCCTCCCCGCCGGCGCGGCTCCCCACCGGCGCCCCCGCTGTTGGAGCACGTTGGCCGCCTGCGCCTCTCCGCCGGCCGCCTCCAGGCACATCCCCTCTGGCCGCCCATGTAACCAGATTGAGGAAAGTGATTGAAAGACTTCTACCTTCTAGGAAGTCATCATCACTCATCACGATGTGCTACCGTTGCGTGCGACTGCAAACTGTTTCAATTAAAAAATATCCTTTTTAGTATGCACAACCATACTGTACAAAATTTAAAACTAGCAGAAAATTTATTGTACAAAACACTAGCAGATAAAATAAATTTTAGGCTCCAACTAGCTAGCTAGTTCACATGCACATGGAGATTACAGTAAGAGCAGTAGCGTTCGTTGAGATTACCGTGATAAAATAAATGGAGGAGCAGGTTGGTTGAAATGAGCGGCGCTACGAAGAACGAACAGGGGCGGCGCTAGAAGGAATGAACAGGGCGGCGCTACAAGGGCGTGAACAGGGGCGGCGCTTGGTGGTGAACAGGCTCGGCAGCTGGGCCGATTTATAACTAATATAGCCCATAAGCCCATGTAGCAGATTTAAAATATTTAGGGGACCAATTTTAGGGATGACTGTTGAAGCAAAGGAGTTATATTGATCCCCAACTTTTTGGCATGTCCCTTAAAATGATATTATAGGGGATCAAATTTAGCCCATCTTTTGGAGCTACTCTAACTTGAGACTGAGGGACGATTGGGGGAGACAAGAAGCACCGCCGGCGATGAGCTCCTCCTTCGCTTGTCCCGTCGTGTGCTCAAGTTTCCAGCCAAGGCGGCGACTGCCTTCCATGGCCGTGTGGTTCACTAGATCGCCTCCTCGGCATATGAATACGGACGCGTGGTTCTTGCAATCTGGCTGATAGGTGGGCCCATCATGTTAGTGAGCAGCCCATCGGCTATAAAAACAACCTATGTTCCTACCGTCGAATCAAACTTAGAGCATCTATATATCATAATGATATAGACAGCGGTACTCTATAATACACCTCTATATCATCTATAAACAGGACTAAAGACAATGTATACAATATATTATCTATAATAGCCTCATACAATTAATATGTTATCTATATAATTATCTAGTTATACAATGGTATAGATAGCAAAAGTTATCTATAAAACCGTCTGTTAAGTAGTAGATAATATTTTTCTCTCCCCTCCACATCATTCAAAATTCTATGTAGCACATATTTACAGACAGTTGATACATATCATTGTACATGCCCTTACGCAGTCAAAGATCGAGGAGGAGTAATTGCTGGGGGTAGTTTTATAGTTTAGCCCATCCAAATTTGAATCGCGCAGGATATGTGCCATCCACACCTCCATCTATTATCACTGTCCAGTCTAACATAGGCGACTGCAATTGAAGATGAGTAAGGCCTTGTTTGGATCAGTTTCAGATTCTTAAAAACCAGCTATTACTTCTAGTTTTTAAAAGCTGGTTTCTAAGCAAAAACTGATGGGGTGTTTGGATCCCCTAGTTTTTAAAAGCTGGTTTCATTTATGATTGGTGCTAATAGACTATTATACCCTTACATTTATTGCTCTTGAACAGCACATTAAACAGGCATGCGTGGTCTTTAATGAGGGTAAATGGGTATTTGTCAAGGTTCTAAATCTCTGGCTATAGTTGCCGCTATAGTCGGATATAGCTGCTAGGCAGCCCTATCGCTAAGATATTCCACTTTAGCCGCTATGTGATCAGATGCGCTATTAGCCAGCTATTTCTGGATATAACCGCTAATTGGGCTGAGTTGTAGCGGCCGCTAAAAGCAGCCCGCGACCCAAAATTGGGCACCTTGAGTCCAAAATTCCCCAACGAAAAGAGCTCTCTGCTCTCAACAGTACAGGTAACCCTAGCCCAAAATTCCTCTCGACATCTCACTCCACTCGCAGCGGCGGCGGCAGTGCTGCTCCCACTCGCAGCTGCGGTGACGGCGCTCCCACTCGCAGTTGCGGCGGTGTCTGCGGCAGAGGCGAGGGAGAGCACGAGCTCCATTTCCCACTGCTCCTCACTCTCCTCTCCGGCTCTCCCCCAACCCCAAGAAGCAGCAGCCAGCGACAATCAGCAGCGGCCATGTCTCAGCCAGAGAACCAAACAGGCATGTTTTCTTCTCCTCTTCTCCATAGATTCACATGTTCCTACTGCTAGCTGTAATGCAGATTCTTAAGTTTTGGTCGATCTATTCTTGTGTGGATAATATATGTATGTAAGAGGCAAAGGTTCAATTTTTCTATGTGCAATCTGCAATGACCAATTAGCCAATTAGTGATAGGCTGTGATCTGTGATGTGCCTGCATATATGAAATTATGAACCAATTTTTGTCACTAGATTGACGAGGAGTCGGATGTATTCAGTATTCAGTCCTGTTCTTTTGATGAACTATTTATGTCAAGAGTCAAGAATTGACCCTGTGTATGAAGTATAATTTTAGGAACTTATTTTGAGTGTTGGAACTTAGAATTTATCCTGTATGTATTGAACTGTTCTGTCTATTCATGTCCATTTTTTTCAAAACCGCTAAATGGCTTAGCTGTGGCTATAGCCCGCTATAGCTGCTCATAGCTGATACAGAGCACAGCCGCTATAGGCCATAGCCAGATATTTTGAACATTGGTATTTGTGTAAAACAACTGGCAAAAGCTGGGTATCAACAGCTTCTTGGTTTTTAAGAATCTGGGTAGGTAGATTTTAAAAATTGCCCTAAAAACTGGTCTGTTTGGATCCCACTCAGTTTCCAAAAGCCAGATTCTTAAAATCTGGGTGGATCCAAACAGGCCCTAAGCGTTGGAGGTAATCTTTCATGGAGACCGTCCTATTTATCTTGTCTTAGTATTTACCTCATCGTAATTTGGATCACGCATAGTAGGTGTGATTGGTCTCTTTCCACCGTGCAATCAAGTATCTAACACGGACTGCTAAGATTTAGGATGAGTAGGTGCTATTATGGGTAGCTTTTTCGTATGAGCCCTTGGTTTATCTTGTATTATCGTTGCGAAAGGAGGGACGCCGAGGGCAGCGGAGCTATGGTGAGTCATTGTTGACGAGTCGTCAACAAGTGGCTCCTCGACGAAGGTGCATGCAGAAGGGAGGGAGGGAGCCGCCATTCAGTAAGGCTCAGCCGAAGCAAGAGAAGACCGTCGTGGATGCTTCCTCTTGGAGCTTGCTCACCTGAAGTTAGGGATTGGCTCTAAGGTGTGTTCTCTTCGACTGCGGCTGATGGCATTTGATCCTAATGTTGGATTAGTTTCTTTAGGATCTCCTAGGGTAGATCTAGCGGGGTGATTCTTTACTCTAGGGTTCGTGTTCTTGAGGTAATCCGAGAGGGAGAGAGAGAGGTACTAACCGTCGGATGTGGAGGAGGAAGGGTTGGCCATCGCGGGTACGTCGGTGAAGCTCTGCGCACGGGCAGCGACAGTCGGGGAAGAGGATCGACGTCTCCCTGGCGGCCGGCGTGTCCCGGGCGGTGGCGACTCCTGGCGGCGGCGATCTGGGAAGAAGCAGAGGAGCCGGTGGTCTTCCCGTCGCTACAGCGCCCCCTCTTAGGTCGGATTAGGGTTTGTCGGTGGGTCTGGCGGCGGCACGGTGAACCTCGTCGTGCGTGCCGCCCCGGCCCCCACCTATCTTTTATATGGCGCTGGCGACAGGGGCCCACCAGCCAATTGGGCTGGGCGCCCCCGATCAGGGCGCGGTCAAGGGGTGCCATATGGCCGTTGGGCCATATGGACGAGATCAATCTAACATTCTCCCCCTTGATCTCAATCTATGCTTTATCTTTAATTACTTTTGACTTTACTCATTTCATCACAGATTAGTGCATAGAACATGTCTCATCGTCACGGTCAATCGCCGATAGATTCAACAGCTACAATACACCTCTCTGTTCTGAAATAGTTACTTTAATCTTTTGGGCCATCTTTTAGTCCAGGAATCATAGGCTTTCCCTTAAACCCATGCCGGCTACATGTTCTCTGAACATGTTGGGTGGTAAGCCTTTAGTGAGCGGATCCGCTAGCATCTTTGCGGTACTTATATGCTCAAGACTTATAATTTGATCCCGAACTTTATCTTTCACAACATAGTACTTTATGTCAATGTGTTTGGCAGCACCACTTGACTTATTGTTGTGGGTATACGTTATTGCGGGTTCATTATCGCAGTACAACTTAAGTGGTCTATTGATGTCGTCAACCACTTTTAAATCGGGTATGAACTTCTTTAGCCAGTTCACCTGCCCCGTAGCCTCATAACAAGCTACAAACTCGGCATACATTGTGGACGATGTAGTGACGGTTTGTTTTGAGCTTTTCCACGATATAGCTCCTTTAGCGAGAGTGAACACATATCCGGATGTAGACTTTCTATCATCTCCCGCAAAATCAGAATCTGTATACCCCACTATATGGAGTGAATCTGATCTTCTGTATGTCATCATGAGGCCTTTTGTTCCTTGCAAATAACGCAAGACTTTCTTTATCAATTTCCAATGTTCTATTCCAGGATTGCTCTGGGATCTGCCAAGTAACCTGGTAACAAATGCTAAGTCAGGGCGTGTGCATACTTGAGCATACTGTAAGCTTCCGACAGCTGAAGCATATGGAACCGCTTTCATTTGATCGATCTCATACTGGTTCCTGGGGCATTGAAAATCCCAATATCTGTCGCCCTTGACTATAGGTGCGGGTGAAGGACTACACTTATGCATACCAAATTTCTTTAAGACTTTCTCTATGTATGCCTTTTGTGACAGTCCCAATATCCCCTTGTTTCTATCCCGGTGAATTTCGATCCCTAGAACGAACGAAGCTTCACCAAGATCTTTCATATCAAAGTTTGAGGACAAAAACTTCTTTGTCTCCAGTAGCAGACTAACATCACTACTAGCTAGTAGGATATCATCCACATACAGAATTAGGAAGATAAACTTCCCATCTTTAAACTTTGCATAAACACAGTTGTCCTCAACATTCTCTTTAAACCCAAATTTTCTTATTGTACTGTCAAACTTCAAGTACCACTGTCTTGAAGCTTGCTTTAATCCATAAATCGATTTCTTTAGGCGGCATCCCATTCTTTCGTTTCCTTCCACGACAAAACCTTTCGGTTGTGCCATGTAAACATTTTCCTCCAAATCCCCATTAAGAAATGCCGTCTTTACATCCATCTGATGTAACTCTAAATCATAATGCGCTACTAATGCCATTATGATTCTGAAGGAATCTTTACATGAGACTGGAGAAAAGGTCTCATTGTAATCAATCCCTTCTCTTTGCGTGAATCCTTTTGCCACAAGTCGCGCTTTGTATCTTTCTACATTCCCTTGGGAGTCATGTTTTGTCTTGTAGACCCATTTACAGCCTACTGTTTTGGCTCCTTTAGGAATAATTTCCAAGTCCCAGACTTTATTAGTCTTCATGGAACTCATTTCCTCTTCCATGGCCTCAAACCATTTTGAAGAATTTTCACTTCTCATGGCTTCTTCAAATGAGGTGGGATCATCCTCCATTTGAAATTCCTCTGTATGATAAATCTGATAATCATCAGAAATAGCTGATCTTCTTACTCTTTGAGACCTCCTCGGGACCTCCTCATTTGGTACATCTTCTGTTTGAGGCTGCTGTTGCTCCCCCTCATCTGTGGCAATAGGTTCTATAGGATCCTGAAGAACAGGTTCCTCATTATCATTTATTGTTGCCACAGGAGGAACAATAACAGGTGCTGGCACCACAGTGTCTTGCACCGACGGTGCAGCGACAGCAGGTAGTGTGAAGAATGGCTCTTGAATTATCGGAGTGGGCGCATACGCCCGCTTCTCTTCAAGATCAATCTCACGAGCTACCATACTTCCTCTCATCATTTCATCCTCTAAGAAGACAGCGTGTCTCATTTCTACAAACTTTGTATATCTATCTGGACAGTAGAAACGAAAACCTTTTGACTTTTCAGGGTAGCCAATGAAATGACAACTTACTGTTTTGGGATCAAGCTTCCCAAGGTTTGGGTTAAATACTTTAGCCTCAGCAGGACTTCCCTACACACGTAAGTGGTTTAATGAGGGAACTCTTCCTGTCCACAACTCGTACGGTGTTTTGGGCACCGATTTACTAGGCACTCTGTTGAGAATATGAATGGCGGTTTTCAACGCCTCCATCCATAAACTCAATGGCAGTGTGGAATAGCTCATCATGCTTCGCACCATATCCATCAGGGTACGGTTGCGTCTTTCAGCTACTCCATTTTGCTGAGGTTCGCCCGGTGTAGAATACTGGGCCACTATGCCTTTTTCCTGTAAAAACCTTGTAAAAGGTCCAGGAACTTGTCCATATGGGGTATGTCGACCGTAGTACTCCCCCCCCCACGATCAGATCGGACTATCTTAATCTTTAAATCGTGTTGGTTTTCAACTTCAGCCTTAAATATGTTGAATTTATCCAAGGCTTCATTTCTTTCTTTGATTGGATAAATATATCCAAAACGGGAGTAATCATCCGTGAATGTTATGAACGAGTCATATCCATCCACACTTTTCACAGGAAAAGGACCACAAATGTCTGTGTGAACAATTTGTAGAACTCCTGTGCTTCTTTTGGCGTCTTTCTTAATTTTCTTTATATATTTTCCTTTAATGCATTCTCTGCATTGTTCTAAGTCTGAGAACTCTAATAGAGGAAGAATTTCATTCTTAACAAGTCTTTCTATTCTCCCCCTCGAAATATGGCCTAAACGACAGTGCCATAATTTCGACGATTCATTATGAGTTCTCTTTCGTTTTCTGTTCGCATTCACAGGCGAGGATATACGCTCATTCACATCACATACGGAATTCACATTTTCACGAAGTGACAACAAATAAAGCTCATTCTGTAAGATGGCAAGACCAACACATTCTTTATTAAACATTATTTCACACTTGCCATTTCCAAAATTACAATCATAACCATCTTTGTCCAAATTTGAAACACTAATCAAATTCCTCTGTAAAGAGGGAACAAAAAGGACATCTCTAAGTAAAAGATTGGAGCCATTAGCTAACTCTAATGAAAGATCGCCAACGGCTTCAACTTCAGCTTGGACTCCATTTGCAACTTTAATGCATCTTTCGTTTCTTTGCGTAGTCCTCGTCGAACGGAATCCCTGTAAAGAATTTGCAACATGAATAATTGCTCCTGAGTCAATCCACCAAGTGGATTTTGAATATTGCACATACAGGGATTCATTTATAAAGGTAATAATGTTCTCACCTTTCTTTGCCATTATCATCTTTAGGTAATCAGGACAGTTCTTCTTGTAGTGTCCTGTCTTCTTGCAGTGAAGACACTGGTCTTTGTCTACAGCAAATTTGTTCTGTTGAGGCTGATGGACGGAAGCTTTTCCCTTGTTCTTTGAGAAGGGGTTACTGTTGAAGTTCTTTTTCTTGTTATCCCTCACATAGTTGATAGAACCACCATGTGAGGATTTGATTCTTTCCTCCTCTTGCACACACATGGCTATGCACTTTTCCAAGTCCCATTTCTCGGGCTGCATATTGTAGTTGACAACAAAAATGTCAAACTCTTTGGGCAAGGAAGCAAAAACCAAGTGAATAAGGAACTCATCCTTGAGAGCCAAATCCATTGGTTTAAGTTTAGATGCCAAGTTGCTCATCCTAAGAATGTGCTCTCTTATGCCATTGTCACTGCCAGAATACCTTTCTGTTACCAGCTGCTTAATCAGCTGTGTAGCATAAGTCTTTGAAGAGCCAGTGAACTGACTCTTTATTTTATCAAGGTATTCTGTGACAGTGTCACACTCTGCAATTGAGCCCACAATAGCAGGCTCAATCGTGTTCTTTATCACAGCCATACATTTCTTGTTGGCTGTGGTCCATTTCTTATGCTCAAGGTCATAAGACATCTGTAAGGGAGCATGATCCCTCTATCTTTTCTGCCAAGCAGTATCATCCTCATTTTGATCCCTCACCGGTGCCATAGGCTCAGTGGGACGTGCTGTAGTGAGGACCCAGTCCACCTCAGCCAAGATAAACGCTAAGTCTATCTTTTTCTTCCACTCTCCATAATTATCTCCTTTGAGAGTGGGGATCTCTTTGATACAACTCATCAAGTTATATCCTCCTGAAAATAGTTCAAATAAAGTGAGAACATAACAGCAAAATTATATGCCTTATTTCCAACGTTGGTCAAAAATACGACATACAATTAAATCAATTTTATCTATACATTAAATCTACATCACCGTTGGGCAGAAATAGAAATAATGCATAAAATCATCAATTAAAAATTATAATATTGTTATTATCAACGTTGGTCAGAAAATAACAATATCATAATTATCTGGGATTTATCTCTATTTTTCCAAAATTAAATTCTCCCGTTGGTTCGAATTTAATAATGAAAATCAATCAACATTAACTTTTGCAGCGGAAACTGTAATTATTCTAAAATAATTCATTATACAGAAGCATTATACTGTACACTTTTAATCTCTGAAAAAATTAACACGTTGGTGCAAAAATTTTCAGAGATTTAGGATCAAATTTTACTCAAATTCATTGAGAAAAGCTTCTGAAAAACAATAAAACTCAATTTACTGTGCAATTTGGCCAAAATGGCCCAGTCCTGCAGCCGCGGCCCAAAAAACGCGGCCCAAAAACAGCCTCATGCGCGCGGCCCAGATTCATTTCAGCCGCCGGATCCCATCCAACGGCCCTGCATGCGCGGCAGTCAAATAAAATGGGGCAAAACCCTAACCCTAGGGCATTTGCCCCTTGCTCCACCCGAAAAAAACGGAGCAGCGGCGGCGGCATGCTCCCGTGCGCAAGGCGACGGCGGGCGGAGCTGCGGCGGCGCAAAACGGGCGGAGCGGCGGCGCCATCGGAGGCGCGGCGCAAGGCGTCGGCGCGGCCACTCGGGTGGGGCGGCGCGGCGCGCGCAAGGCCGGAGGGAGCCCTGAGCGGAGCGGCGGCGGCGCCATGGGCCCCCAGCGAAGCACGGCGGCTGGGCGCGGCGCGGCGACGGCCGGGCATGCGACGCGGCAACCGGGCACGCGACGGCGGCGCATCGGGGCGGCGCGGGGACGGCGGCCACCGCAAGAAACCGGCGGCAGCGCACCCGGTAAGCCCGATCTCCTTTGCCCGCTCTGATACCATTGTTGGATTAGTTTCTTTAGGATCTCCTAGGGTAGATCTAGCGGGGTGATTCTTTACTCTAGGGTTCGTGTTCTTGAGGTAATCCGAGAGGGAGAGAGAGAGGTACTAACCGTCGGATGTGGAGGAGGAAGGGTTGGCCATCGCGGGTACGTCGGTGAAGCTCTGCGCACGGGCAGCGACGGTCGGGGAAGAGGATCGGCGTCTCCCTGGCGGCCGGTGTGTCCCGGGCGGCGGCGACTCCTGGCGGCGGCGATCTGGGAAGAAGCAGAGGAGCCGGTGGTCTTCCCGTCGCTACAGCGCCCCCTCTTAGGTCGGATTAGGGTTTGTCGGTGGGTCTGGCGGCGGCACGGTGAACCTCGTCGTGCGTGCCGCCCCGGCCCCCACCTCTCTTTTATATGGCGCTGGCGACAGGGGCCCACCAGCCAATTGGGCTGGGCGCCCCCGATCAGGGCGCGGTCAAGGGGTGCCATATGGCCGTTGGGCCATATGGACGAGATCAATCTAACACCTAACACAAGTGCTTATGCGAATGAACCAAACGCCGATAAGCCATTTCGAAAAGACTGTTCCAATAAACCGCTTTAAAAAACAGTGGAAAAGTCGTCTCATTTGTTTGTGCAGGGGAAATCATGAGCCACAAGCCAAAAAGAATGCTCCCCTATTTAGATGGATTTTGCTACCTTGTGGTGTTAGTCCAATTAGATGGATCCCATGGCGCAGCAGAAATCCACTAGAACAACCTATCCCCATCATCCTATGTCAGTGTATCCAATTGCTGTAGCTCCAGAATTTTAGCAGGTAATTGTAACCTAAATTAATGTTTGCTTCAATCTTCAAATATCTCCATCTAAACAATTTACATATTCCAGTCAGGTCAGTCGATGTAAAGTTATGGAGAGGAGAACATCAAGAACTTAATAACAGCCAGGACACAATGATGCAGCTGGAAAGGCAAAGGCATTTGATACATATGAATGTGCCCTTGGTTACTTATTTCTCCTCTCAAGGTTCATACGAAGAACTTTTGTTTTTACCACTATATTCTCTGAAAGCAGAATAGCCACTTTTGCAGATTAGTACTTCCTACCTCATTCAGATTCATACTCACGCTATTAATGAACCTTAGTTTTATCAGAAAATACCATTATGGCCCTAAGTTGGAGAGTATGGCCCTAAGTTGGAGAGAAATGCCCCAACATTTCAAAACAATTATCGTCCAAAACAAAGTGCAAACTATGAATCTTTAATGGAGCACAAAGAGAAAGATAAAATGCAATGCATGCCCTCATCGTGTAGGACTCCAGATCACATTTTTACGATACTCATGACTGACCATAATCTTGATGTCTTTCGGAGTCTGGACACATACTAACAAATACATGGTCGGTTCGTAGAGCTCCACGTTCTGACAGGCTCAGATTTTGCTCCTGATTCTTTGATAATCAGATCCGAAGAGAATCAGGAGCTGATTGAGGGAAGCATGTGGCTGAAGGCTGCTCCGAAAATTTGAAATAGTGATTTGGTTGGGAAAAGTCTATTGTGCCCTTGGTTTTAGGTCTATTCACGATTATTCATTTATTCCTCCTCACCGTACTTCTTTCTTCCTCCTCCTTTCTCCATTTGCACACGTCGCCACCCCCGTACTTCTTCCTCCATTCCCCGCTTCTTCCTTTTCCTCCCCGCCACCACCACCACCTTCTTCTTCCTTCTCCCCGCCGCTACTACCTTCTACTTCTTCCTCCCCACCGGCCATAGCCTTCTTCTTCTTCCCCACCGCTACCGCCTTCTTCTTCTCTTCCCCGCTGCCACTGCCTTCTTCCTGAAATGCAGGGAGGCATGGGGTTGCGCGGCAATTACCCATCCGTGGAGGGCTTTTTGGCACATATAGCGCGTTTTGAACCCATATTTGCAAAAATAGCCATATATGCGTGAGAATGACAAAGATGATACTTCTGCCGCCCGATCACCAGGCAGCAACGCCGTGTAGCTGACACGTGGGCCTGCCACTCGGCCACTATGCACTGGAGGTAGGTGCCGCCCGGTGGCTGTGCACCACCCAATTAGCCCGATTAATTAGTGTTTCTTAATTACAATTAGCAAATTCATTTTGATGTATCAATTGTATGAATTTTTAGATATATTACATTAGCTCAAAAAATTGGAGATTCCCAATAAATTTTTATTAATTATATAATTTTTATAATTTTATCATTTATGCGTTACTCCAAAATTAAATTAATTATACTATTTGTAGGAATTTTTTAATATAAAAAATTAGGTCAAAAAATTATGAATTTTTTTCAAGGATCCTCACATAGTATAACTTATTTCATAATTTTTTTAGAATTTTATATGTTCTGAAATTATCTCAAAATTAATGGTTTAGGTCTTAAAAATTAGGATTTTAGCTTTCAGAAATTAGGGTTCCATGTTTTCATATGACTTGAAATGTGGGAAGTTTAGTACGACATGACTATTTTAGGTAAGAGACACCGATTAAGGCCCTCCGGAATAATTTTATGATTTCATGTGACATGATTGAGATCCCCCGGACCGCATTAAGCAGGAATGTCGCTTCCTCGGCAACGCGCATGAAATGACCGCATTATTCTTTAGTTCTTTTTTAGCATCATTTATTCGTCAATAGTTTTACCTATTGTTTAGCACTTGCGTGTGAATGAAAAACATTTGTGTCTTAGTTACTCATTTGGTCGATGCTGGCTATAATAATATTTCCCTTTTTCATAGAGAAGTAATCATGCAATGACTATAATACATTGAAATGAAAAGCATATTAACTTTCTGCCAGTTTATTTGTGTTGAAGATGCTTTGTACAAGAGAATACTACTTCATACAAGTAGTACACCTAAATGAACTTGCTAATTGCAATTAAGAAACACTAATTCATCAAGCTCATTGGGTGGTGCACAGCCACCGAGCGGCACCTACCTCCAGGGCACGGTGGCCAGGCAGTAGGCCACCTGCTGCATGATAGCCAGGCGGCCGGCCCACATGTCAGTTGCACGATGCTGTCGTCCGGTCACTAGATGGCAGAAGTGTTATTTTTATTATTCTTGTGTGTATATAGCTATTTTTATAAATACAGATTCAAAAAGCACTGTATGTATCAAAAATTCTCCATGGAGGGGTTAGAGCGGCCCCACGCCCATTTTTATAAATACGGATTCAAAAAGCACTGTATGTATCAAAAATTCTCCATGGAGGGGTTAGAGCGGCCCCACGCCCATTCCCATTTCCCAACAGGCCACTCCGCCCGCTCCCGGTTCTCAACTCCCCGGAGCCGGAAGCGTTTGGCACCGTTTCCCCCCTTCGGACGAGAATCCGGGAGCATGAGCGGCGCCAAACGCCCCCATAGTAGTTTCTCGTGTTACACTTACACCTAATGAAACCATCAGGTAAAACAATTATATAACAATCAGGAGTAATCAATTACAATCTTGGTAAATTGCTATGTTGGTTAATGCCCAACAAAAGCCCAAGAAGAAAAATAGACAGGCTTAGAATTATTAAATACGGCCTGCAACTGATGTGCAAAGTTTCCTCAACTATGTATACCAGGGGGGAAAAGGAGAAGCTGTGACCTTCTCATGAGAGTGATCTGAAACTTTCTACAGGATCTGACTCCTCGAGCATGACCGCTGCTTGGAAGCAGTCGGCTGCATCAGCAATCCTACCATCATACTTGTGGACTTTTCCCAAGTGAAGCCAAGCCATCCGGTTTGTAGGCTCGATCCTTAGGGCATCTGAGAGGAAGCACCTCGCCGCAGGGAGATACTTTGGCCCTTGCTTAGAGAGAAGTGCACCGATAGCCACCTTGGACGGCACATGCTCCAGCTCAGTCGAGAATGCGTTGACATAGGCGGCCAGCGCATCCTTGGTCTGCTGACGTGCCTCATGCATGTAACCTGGAATGACACCCAGGAATTAGCTTTCAACTTTGCATGCAGTGAAATGGAGAGAATTTTCCTCTCAATATTTCATAGAAACTCAACCTCAAAAAAAATCATAGAAATGGTGAATGTTCATGTTTAGGAAGGAGGTACAATCTGCCAGTTCTAAAATGAGAAGTGTTTATATGCTTTCCTCTCTAATAAGAGTAACATTAATCTCAAAGCATATAAAAAGATAAGTAATATCTATCTATTATTTATCGTGCTTTAAAAATTATGCAAATCACTGTTGAGAAAATCACAGAAGCACCTTCCAAACTTTTTAAAAATTCCCATGCTTACAACTAAAGAAAAGCAAGATGAACTCATGTGAATCTACTTTACCGCACTATTATTCGAACAAGTAACTATTAGTCAAGTGCAATATTTCCACTATAACCACCGAAAGACATGCAGGGACTATAAGGCCAAGTTACTTTGGTCTAGGTGATGGAGCGACGACCAGAAGTTTAGGTTGGTGCAATCAGGAGGGGTGGTAGTGGTGAGCTGTAGCATTTGAACATTTTCAATTACGACAAACAACCGATGTTATCAGTTAAGACTGGTATTTGCTTGTTTGTAAACCAGACGTTTTTAGGGATTAGGGTCTTTTACACAAAGCTATATCAAGCTCTGTGCTACAGTTTGTCAATCTGAGGAAATTATAGTCAGTTTTCCCACAATTCTTGCATGCAGAACATTGTTGGTTGCTCCATGATACATCAACAAAGTTAAGAAAATTCATAACCTGCTGAATATAATCAAGTTGTAGGTAATGCACTGGTTACCTGCCAGCAACGTAGCGCAGACAACTACCTTTTTCCAAAATTCTTATGGACAGCGAGACAAGATCAGAGGCAGGAGTTTTGGGGTCGGACGCTTGGTTAAGCTCCACAAGGAAATTGACATTTTTTTTTAGCATAGTGCTTTCCTGATTTCCAAACACTAAATTGCATAAAATCTACCACAATTTGGATAGTAATGTAGTAGATGTTAGTTGCAAATGAGGTCAGTTGTGCAGTCCACATTTTGAAAGCAGTCAAACATTTCTATTTATTTTTTGACATTGCAAAATAGGTAACTGGTGGATATGTGGATGGCACAATTTAAGCAGCTTACTCCATGGAATAAATAGCATGAGAGTAGTGATGAAGTTCTCACCTTCTGCATGCAGTGTTGCAGCAGAGTATGATTTCAGGGCCCTAGCCTTCTGCAAACATATATCAGCATCTCTCCAGTGCGCTAGACTGGAATACAGATTCGCAAGACCTTGCCAGATTTCAAACTCACTAACACTATCCTCTCCCTAAAGGATAGTAAGTGAAGAGTGAATGTAGAAACTACCAAAAACTTAAGAGGTAAAAATTATGGTAATGCTAGCACAACCATCAGAAAAAAGAGTTAACCCACTTGAATAGTTAGAAGGAACCTAAAAGCAATTTCATGTTAGAAGAACACCATTTCTCTTGGGTGAAATACTGTATAGTATAAGAATCTAAACTCATGTCAAGCTATTGCAAAAGGCTAATCATGTGTTGTATAGACATCATCTACATGCCCTCTACTTCAATTAGAACCTAGCGAATTGAGATATATTAGATGGTTCACAAAATAAAGGTTTTAATCACTTCACAGTAAAAGGTGAGTAGGTTACACTAATCTAAATGGTGCTTTTGTGCATGGGGTCAGGAAACAAACCTCTGCATCATTCTTGCAAGATCCGGAGGAATCCTTTTGGGCTTGAACAAGAGCAAGAAGGACACGGTATGCTTCCACTGCTTCCATGGGTGATGATTGAGCAACCTTCAACTTAGCCTTTATTCTAAGTAATGACCCTTGATCCCACTTTGCAGTCTCATCTAGTGCAGCGTCAGTTGCCACTTCTGCTTCCGAGTACCTCTGCTGCGCAGAAAGAACCAACGCTAGCAACCTCCAACCTTTGGAAACAGATCCACCAGTTGCATCAATATACTCCTTCGCACATCTCAGGACAGCATTCATGTTCCGCTGCTCAGCATATTCAACTCCCATGTCAAATATTAGGTCTGGATTGTGGCGGTCAAGAGCAATTGACTCCATAAGTGACTTCAAAGTTTCTGTCTGTAAGAGAGATCTTTGGTGATCCGATGAAACAATCTTAGACTTTTTACCCAGACAATTACCCAAGAAATGGAGGCTCACACTCTTCAAATGAGCATCTGATGATTCAGGATTTGTGACTGCTCTTCTCGCATATTCGACACCCTCAGAAGCAAGATGGCACTCCTCACTACATATCTTAGCAGCTAATAGCAAGGCCATTATATCATTTGGATTCTCAAGCTTATTTAAAGACTTCCTCAAAAAATTCAGTGCTGCTTCTTTCTGACCAGCTGCATAATAGCAAAGAGCGAGAGTATACCATCTCTCAGTACGAGGATATATTCCAGGTAAAACCTCTTCAAGATGCTTTGCAAGAACCGATGGCTGGCCACAAAGCGACAATGCGTATGCCAAATGTTCCATCACTGAGGGATCCCAATGGGTCTTCCCCTGGTACCATTTCCTCAATAGTATCATCAGAAGTAGAATAGCCTCTTCCACATTATTCTTTGGAACAAAACAACCTTCTACTTGTGAATCCAAGCTAGGTGAGTTCCCCTCTACACTGCCATACAACAGAAAAACAACAAATCTCTTCTGAATCCTTGTGCAACATTCCTCGTCAAGGTTCCATTGGCTAAGAAGAGCACGTCGGTAAGAAGCTAATGCTTCCTGATAGGAGCCAGCTTGTTTCCAGGCTTCTGGGAGAAGTTCCACAGATTTGTTGACAGTTTCCTGTAGCTTTTGTTCAATATCAGGAGTGCCATTCTGGAACATACTTTCAACAGAATCAAGGACACTTTTGCACTGTTGAGCAGCTTCTGCATGTTTTCGACAAGCATTTTGATAGGTCATTACAACATCCCAGAAAAGCATAAGAAAACAGTTGTCTGAAGGTATCTAGTATTTTTTAAAAATTGTACCGGTTGATTTTCCTAGCTTCTGAAGGGACAATGATTTCAGGTAGATGGCTTCAAGAACAAGGCTAGCAGCATGTTGGGGGCCTGAACTTGTTGACTCTGATTTTGGCTGGCCTTTCTTTGAAGGTGTCTTCTCAGAAAGTGATGGTTGGAAGCGCTGAATGGCAGCTTGAAGGTCTATTCCATCAAACACACAAAGAGCAGCTTCTACATTGCCTTTCTGAAATTCCAGTCTTCCAAGAAGAGCTCTCGCTTCCTATCAATAGACATAAATAAACTCAGTATTAACAACCAGCAAACACGATTATTCAAAATTTTCCTGAGATAAGCGAAGTTTCAATTTCATTTTGCAAATATAACAATGGTGAATCAATAACACATTTTTGACGCAATAAATCCACTCATAATCTCCTAGACAATTATTATCTCAATGTAACTCCCGTGCTATTGATAAAATGATAACACTAATACTTCCGAATTTCCATTCTCACACCGATTATTGACACAAGGACAGAGCGCAAGTGACCTTTGTTAACGCTCCATAAATTCTCAGCCCTCTTTAATGAAATGAAATGCAGTTCTCCTGCTTTGATAGAGATGAAATGCAGTTCTGCTGCTTTGATAGAGATGAACCACCCTTTTTTTGCCACCAGAATATCAAAATCGAGCCTTGACACTACTGCTATTCTGCATGCAGGCACACACATGCACATGAATCCCTTCCCCTTTTACTCACGAAAGAACAATCCAACCTCTGATCTCGACCAGAACATTGACATCCACTCACCCAACCACAACCAAATTTTATATACCAATATACCATCACCCACCCATAATATTCAAAGAACAACGTTTTCACATCTTACAAACATATATCCCGAATGCTTCTGAATTGGACAAAAGAAACAACAAACTTGCACCAAAGCTCGGATCAAAATTACAACTTACACTGACACCCCATGCACAAATAGCCTCTCACACAATCAAAAGTGAGGAAAAGAACGCACAAACGACGCATTTCTACAGGGTTGCAGCAATAGCAACCACAAAGCCACCACCTTTAGTACGTCACAATACGCCCAAAACCAAACCAAGATTGTTTCTTTAAGTCATACGCCGAACCACATATAAAGATTGTAACTTGACACCGTTGCGGCATTTACAACTTCCAAAGACGACATATTCTCATCCCAATTCGCATTAAGAACACCACATATTCAGAAGAAGAAGAAGAAAAAAGTTCAGAGATTTCGGACCTCGTAGTTGAGGGAGAGGCCCTCGGGAAGCGACGACGACTGGGCCTCCTGGGAACTGCCGTAGTTTGCCTTCGCATCCTTCACCGGCTCCTCCTCGGCCGCCGCCGCCGCCTCCTCCACCTTCCCTGTGGGCGACAAGCCCCCCTGCGCCACCTCCGGCGGCGACAAGTCCGACGCCGCCTCCTCCTCCTCTGCGGGGCCCACCTCGCCGCCGTCATCCGGCTCCGCAGCCATGCCAATGCAGCAGAGGAGTCTCGCCGATGAGCACCCGATTGTCGAGTTGAGAGTTGTTCGGTTTCGGTGTCAATGGAGAGAAGCGGAAGCGGCAACATCCATGGTTTCTTCTTGGTTTCTGTACTTTTTTTCCTCTGCATTTTTCTATTTTTAGCCGCTCACCAAAATTTTTCTTTATTTTCTTCTTTTTGACTTCTGCTGCGTGTAAACTCCACCAGAAATATCGGACAGAAATTAACAGAGGCCTTACAAATCAATTGACAAAGTTTAATCCGCGGACTAAGAATAGTTTGGTGCCTTTATAAATTTTTGGGGTGATTTTTTTTATTTCAAGTTGATGCCACTTAATTTGGTAACCAATATAGATAATAAACTGTTTGAATGTACGTCACTAGAAAAAATCATCAGCCTTTGACACAGGAACATGCACGATGCTTAGAATATAAAGCGTGCGATATTAGTCTCTGTTACATTATTTCGGCAATGGATTATGTAAATTTGCTTTGCAACCCGCAATCCTGTAACTTGTTTTGTTATCAATTTTTTATCAGATATAGTGATGAAACCTACTTTTAAATTCTGAGAAAAAAAAAGAAAGATGGTTTCGGTGACAAGAATGTAACTGTTACATTAGTATAATGACCTGTGCCCCCTGTAATTTTTTTTTTTGCATCACTAGTCTACAATGGGCTGGCTAGGGCTGGATATCGAGCTGGCTCGGCTCGGCTCGGCTCGGCTCGGTCTGGCTCGGTAGGATAACGAGCTGGCTCGAGCTGGCTCGTTATAACTAACGAGCTAAAAAGCTAGCTCGGCTCGGCTCGACGATAAGCTCGAGCTGGCTCGTTTGGCTCGTGAGCCAGGGCCAAAAAAAGTAAAATAAAGACTACCTTACAAGTTAGATTCTACAGCAAGTTCAACTGCACATAATTTCCAAAGTGTTGCTGACAACGCATCAAACTCTTGCGCAGATACTACATGCACAACGACAATGTCAAGTAGTAGAAATATTTGCAGTTACAGCCAGGTTACAGACTTACAGGCTTACAGCCAAATAGCCAATCAAAGTTACAATATTTCTTTCCAATCATCGATCAAAGTTACAGCCAATGTTACAGACAATCATCGATCAAAGTTACAGGCTTACAGCCAATGTTAACATGATGCATCTCAGCAATTTCTTTCCAGACAACTTTAGCAAGAACACATTAAAAAAAGTGATTAATATTTAATGGTCTCATTCTCACCACAGAAAGCACATTCCAAAGGTTTAACAATATTTCTCCAAGCCAGGTTATCTTGTGGAAACAGGTTTAAAGATCAAATTGCAGGAATGTAAACAGGTTTAATCCTTCCAAAGTTGATAATGCCATATAAAGATTTAGAGTAAAACAACCTATTATTTCAAGTAGCATCTGAGATCAAGGTTTTTAGTCATTGCTCAATGCTCAGAAGTTACATTCCAGTTGGCAACTATCATCTATGGCAAGTTGGCAAGTGTCAAGTGTGTAAGAAACTATAACCTGGAAATGGAATTATGAGACAATTCAAAATCTTCTTTGGATCATTGGATGCAAAAGAAATTGCAAGTTCTGAAATTGTCATTGTCATGGATTTTGTCTTTGTGATTGGTAATACATTATTTTGCTATTTCAGTGATTAATTAATGCTGATCTAGCATATTATTGTTAACAACCAGATCTGAAATAGTAGTTGTTTGTTCTGACATCTGAAAAATGGTGGATAGATTCAAGCTTTCAGCACATAGTCTCCAAAGATTCAGTATGCGAAATATCCAGCAGCATATAGTCTCCAAAGATTCATGTATGCGAAATTCATAATCTGGATAGCAATGAATAAATAATCTGGATAGCAAATTAGCAATGAACAAATATTCCTATAACCTAGAGACCAATCAATGAATCAAGCAAATTCAAGTATTTGGGAATTAGATAACATATTAACATACCATCACCACGTCCACGGACAGAGAGGGATTCGATGACGACGGAGTGCTCAATCCTTGTCCATGGGGCTTACTCCTCGACTCCAAACTTCGAGGACGGAGCGATGCACTTTCCTCCTCCTCCATGGCCGCGGGTTGAGAGGGCCTGGAGCACAGTAGGTAGGTCAGCACTCAGCAGCAGTTCGGCAATCGACAGAGGGAGATCGAGGATTCGAGAGGAAAAAGGGGGGAGAGAGAGGAGTGACCGAGTGAGGAGTGAGGACCAGACCTAGCTCGTGGAGGGAGAGGCGCCGCCGCGGTCGCCTGACTTGCGTCGCGTCGCATCTCGCTCGCCCCGTCGCCGGCCGCGGTCGCGGACTTGCGCGCGCCTGACTTGCGTCGCATCGCGTCTCGCTCGCCCCGTCGCCGGCCGCGGTCGCGGACTTGCGGGTTGCAGCGCAGCGGCGCCGCCGGCCAGGTGCGGAGCAGCGAAGGTGCCTATGCGGGTGCGGCTGTGCGCGTGCGCCAGTGCGCGTGAGGCAGGCGTGAGTGCATGACGGCGTGAGGCGGTGAGGCCTAGGGTTTGCTTTCCTTCCTTTTTCCTATTGTCTGTGCCGGTGCGGGCCGTGCGGCTGTGCGTTACTGCGTGTTTGGGCCGGCGGGGCTATGGGCTATGGCTGTGGGGTGGGCCGGGTGGCTTCAGCAGTTCGGCCTGCGGGCTAAATTAGCACGGCTCGTTTGGCTCGTGAGCGGCTCGCGAGCTAGCTCGAGTTAGCTCGTTATAGCTAACGAGCTAAAATCTCGGCTCGGCTCGGCTCGTTATCCTAACGAGCTGAGCCGAGCCGAGCCGAGCCAGTCACGAGCCGAGCGAGCTAACGAGCTTCGAGTTTTACGTCCAGCCCTAGGGCTGGCCTAGACAAGCATCTGTTATTTTCTTCCGAAGCTGACGGCTTTTGGCTTTTGCTACAGTACCTAACTTTCAAATTGAATATTTTCTCAAGACGGGGTCTACAAGTTAAACGATGTACACGTTAAAAGCCCAACATCTGTACCATCCAAAATCGCAAGTGAGTATCTATCTCTCCGTAATCTGTACCGTAAACAGCAAAAATTCAAAAATTTCAGCCAAAAGGCATAAGCCGCAGCCGTTGCCAAACAGGCCCTTTGTCTTGACTACACGATCAAACAACACCAATCAATCTCTTGTAAATGCATGGACTAAATAAAGAAATGCTACTCTCAAGGGCTATCCAAGTGTTCACCCTTTAGCTAGCATAGTAGTAACTAGTAAGCCATCTGATATGGAGAACATCTTTCAGGAGTTTCAAAGGCACTCATGTGGCAAGATCTGCATTAAGCTGCCTATGAATTGGTGTGAGCTTGAAGCTTTATTGTTCTACTACTTGATTGTTAATCCTGTTGCTTACTGTCCTAGCCCTGCTATTTATTTCAAAATTTTCAGTAAAAAAATAAATTTTAATTTAATTTAAAATAAAGACAGGTGTTCTTTAGTTGCTTGAATTTTAGAGAATTTATTTGCCAGTTTTCAACTTTTAAAAAGTATTTTCTTAAAAGTAATTTAATAAAAAATGTAAAAAAAATATATTATTAAATAAAAGATATTATGAATTTCTATAAAAATCCTATTTAAAATTAATTATTTTAAAGCATTTAGATTTTATTTGGATTTTTTACGAATTTTCTAGAATTTTAAAATCAATTTCAAAGTCAAAAGGTATTTTTCTAAACATTTAAAGACCAACTTTGAGTTATAAGTATTTTTTTCTAAGTCTAAAATAGCTCCAGGAATTTGTGTGAATTTTTCTAGAATTTTTATACTTTCTTTGCTATTTTCTAAGTATTTTAGAAGCTTCCTAGTATTTTCTGAAAATTAAAAACAAATTTTAAATCTATCTCTCTTCCCGGGCTGATACGTGTCTAGCCTTGATTCAATCCGCCACCATCCAATCTAATCCCATTTGCTCGATCCCACTTACCTCTTCATTCTTCATCCAACAGTCGAGATCTATTCCTTGGCCACATGGCTTCCATCCGTCTGCCCACACCTTCCCTCTCCTCTCTCTCTCTCTGACACGCGGGACCCACCGCCTTTTCTTCTACCTCCCCTTCTTCCTCCCTTGGCTGCCACCATTGCCGTCGCCCGAAGCTCTTTAAAACCTCCGTTACCGCTTGTGGCTCGGGCGATCATGGCCATTAGTGGCCCTAACTCACCCGTTACACCTCCCACCATTATTCTCCACTTAAAAATATGTTAATCCCCTCTTAAAGCCCATGATCGCCAGCATTAACCCCATCGAGTAACCGACGGCCATCCTCCCCTCCCTGAGCTCCTATAAAAACCGTTTGAGCATCCTTACCTCCCACCGTATCTCACTTTCCCCTTAATTCCTCTCCCCAGGTGCCCAAGAGCCTTGGCGCCAAGCTTCTCCATCTTCACCACCGCACTGCACTCTGGCGAGCAATTCTGGTGAACCCGGTCCTCCCTGTTCCTCGACGCCGCCATCTTCGCCTTCGTCGAACACGTGCGAACCCTCACCGCCCCTCTACCGAGCAAATTGACGCTGGAGAACCTCCATAGCCGACGCCCCTCGCTCCGTCGCCACAACCTTCTCCTCGTTGGTCAACACCGAGTGCCTCCGAGCATCGCGCCAAGATACAACGGGATCCCCGTTGCCCCCTCTTGCTCTTGTGCCAACTGCCGGCCGCCGCCGAGCGCTGAAGCTCCAGCGACCTTCGGGTCCCGAGCGCCGTCCCGACCAGCTAAGGCCACAACACCTCGAGCTTACGTGGCAGCCACGTGGTAACCATGTGGTAGCCCAATGGCAGCCACATCAGCATTTTCCTTTACAAAAGTAAATCAGGCAAAAAATGAAAATCCCTGCTGACATCATAATCTTGATTTTCTAGTATAAAAATAATTATAGAAAACCTGATTTACGCTTTCTCTCTCTTTTCCTTTGATTTCAAACTTCTAGAAGCATGTATTTCTTCATTTTAACTCCTATTGGACCCATTCAAATTTCTAAATTCTTCTAAAATCATAAACTAGTCATTTCTGCACTCTTTTTGAATTTTATTTGAATTTTGTTTGAATTTATTCGCTTTGGTTCTTTGCGTATAGATTACGACTATTTCGAAGAGTATGATTTCGACTATTCGCAGCACCAAGACTTCAAGCAAGGAAAGTTACACCTTTGATCATATTGCTTCCAGTAATTTAAATTATTTATATTGTTTTAAATATGCATGCATACTTTTATTCAAATCAAGTTTAAATTCAAGTTAAATTCTAGTTACACCCAATTCCTTTGGTTATGGCCAAATTTGACATTGAACTTCCTATACCTTGTCACTATAGAGAAAAACCTAGTTGATACATTAGTATTAACTGGATATTTTGTAGCAAAGCTTAGCCATGCTTAGAATAATCATAGATTGGGATACCTTTTCACATAAAATGATAACCTTTTCAAATATATTCTTGACTTTAGTAAGTCAAGAAGGTATATGAAATGTTTCAAAACAAAATATAAAACTTGGTTTGGACCTAGGCTAATGGTTAGGTAGTGGGTGCTGGCATACATTGTTGTTTGGTGACACAATGTTAATTGTCAAGCACAAGAGATATGTGGTTTGAGCCTAAGTCAAGTTAAGCACTGGTCAGGGAGCTACTGCTATAAAGCTCTATTGTACTACCACAAGGCTAGTATGGGATAGTCCTGACTGACTAATTTACAAGTCCCAACCTAAGTCTCACTGTAGGTTGAAAGTGAGCGTGACGTAGGCCATATGAAATCTCACTCGACTCAAGAGGGAGTTCCGGTCTAGTGGATCCTTTACTGGGGTAAAATCTTAGTGTTAGCTTGGTTAGGTTGAATGCTTTGCATTGTAAAAGCCTTGTCATGAACTCCTCGCTGCATATCAAAGGAAGTATGTTTATCCGGTGGCAATATGGATGATCATGTCTTATGGATAAAGTTGTACAACTTCTGCAGAGTGTATAAACTATCCTAGATAGCCATGACTACGGTCATGGGCATGCTGAGTAAAGTTTTTTATGAATTAGACTTTTTCAAAATAATTTATAAAATGCTTATGGATGGATGGAATCCATATGCGATCTTTTTGGAAAACATGGTCCGGATGGGATGCATGTGGTTAGGTTAGTGCTTGGTCGAAGCCTGCACTAACGATATTATTTTGTTGAAATCTTGTTTCTATCTATTGTATCAAAATCAGCTTTTGAAACTACTTATAGTATTTACTCTAATTTCACTTCATGCTCAATTAAACTTACTATGCATTCCTTTGGCAATCTTTATGTATGCATTAACTCTGTTAAATCTTCTGGTGTAACTTGTAGAGTAGTTTACGTGCTCATGTTGCTCAATTGTCGTTTGCCTATGGATAGGCTTATTGGGCTTCTTCTGCTTTGGTTTTATCTTCTGTTATTTATATTTAATTTTTGGTTGGTCATACAAGGCAGGATCGCATTTGCAATGACAATATACGTGATAGGGTAGGGTAGCACCAATTGAAGAGAAACTTATCCAACATTGCTTGAGATGGTTTGGACATATCCAACGGAGGCCTCCTGAGGCACGGGTACGTAGTGGAATTTTAAGACGTACTGAAAACGTAAGAAGAGGCAGAGGTCAACCAAGATTGATGTGGGAGGAAGCAGTTAAAAGAGACTTGAGAGATTGGAATGTATCTGAAGCATTATCTTTGCATAGAAGCACTTGGAAGTTAGCGATCTGCATATCGGAACCATAAGAAAGTTTAGGGGCAGTGTTTTAGGTTCTCAGCTCATATGGTAGGATGTACAGTTTAGGGTTTTTAGCATTGTAAGTTTTATTTCAAAGCTGTCGTCTTTTTGACTTTGAGGAGGTTTCATTCCTAGCCTACCCTAGCTTGTTTGGGACAAAAGGTTTTATTGTTGTTGTTATTATTGTTGGATCATTGATGTAAACTTTGGCCATCAGGCCCATATTCAGTACAATAAAGTTTGTTATTATGCTTGATATGTATCCCTGTTACCACGGTGTGCACTAGCTAATCCTGGACTAGTACGATTTACACAGAGGATTCTAGAGTTGTTGATCTGGGGTCTGACACTT
This sequence comes from Dendrocalamus latiflorus, assembly GCA_017311315.1. NCBI lineage: Eukaryota > Viridiplantae > Streptophyta > Magnoliopsida > Poales > Poaceae > Dendrocalamus > Dendrocalamus latiflorus. Next base: position 5,337,036 of record CM029642.1, on the reverse strand, counting down.
AGTCGGCTCAACTCTTGGTTATGGTGAATGAATTATTTTCCTTTTTGGCTTTAAGGGGAAAGGTATGATCTTGTTCATATCGGCTTCTAAAAACTGCTTTTATATAGCAAATGGTTTTCAACAATATCTAGGTTTCAAACAGAGTGTCTTTTAATACAAGGTCTACTAGTTGATTATAGTACACACTGCAGCGACTTCATTTATATAGTCCAAAACCGTACACAAATATCTCTCTCTATAAACTTCTTTACAAGTTGTTACTATTCATAAGCCAAATGTAGCACCCCACATACTGATGTGAGATACTACTATGGAACGTCATCGCCAAAGTAAAAAATGAATAATAAAAACAATAATAGAAAACACGAGTAAATAACTTTAAAGGTAATTTAGTAAAGAATCAACAGAGGTTGAAATAAATGTTTGAAACAAGGGACCGGTCCACTTCTAACCAAATAAGGAACAAATAAAATAATAAATAGTGGCAAGCCATTGTGCTGAAAACTCGAGTGCTCCCACCCATGCATGATGCTATCACTCCATTGGCCTTTTACCTGAAAATGGAAAGAGCAAGCGTGAGATTTAAAAATCTTAGCAAGTATCCAACAACGGTCGCAATACAGTAAATAAAGGATAGGTAACACAACCAAGATATGTAAAGGACAAGCAAAGCAAGCAAACAAGCAAGCGATACAGATTAAGTGCAATGAAGCTAGGTTATCAAAAACACTGATACTGATCGGAGATAGAGATCACAGGAACAGTGGCATTAACGATAAATGTTATTTACCAAGTTATGACAGTGGCACTGGCGATCACTTCCCACATACCCGGTTATACGAGAATAGTCAGGCACACTGTCGTCCTCGATTGTATAACCACTGACGGGGTGTAATATCCTGAGTAACGAAAGTGTACCCCCCCGGTACGTTACCAGGTGGGTGGTAATCTGAGATGACCTGCTTTATTACCATGGGGTAATAATGCCAGTCAACGAATTATTATTTGTTTTAGCTGATAGAACATCGCTCTAACGAATAATAAGCCCATCAGAGTGTTGCAGCAGAACAATAATTAGAGACACAACATGATATTACAAGAATATCGCCACGCAAGGCTACAGTTTATTACAACGCCTCAAGGGCTTGAACAACATACTCTTTAGAAAGGAAAGAAATATTCTAACTACTTCCCATTCAAAAATGACTCTACAGGATGTCCGCCTGATACCCATTGTATCTTGAATCCACAGTATTTCATCCACGTAGCTTCTTTCTGATCCTGGCTATCCTCTGCATTGACATACTCCTAAACAAAGGAGGTTAATAGCAAGGGTGAGTACCACGGTACTCAGCAAGCATAATAGCAATAAATGCACTGGTATGCTCTCATGTCCTTAAGTCCAGATTCTAATCTCTTTATTCTGAAAATAATCTTACGAAAATAATTGATCTTTCCTTTTTAATTCCCAAAACAATTTCTATTTTTCACCCAGTAAGGTACGATCCCTAGCGATCACCGTAGTCCACATTCCAGTGAACTGGTGTGGATTCATGATTTTGTTAGCACTGCGTAGGCTTGTACCACTGTACCCAAAGCTGCTCTGAACCTTCTTATCTAGGTTTCTTCCACACTACCTTAGGTATGGAATCCAGTTCAGAGTACAGAACTTTTCTCCGATTACGTTATTCCATCCACCAACCCATCTATTATCCATCGGTGTACCAAGTCGCTCACTTGGGCTCCACCGACTTCCAATAGTGTTTGGTTGAACCGGCTCCCGGCCCAACACTCCACCTAACGCATATAGCGTCTGGGACTTACTCATTTCCAGACTTGCATTACTGGTCCTGAGCTTCATCCATCTCTTTACTCACGCATAAATACTTACCCTTTGTGGTGGACTGGTTAACGTAATGGGATACTAATCTCTGCCCGTCCAAAACGGGGAATTGGTTGGTACGATAAATACGGTTCCCTATCCGAGTGAAAATGGGGTAAGTCCTTACATCATAACCCTATGTAAAGAGGTCCGCCTAGCCTCTCTGCATCCTTTCCCTGAACCTCTTTACCCACCGTATACATCTCTGCTTGTGGGCCTGCTGCTCTTCTCTGCAGTACCACAACTGATCATTTCATTTCTTACTTTCTCTCTTTCTTTTTCTCCTCTTTTCTTTTCTCATCTTACTCATCATAACATCATAGCATCTTCATTCTCTGATTTCTTTTTAAAATAGTGGTTTTCATGCATTTAACTAGGATTATTATTATTGCTGGAAATACACATATTTTTAACATAGCTACGTGCATGATCGAAGAATGAGCTTGCCTGGATTTCAACCATAGATTCGGACTCAAGTAGGATCAGGTGAAGTCACTCTCGTAGCTTGGATTGTTGCCTGCAATTAAATACGTCGGCTACGACTTAATTAACAAGAATATAATAACATACGAGGTGTCGATGTGCTTGTGCTCCTAGGATGAGGCTCCACTTAACTTAACCCGATTGTGGTTTAGCCCTAATTAACTCGTATTCTATACTCGTCACTTGACGTTATTTTCCTAGCATGGACTGGGTTGTTTACTTACAGATTAAACTCAATCTTTTGTTGATTTCTGGCCATCTACCATTGCGATACGATTAAATATATATATACACGTACAAATATTGGTGAATATTAATCTTAGTCGATCTCGTGCATGCAATTATGCCTATTTAAGGTTTATTTTAGTCCTTTGCATATTTTTACAGCTTTACTACTGTTTGAATCGCCGCAATAAAATCGCTACAAATAACCTTAAATCAACGCGTGCCATTCCAATCGTCGCATTCAGTTCTAGATGTTCTACAGCTATGAATTTATTATAATAGTTCAGAATACTTATGAGGGGATTTCTACTGTTTATAACTGACTAATAAGAAATAACTGTGCATTTAACTTCGCGACAGAGCAATCTAATTGATATTATAGTAATTTAATTCATACGCATACTAAACATTTAACTGTTCATGGTTGTCACCTAATTTATGAGTAATAGCTATAAATATTTACTAGAGCAGTTTGGCAATTTAATACAACTAACCAGGGGGTTAAACGGCACACATACTAATTTAATTTGTACACGCTATGTTTTAATCTATTGAGCACTAACTTTTAATATAATCACTTGAGAATTATTATGGGTTTCTATGCTTTGATCTATGATATTGAGGAGATAACATGGCATAATTAATTGAGCGAATTCTACTACGTATGCTTGCGGGGTTTTCTAGCTTCTCACTTCGCTTATAATCCGCTCAACGTTATTTGTATGCATAATAGTCTAAGGTATTACCCTGACACCGAAGGTTGTATTAATTCTCAGTTCATTTCTACAAGGATGTCTATACTGTTGATGCGGCTGAAATTCATTTACGGGGTTCTTTAGTATATTCAATTAATTTGATTAACCTTGACAACTCTGTTATAACTAGGTTCTATAATGCAGCCTTATGGGTATCTCTAAATCTAGCAATTCTAACCTGCACATTCTTTTGTTTCTCCTAATTTATTTTACCTTTCCCCTTTTTCTTCCCTATTTTTCTTTTTCTTTCCACCTTCTCTCGGTTTCCCTCTTTTTTTTGCTCTTCACCTCTTCCACCGACGCCTCAACTCCTCCCCTTCTCTTGCTCTCGACGCTCTCTCTCCCCTTCCGATTCTCCTCACCCCGGCGCCGCCCTGGGCCTCCCGTGCCGCAACGCCGTGCCTCACCGTTTGGCTCCCCCTTCCCCGACCTTCGCGCCTCCCTTACCGGCTCTCTCTTCTACGCGCCTCCTCTCCTCACACCGTCCCGCCGCCGCGCCTTCCCCTCGCGCCGCCATAGGTCTCCCACCTCCCGGTCCTAACGCCTCTACTGCCGGTCCCCCTTGCACCCCCTCCGCTCCTGGGCGTCTCTCCCCTCGCGCCGCCGGGCTGCGCATGGTGTGATGCCGCCGGATCCGTGGCCTAGGGCCTGGATCTGGCGCTTCGGCTCTCTAATCCCACCCGGTTTGACTTCGATTTGTTTGCTATTTTACTTTGATTTTACGGGGTTTGCTTATGCGATGGCAGGCCTGGAGGTGAGTTGCTCTAGGCTAGCCATGGCCGAGCTGGAGCCGCCCCGCATGCCGGGGGAGTGTACGGTGGCGGTTGGGTACGTGGCTAAGCCGGTGGTAGCACGCCGCCGCCTTCATCTCTGGTGAGCCCCCTTTTTATCCCTCCTCTACTCCTCTTCTACCTCTGGTTGACGTGCTTTGTGTTGGTCCCATGGTGCTCTACTAGTGTTGGGTGGCTTATTGTCTTTAGTTATACATTATCTACTATTGAGGAATGGATGCTACGGTTGGGAACAAATCGTGGGTTACCTCCGCCGGTCGCTAGTGGGTTGCTTTGAGGGGATTCAGAGTTGGCTTGCGGCTGTCGCCATTTTGGTTGTGTGGATGCCGTCTGATGGTGACCTCCTCCTCCTCCTACGGTTGCCGGTCTCACGGCTTGTGGTTTGGTCTCTAGCCGTCGCCATCACCGTCACCTTGCTCCTCATCTGCTCGCCTGGCCTTCGTCTTGTGTCTGGCTTCTCCTTGGTGGCTACGGTTTCTTGGCTTGGGATGGTTTGAGGGTTTGGGGATGAGAACGACAGTGAGGTTGGCTCTCTTGTGGTGTTTCTTCTCTCCTTTGTTGGCTGCGCAGGATATTTAGCTTGTGGATACAGAGTATTGAGACTAGGTTTGGCATCGCTGGGGGCGGTGGCTTTCGGACCACTCCCTGCTGGTGTTAGCTTTGACTGGCTGCAGCTGGCTGTCCTTGCGCTTATCTACTTCTGAGTCTTGTTCTCCTATGCCGAAGGACCTCTGGTCCTGAGGGTGAGCTGAATACTGTGGCTTTGATGTGGGCTGGTTGGAAAAGAATTTGTGTGGGCTTGAAATGAAAGAATTGCACTTGTGGGCTTTTGTGGGCTAAAAGCTTATATGATGGGCTGTGGGCTAAAAAGAATGGGCTGAACAAATGCAGGGCTTGAGGGTTTTGGGCTGAGGTAAGTGTTGTGGGCCTTAATTTCTTAAAATTGCCGAGTGATAATGCCCACAAAGACGAGAGGTGCCGACCGGCCCGGGACGGTCTGGGAGCCTCTAAGACGTTCTCGCATTGGCCCTAGCAGTCCAAGGGCACTGACGGCCACTTCTATCCTTTTTCCTTACTTCGCTTATTTTATTCGTTCTTTTGTTCGGTCTTTTTCGATATTGCAATTGCTGATTCATTCTCAAGTGGAATAGTGGTGTGGTGGCAGCTTGACGACGGTCTCTAATGTATGAGATGACCTAATTGTATTCTGGCTTTCTCTTAATATTTATTTCTAGATAATATTGCATGTTGTCTAAATGTAATTTCTACTCTCTGTTAATTCGGGTGCAAATGAATATGTAAGAGATGGACTTGGTGTAAATTAAATCACACACTTCCTGGCTAAATACAATTATATTGCAATTGTTTAGTTTTTGAAATGGTTATCTGGTTGAGACATGAATTTGTATATTTGTTGTAATTTATATTGTCGTGGTTATGTAATACAAATTGTAATCTTTTTATTTGACCTGATATAAGTTCTAATTGTCGCTCAATGGATGTAATTGATTCTACCATATACGAATTGTAATTAATTACTGTTGTACTACGGACTGTTATATATATTTTAATTGAGTTGCAAGTTTTTGCTTATCGTGCAATCAAATTTTATCTCTCTAGTCTATACTATTTGGTCTTCGCCCTCGACGATGAAATTGTGAAAACAATGTATTAGTTTATCGCTCGATGAGTTCATTTAAAATGATTGCAAAGAAAAGTTTAAATTCCCTCGTATTTTTAGCTCATTAGCTACCTAATTAATCCTACTTAACATTGTAATTCATCACTTAGGGTTAATTAAGGATGTGGGTCGTTACATAATCTCCCCTATATGTGGATGACCCTAGGCCAGGTAACTATCATCTGGTCAACCAAGATAATTGTTATTTAGCAAGTTATGGCAATAGCGCTAGCGATTACTCCCCATATACCCGGTTATACGAGAATAGTCAAGCACAACGCTGTCCTTGACTGTATAACCGCAGACGGGGTGTAATATCCTGAGTAACGAGAGTGTACGGCCCCCCGTACGTTACCAGGTGGGTGGAAATCTCCCCTATATGTGGATAATCCCAAGCCAGGTAACCGTTATATTATTAACATTTTATATGGTGTAAATTTAAGGAACTAAGAGAAAGTTAAGATAAAATTTGGAAAAGTGAGGGGATTTGTTAAGGTTGGAAATAAAGACACATGATTCCCGATATGAGGATGATAAAGGATGATAATATAGTGATAAGGTAACTGATACATCATGAACAGATTATATAGTATGGATTTAAGGAAACTAAAAGATGGCGAGGTTACGATTATGACAAATTATGAGAAGTGAAAAGAGGTGCTAGGGTTGAAAGCAGAGAGACATAGTTCGACATGAGGGCGATGTGGAATAATGATAAGGTGATAGTGATAGAGGAACTATCCTAAATAGGTATTATAGTACAGCTCATGCAAGGTTATCAACCAATCAAGTTTTATTATATGAGAAGTGATTATTAGTCAGATTAACAGGTTTAATACATACATCCTTCGTGCTCAAATACAATATCATACAAGTATTGAAACATAATATTAGGAAACTAAAACATAACAGCCCCAATATCAAACGAGCGTCAATAATTAAAAGCATGAATACTAGAACATTTTAACTGAGCATCCTAATAAACATAAACGCAGGTGAAATAAATAATCTAGAACATCACGGAATGAACACAGTATTAAAAGTCTATAACCAGGCAACAAGAACGATATGACAATACCCAGACAGCATTAGTGATATGCTATTGACCAGATAAACTTTAGTGATATGCTAGTAGTCAGGTAACTTAAGCGATATAATATTAGCCAGGTAATTGTAGTGATGTGATATTACCTAAGTGATATGCTACTAGTCAAGCAAGCATGAGTGACATGATAGTTATACTCAACGACAAGGTGACAAGTAATCTAGAACCATGTGATTTGCGAAACGGAAGTCACGGCCGCGAGGTACTTGCCTTGAGCATGCTCGGCGGACACACTGCATGAAGGATCTGGAATGCACAATTGCATGAATGCTCCCTCAACAGCTGTGTGAGAACCTACACGATGGAATGGAAAGCAACCAATCAGGCACAGATGAGTTCGATAAGTAACGGCAGGAGATAAACTTGATTGGAGAGGAGACAGGTTTGCTAGCCCCACGGCCAAGTGAAACGCTGTTTAGCAGCGCGAACGATCGTTTAGCCCAAGCGGCACGCTGCTCAGCCGAGCGGAACACCTTTCGGCCACGCAAAACAACGATCAGCCGCGCAAACGGCCGTTTGGATGAGCAAAACGCCGATTGGCCATGCGAAATGCCGATCGATCGTGCGAAACACGCTTTCCTGCATGAATTAGCAAACCACCGCGCGAATACGTGTTTGGTCATGTGCTCGGCCGACCGAACTGTGTGACCATGGAAACGGTCACCGGCCGTCGACCACCACCGCCATCGCAGGCCAGCCGTCGCCGCCGGCCACCACCGCCTGCCATGGCCCACTACCGGCCTGCCATGGCTCGCCGCCAGCATGCCACAGCCGGCCACTGCCTGCCACGGCTGATCGCTGCCCACCATGGCCTGCTTTCGCTATGCCATCATCCCGTCGCGTGCCGAGCCACCGCCTCGCACCGCTCCACCATGGTCATTGCGCCTCTGCGCTGCCGCCTCCATGGTCGCTTGGCACTGCGCCGCCGCCTCCATGGCCGCCTGGCGTCGCGCCGCCGTGCCTCCTCGCGCCGCGCAGCCGCCGCCATGGCTACCGCGCCTCTGCGTCGTTTAGGGGTGGCAGTCGGGCGCAACGGGCACGGGTATTGCATACCCATACCCGCACCCGCGAGCAATTTTCGTGCCCGCGCCCGTTCACATAAAATGATGAACCTGTTCACATAAAATGATAAGCTTTTCAAATGTACTCTTGACTTTGGTGAGTCAAGGAGGTTTATGAAATATTTTGAAAACAAAATATAAAAACGGGTTTAAACTTAGGCAATTGGTTAGATGGTGGGTGCAGGTATGCTCTGTAGTTTGTAGACACAGGGTTGACTGTCGTGCACATGGGTACGTGATTGAGCCTAAGTCAATTAAGGACCGGTTTGTGAGCTACTGTTGCAAAGCCCTTTCATACTACCACATGGCTGGTATGGGACAACCCTGGCTGAATAATTTACGAAGTCCCAACCTGAGTCAAGTCGTAGGTTGAAAGTGGGCGTGGTTGGTGCCATGAGAAGTCCCACTTGAGTGAGCGTGGTTGTAGCCATGAGAAGTCTCACTCAGGCTCAAGAGGTGGTCCCGGTCTGGTGGATTCCTTACTGGGGTGAAACCTTAGAGTTGGCTTGGCTAGGTTGAAGGTTTTGCATTATAAAGGCCTTGTCACGACTCCTCGCCGCACACCAAAGGAAGTGTGTAATCTAGTGGCAAAAAGGGATGATCGTGTCTTGTGGGTAAAGCTGTACAACCTCTGCAGAGTGTATAATCTATCCTGGATAGCCGTGCCCACGGTCATTGGCATGCTGAGTAAAAGTTTTTCATGGATTAGACTTTGTTTTTCAAAAATGTTTTTGAAAACCTTATAGATGGATGGAATCCACGAGAGATAAAAACCCTGCAGATGGATAGAATCCGTGAGAGATGGGAACCTGGTGGATGGATGGAATCCATCAGAGTTACGTAGTGAAAGCGTGTGGATGGATGGAATCCATACGTGATCTTTTGGAAAAGATGGTCCGGGTGGGATGCTCGTGGATAGGTTGGTGTTTGGTCGGAGCCTGCACTGACGGTATTATTTTCAATTACAAGTTATGTTTTTACTTACTATATTAAATTCAGCAATTTTAATCTATTTACTGTATTTTCTTAAATGTTGTTTTATGCAAACTAACCCTATAAGCCTTCCATTGAAGCCTTTATCATTATGTTGCATTTCTCCGTGTGATTTGCGGAGTACAAGTTTGTACTCACCTTGCAATCTCCATACAGAGGAACATGCCGTCGACTACGGTGAAGATCTGGACGAGTAGGCCGCGTCTTATTGTCGTTTGCCTGTGGGCAGGCTTGGGCTTCGCTTCTTTTCAGTTTGCTTTCGCAGTTATTTGTTTTATTTATCTTTGCCAATGGGCATGGATGTAAGACTTGGTCATAAGGCCGCACTCTTTTATTTAATATAATTAGTCATTTGTGCTTGGTATTTATCTTTGTTGTACTGTATGCACTAGCTGATACTGGACTAGTGCGATTTACACAGAGGATCCAGGAGTCGTTACTCCGGGTTCCGACAAGAAGGTAGGACAACTGAATTTGAGTAGGTTAATTAGATATAGGGAATCCTAAGAAGTAAGCCTGAGGTGAAAAGATTGGGTAATTCTCGCACATTTGGGACTTCCAACACCTAGGTAGCTTCATGTTTCATCTTCACTAACCACAAGAGCTTGAAGTACCTTCGTACCCAGAAAGAATTAAGCTTGAGGCAGCATTGTTAGATAGGGTTACTCTAGGACTTTGACCTCACTATCCATTATTATCCGGGCAAGGCTATCATGGTGGCAGAAGCCCTTAGCAGAAAGCGAAGTGATGGTGTTCCTATTCCCACATCAGTCCAAGAGGAGCTTAAGGATCTCCAAACTACCCTTTGTTCATGTTCTCAGCGCTAACTTTGGAAAATTTGGAACTTCCTCCCCCGTTTTATTTTGATGCTTTGCTAGAGGCCTAAGCCTCAGGTCCGGAGACCCGACACTCTCATGGAGGGGTCACTCGGGCGAAACCTCTTGGGTCTGATTTGTCTATCGATGGTAAAGGTTGTTCATTTTTGTGACCGCATTTGGGCGTCATCCGATTCGCAATTGAAGAGAGATATTCTTTGTGAAGCTCATAAAACTCCTTATTCTATTCATCCTAGCAAGATTCAGATGTTCACAGACCTTCCGCGGCAGTTTTGGTGCCTGAAAATAAGAAGTACATAGCTGAGTTGTATCTTAGTGAGCAATGTGCAAACTAGTGAAAGCAGAGCACCACAGTCCTGCCGGACTTTTGTAGCCATTGGAGATTTCTAGCAGTAACGGGAAGTTATTGCTATGGACTTCTTTGTTGGATTTTCTAGATCACCCCCAGCGTATGGACTCTATTTGGGTCATTGTTGATCATCTCACCAAGGCAGCTCACTTCAGTCCGTTCAAAACCACTTACTCAGCCAGTGATCTTGCTAATATCCATGTTAAGGGAATTGTCTGTCTCCCTGGCATTCCTAAAACCATTATCTTGGATCGTGATACCGAGTTCGTTTCGCACTTCTGGAAGAGTTGCATGAGAATCTAGGCACAAAGCTTAATCTCAGCACTGCTTTTATCCTCAACCTGATGGCCAATCCGAGAGGACCATTCGTATATGCGAGAACATGTTTGTGTTCTTGTATCCTTGAATGGAAGGGTAGTTGAGAATATCACTTACCTCTTACGGAGTTCTCTTATAACAATAGTTTTATTCTAGTATCGGCATGGCTCCTTTCGAGGCACTCGGCGTTAGGCTTTTCCACTCTCCTCTTTATTTGGAAGAGGTTGGGGAAAGTGTTGTTTGGGGCCCTAGCAAGTCAGTGAGTGTAAAGGGCAGATAGATCACATCAAGAACAATTTGATATCTGCACAGAGTCGCCAGAAGAATTATGTTGGACCATTCCCTAGCACGGAGCAAATTAGGAAGCTTGCTTATCGTCTGGAGTTGCTTGCTTCCCCGGTTGGTGTCCATAACGTCTTCCATATTTCTATGCTGAGGAAGTACCTTAATGAACCTGATTACGTTCTGGAGTTGTCCGACTTGGAGGTCTCGAGGGACCTACCCATTAGGGCACAACCGGTCCATATTCTAGGACATTCAGAGTGTCAATTACGATGTTGGACCATTTCTTATGTCTAGTTGTTGTGGTTCCATCAGATGAAACATGAAGCTACCTGGGTGTTGGAAGTCCCAAATGCACGAGAATTACCCAATCTTTTTATCTCAGGCTTACTTCTTAGGATTCCCTCTATCTAATTAACCTACTCAAATTCCGTTGTCCTACCTTCTGGAGCTAGTCGATTCGAGGCCGAATCTTCTTCTAAGGGGGAGAGCTGTAGCACCCTAAAAAAGCCCTATCCCTAACAGATCTCTCTCCCTCCCTATTCTAACTCTCCCTCTCCATATAACTAACTCTCTCTCTCTCCCATGTTTTTTTGCCCGATCTCGCTCTCTTTCTCCTCGTCCTTCACACGGCGGTGGCACAGCACCAGGTAGCATTTGAGGCAGCGGCGCGGCGACGCAGAGGCGCGGTAGCCATGACAGTGGTTGCGCGGCATGAGGAGGCATGGTGGCGTAGCGCCAGGCAGCCATGGAGGCGGCGACGCAGAGGCGCGATGGCCATGGCGGAGTGGTGCAAGGCGGCGGCTCGGCGTGCGGCGGCGCAGCGGCAATAGGCCATGGTGGGCGGTGGTCGGCCGTGGCAGGCAACAGCTAGCCATGGCAGGCCGGCAGAAGGCCATGGTAGGCGGTGGTGACCGGTGGCGACGGCCGGCCGACAATGGCGGTGGTGGCCGACGGCCAGTGACCGTTTTCACGGTCACACAGTTCGGTCCGCCGAGCACATGACTGTAAGAGCCCAGATTTTACCATCCGGATTCTTCTGTGATTCCACCGCACTATTCCCTGGATCAGTAGATAGTGCTCACAGATTACAGTTCTGAATATCAAAGTACATACCATACGGAAGCATAAATATAATAGTAAACTTACTCATGGGCCGATTAGGCCGAAATCAATAAATTGCAGCAGCGGAAGAACGAAGCACACTGGAGGTTCGCGACCTAGCCCTTGACATCTTCATCTTCTCTGCCAGCTTGTCCAATCTTGTTGCTAAGGCGAGGCGATATGATTCATGATTCTGTATTTTGTCGCAAAAGCGAGCGTGAGCACTCCGACCCCGTGCTCCGCGAGCCAATACACAGAATGCAAATAAATAGTATGCATGGCTAAACAAAGGAGAGGCTCGGGTTATTTTATTTGCCATAAAACGCTTTTAGTAGCATTTCTATTATTAAATCATGTTGTTGTTTTTGAGACCTAAAGACTCCTCACCGCAAACAACATCATTGACTTAATCCACCAAAGACTCACGCTCTTTATTAACTGCTGTCTAAGACTCCCAACAGTGATTGCCATAATTGACTTAATCCACCAAAGACACACTTTCCTTACTGATTGCTGTCTAAAACTCTAAACAGCGAGTGACATCATTTATATATCCACCAAGAATATCATTGATCATCTCTAAGATTCACCATTATATATCCACCAAGAATATCATTGATCAACTCTACGATTCACCATTATATATCCACCAAGAATATCACGGATCCCTTCTATAATCCAATAATTGTTATTATATCTCCAATGTTCTCAAAGATTCAATTAGATCATGCTAGTAATCGATCAAATCCTATTAATCCCATTATAGCCAATACCATCCAAGAATTTGCATTAGTTATCGGGGTTGTAATCCAGTAATTACCTTATTCACTTCCTAGTTCTCCAAAATCATTTAAATCATCTATCTAGCCTATATAATCATTTAGGCTCCACCAATTTATGTCTCCCAGAACCCACACTATAATTTCCTATTTATGATCGACATGAATCCACCAATACCATTATATGTACACTACAAACATCTATTTCCTTTACTCACGACCCTTTTTATTCCACCCCTATTTTATTTTGTAAGAATAGAAATGCCACTATTTGAAATACAATACATAAAATTTCCTGAGACCTAGCAGCTTTGGAGCAAAACATAATGTTCAAGGAATATTAACATGATTTTCCGTACATATAGCATCACACCATATGCCTAATATCACCATAATTTTTTCATACATATGGCATCACACCATATAACATCTTTCAGCGTTATAGCCGCTTAACTTACCACTGGGACGACACCCAGGACAACTCAAATCAGGGCTTCTCACTGCCCTCCACTTTTTCCACTTTCCCACAAAAAGGTTTTTTGAAATAGAACTATATCTGGTTAAGTTCCCATGTCCGCCCTTGACCGTGGGCATGGCTATTCGAATAGTTTTGACTCTGCAAAGTTTGTACACTTTACCCACAAGAGACAGTTTACTCGTTGCCCCACACGATTCCATGGACATGTGGTTGAGCAAGCCATCACAGTAACCGTTCAAAGTACCTCGCCCCTTCCATCATCTCACCCCTATGAGCTTGTCCCGCTTGCGGCAGGTCTCATAGGTTGTGCGGGATGTTCTCCTTCTGAACGTCTAGCAGCTGGATACTTCACCTTGCTAGCCCGCCACAGCAGAACTTCACTCACAAAGAGTGTCCCATTCAAGCCGTCACCCAGAATCGCTACCTGCACCACCACTTCTCCTCCACCGATGATGATGACTTTCGGGGTCCGGTAAATCTACTAGGCCAAGTTGTACTTTACAGACTTGTGGTTGCACTTGTTTTACACAGGAGGTCATGACATGATTCAGTCCTTAGGGTATCTGGGCGGTTCTACCACAAACCACACTCTCGTGCACACCTGCACCATACCCCCGAACCATCCGCCCAGATAAATAAGCAATTCGAGGTTTTTGGGAATATAAAATAGCCATATTCAACATACACCAGTCATTACCACCATGACTGCCCAACCAATTTTTCTCAGGATTAAAAGTGATGCTTGGGCGCTTTCGCGCCCATGAGTATCTAAACAATACTAAGCATGGCATATAGTTAGAGACTTATTTTTCAAAAGGTTACTATTATAATTTTGCTAAGGCGACAAGGTTCACACGTTCAAATATTCCAAAGGAGGTGTAATATTATTCAAGGTAAACAATAGGCATGTAACTAGAATCTTAAATTAACATGTATTTGCATATAACATAACAACATGCAATTTGATAATTTAAACCAAAATAATTTGCAGAAAATGTAGGTTCAACATGATCAAAGTATGGACTCGCATGGCGCGGTTTACCGCGGTCTTTGAGCTCACACGATGCTTTCTCTTGAGCTTCTGGTCTCTATCTTCACTTTGAGCTTGACCTCGCTTGATCCACTGAATCTTCACGACTCCCAATTTCTAATTACGTGACAAACGACTGAATCCAAATAAAAGCAAATAACTCAAAAGATCCAAATAAATCCGAATAAACTCAATTTAGTTTTGTTATGATTTAATGAGTGATTTAAGGCAAGGTCCGCGTTAGGCTACGATGACTTGATCTTTTTATTAACCAATTTATTTTATTCTTTTTATATTTATCAAGGAAGTTCCATGAGTTAGGGTGGACCTATGAATTAATGTACAAGTTTAGTTGAGCATTACTTTGTAGAGCGCTATTATTCAGGGCATTTTGGCTTATCGAAATAAAGTTTAGAGTCTAGGTGCATAGCATTTTATGGGGTGACATTTTATGTAGCCTCAGTTTTCACTAAGCCTATTTCAACTTGAGTTAGGATTCAGTTGTATGGGCCATATCTTGTTATTTCATGCTCATCACTATTATTTACTAAATCTAGTATTAAGATTTAATTAATGGTACAATTATTATTTTATCTATGCTTTAGTTACTACTAGTCTTAGCCTTATTTCTAATTTAGCTATCTGGGCAAAGCGTGGTATGTATCATTTTATGTAACCCTAATTACTTGTGTTAATGGTTACATATTTACTTTAGAGTATCTATATTCCCGTGAGATCATTTGGATACTTGATGACCTAGGGCTATTGTATTTTAGCATCTGTGCATTATTATGACCTCTTAATTTGAGTGTTCCCTGAAACTTACTAATACTGATATTTTATTCCTGAGCATTTGGCATATTTAAATTTTACCGTTTTTACGGCTGATTGAGCATGCTGCATAGGATTATATTTCGTTACCATTACTAATTTGGAGCTACCATTTAAGATTTTATGGTCAGCAATATGTTCACGATAGGGTTTATATTTTCAGTACTGCTCTTTGATTAAACCCACCTCTGGGATTTATTCATTAGCGGCCTCTTAAGTGCTAGGGTATATATTTTAGTTACAATAAGTGATAATCTTCAATTCAAAACCTTGTTTTTATATCTAACTTACCCCCCCCCCCTTTTAGTTTTAGCTTGGATGTCTATTTACTTGGGGACTTCATTTTATCTAGGCATTTAACCTGTGTCATTTAATAGCCGAAGAAGGATTTCCATAATTTCTCGAACATAGAATTAATAACTATGGTTTACACCATGTAGTGGTTAGTACTATAATCCTACCGATGTGCAAGGCTTTAGAATTTATTTTGTAGGCAATGTACTAAATCATCATTCCATGAGGGCTTGAATCTAACTACATCTCCCCTGCATTTCTCACTATGCCTTGATTTGAGCTCTTAAAATAAAAATTAAAGGCACATTAGTTACTAACATCTAATAATTAATCCATGATTAGGTGTGTGTGTATATATATATTTAGCTTATGTATATCCTAATAAAGCTTTGTACCTTGTATGCTTTATTTTCATATTGTTTCTCTCGATTCTTCCCTACTGGACTCGGCTAGAAAAAGGAAAATAACAAAAACCTAAATATTATAAATACTGCGGCTGGGGAAATCCGTTCGGTTAGCTAGCCGAGTACGTGTTGTCTACTGACTTACCGAAAGGAAGAAACGCAGATGAGCAGGGGTCTCGGCGCCCAGAACAGAAAAGCTTGGGGGCGGTGCTTGGCCAACGGCGTCGCCGGTGAGGTGTGGTCGGGGAGGCGCCGGAGAGCCGCAAAACGGGTTCCTCTCCGGATGACGAAAAGGTTGGTGGGGTCACCAGGGGCTGCGGCGGCGCCGAGGGTGGCCGGCGTCGGCGTGTGCGGTCGGAAGTAGGGGCGGATCGGGGCACTGTCAGACGGGAGGAAGAAGGGGCAAAATTAGAGCATGGCCGAGCATGTGGGAGAGGGTGGGATGCTCACCGTGCGGTTGCCCATGCCGGGGAGGGTCCGAGGCTGGCCGGCGGCGGAGACCATGGCGCCGCTGGGAAGCTGCTCGGTGCCGGTGTGCTAGGGGAAACGAGGAGCTTCGGCGACTGGCGGGGAGGCTCGGGCGTCCGCGAGGTTGCTCCACCCGAGAGGAATCGGAGCGGGAGTGACCGGAGAGGGGGCGGCGGTGGAAATGGTGGTGGCCGGCCGGAGGCGGAGAAGACGCGCGCGTGGCGTGCTCGGGCGAAGGCGCTCCGATTAACGGCAAAGGGTGGCAGTGGACGCTCGGGCGCATGCCATGACTCGATCGTTTCGGCCGAAGCTTCAACGGGCGGCCGGAATGGCGAGGGGGCGGCACGGCGGCTCACAGGCGGAGGCGCTCGGTTTGGGGAGGAGAGGAGGAAATCGGGGGAAAGGAGTGAGGAAAGAAAGGGGAGTGGCGTGTGGTTATGAGGGGAAACCGACGGCTTTCATAGCTGTAGAGGGGGCGGGGGACCGGGCGGCGGGGAGGACTGGCGCAGGGCTCGGCGGAGGCTCAGGGCTTGGCGCGGCGACAGGGGGCGGCAGGGCGACGCGACCGGTCGGGCGGAGGGGATGGTTGATGCCGACGAGACGGGGTGGCGTGATGATGAGCAGCGAAGCAGAGTGGGAGCAGGCAGCGCAGAGCAGAGAAAAGGAGAGAGGCGACGTGGAGGCTGCTCCACCACGGGAGAAGAAAGGAGGAAGAGCAGAGAGCAGGCGCTCGGCGGAGGAAAAGAGGAAAGGAGGGAGGCGCTGGGGAGTGGGGCCTGGCGGAGGAAGGAAGAGAGGGAAAAGAGATATAGGGTTGGGCCCACCTGTAAATGAGAAAAAATAGAGAAGGAAAAGTGAGAGGCTTTTTGCAGTTGCTGAAATTTTAATCCTTGAATTCAGATTCTCTATTTTCTGACTTAAGTTTTTGTTGAGTATTTATGTTTACCGATTTTTGTATGACCTTTAAATTAAGAGATGGAATTCTTGGTTTTCCTTTTATTGAGTTGGATTTGAATCCAAGATTCTTGGTATTTTGATTCTTTAGAGTTTTAAACTCCCCAAAATTATTTCTTATTTGTGTTCGAAATTTATTCCCAGTTTTTATTTTGCTCCGCACAAAATTCAGGAAAACCCCAATAAGATTTTGTGCCAAAAACTCAAATGCCAATAAGATGCAAATAAAAGTTTTAAATTACTCCAAATTTCAAACATCCAAATTTTAGGATGTTACAAACCTACCCCCCATAAACGAATCTTGACCCCGAGATTCCGGTGGAATGGGAAGAAAGGAGGTGGGGTTATGTTGGCTAGCAATGGGTTTCGAGGTGTTGCTCGACGTATAGTTCCTTAGCTCCACATATAGATGAAAATCTGCACAACAGGGGTTAGCACTTGGAGAAGTCAAAAGTAAGGAAAGATACCTTGTTCTCCTGGATAGGTCGCAGACTTCCAAGCACTTGCTTGTTGCCATTGTTGTCTTTACGTCATCGTAGAATGGAGTAGCTACATCATCTGTCGGACATACGGTTGTAGATTTTGATATTGATGGGTGGGTAGCAATGGTTTGTGTCCTAGGGTAAAGGACCTTAGGGATGCAGAGGTGACTATGGACATATCTTTATGGTGGCTTTTCACTTCTACTGGGATCCCGCTCTTAGTCTTTATATTTGCTAAGCACGACCATTATAGTTACTGGTACGTCTTGTAGTCCTCATTACCAGAAGACTTCTGGCCTTGCGAATCTCCTTGTACTGGTCTGATTAGCTTTAAGTCCATGTTGTTGCAGTCCCATGGTTATACTTCGTAGTAATTCCTTGGCAGTTCTATCTCTTCGTACTACCCCCCTTAAATAAATGACGATTGTCATCGCGGTTGGCGGCAATTTGATGTATGGGCTTTCTAGGTAGGTGAGGAAAGAATGTTAGCAGGATAGAGTCTCAATTCTTGGCTCTGGTGCCAATTGAGGCTTTTAGTTGGAAAGTTGTGAAGGCTTCATTCATCTTTGATCACTTTGGCTTCTGCTATCTAGCACCTTGCTTCTGTGGATCCGATGGGGTTTCAGCAAGAGGTGAGAGAAAATAGCATAAGGTAAGGATAGAATCGTGGGGATAAGATAATCCAAACCCATTCTAACTTTAAAAGAGCACATCCAGGGAACTGGAGTGATACTGTGCCAAAAAAAAAATTTTAAAGCAAGCTTCTCCTGTGACTGCGAAATAGAACGCCCGAGGGCAAGAAGGCAGTGCACAGGGCCAAATAGAATCTTGCAACAATACATCGTCTATTCGGGGAGCACACATAAGATGCATAGAGTTCATATGCATAGTTCGTTTAAAACGGGACCACCTTATCTTCACGATCATCTTCAACGTTCCTAGCTTTAAATTTTTGGAGTAAGGGTACGAAAAGAGGAACAAAATTTCCTTTTGAGATTAATAGAAAGAAGTATTTGGGAGTAATTTGATTGATATCAGCACTCACTCGGGGTTGTCATTTGGAATTCGGGGTAAGGGAGCTTCACACGTAAAAATGGCTAAGGCAGCATATAGATGAGGGGAATCATCCAAGAGAGATAAGAGTGAGCAATACAACCTATATTTTTGGAAATAGATATTTAAGAAATAATTCTATTCATGAAACTAACGGCCAAGCTAACTAGGTCACGACCTGCAGTCGATATGCTCTGATACCATCGCTGTAAGAGCCCAGATTTTACCATCCGGATTCTTCTGTGATTCCACCGCATTATTCCCTGGATCAGTAGATAGTGCTCACAGATTACAGTTCTGAATATCAAAGTACATATCATACGGAAGCATAAATATAATAGTCAGACAGCCCTATCACAGACGGTTCGGAACCGTCATCACAGACGGTTTCTGAACCGTCAGTGTTTAGGTGTCAGTGATAGTTGGTGGTTATCACAGACGGTTCCCCAGCCGTCTGTGATAACTACATTACAGACGGTCTTGATTGCTAACCGTCTGTGATAGACGAGTATCACAGACTGATTTTTATAAACAACCGTCTGTGATACTCTCTATCACAGACGGTTAGTAATCAAGACCGTCTGTGATACGAGACTATCACAGACGGTTGTTTATAACCAACCGTCTGTGATACTCGTGTATCACAGACGGTTAGTAATCAAGACCGTCTGTGATACGAGACTATCACAGACGGTTGTTTATAACCAACCGTCTGTGATACTCGTCTATCACAGACGGTTAGTAATCAAGACTGTCTGTGATACGAGACTATCACAGACGGTTGTTTATAACCAACCGTCTGTGATACTCGTCTATCACAGACGGTTAGAAATACAAACCGTCTGTGATATACACAATATCACAGACGGTTTGTATTACTAACCGTCTGTGATATTGTGTATATCACAGACGGTCAGTTGTAAAGGTCGTCTGTGATATCATTCACACCACAGACGGCACTCTTTGAAACCGTCTGTGATATTGTACCACAGACGGTTTTTAACAACGAACCGTCTGTGATACCATGTGCATCATCCATTTTATTTGCTGCTTTTTGGCTAGCCTCAGGATATGCTAGCCATACCCTCTGAAAGCAGCAAGCAGGCAGATTACAGATAAATGACAGATATAAGTTAATTGCAACTCATAGTAAATTACAACAAAATTCGATACACAGATGAATGTAACAAACGGCCAGCAGATCACATACATATATAGAATGAAAATCGTTACATAACATCTGACAAATGAATTCAATTGAAGGAATTGTTTGATTTGTACAATTGAATCCAATGTTTCAACATCTAATTATCACCATTGCCGGCGTGGAACTCTCCCCTGTTATTTATGACCTCTGCTAGCAAGAATTGGGAGATGATTGCACGAATGTCGACGAGATTGTCAAGATCATATGCACTTTCGTCGAAGTCCACCCGCTGTCGCTAGGAGCAATGTTAAGTCATTAATTAGCATGTGTGTGTAATATAAATACATATATATAATCAGAAAATAATAATTATTGGAAGGACCTGACAAACCTCTGGATCATTGATCTTAGTACCCATGATTTTCTTCATATGGCGGCAAACGTAGAATCCACATACGTTGCCCTGTAGCTGCTGGTGGCACTGCAAAAATAGAATTACATACATCGGTATTGTCAATTCTAGAGGCATTATAACAAAGTATGATATATGATTGTTGTGTTGTAGCGGTACTGGAAATCGCGTGTTGTGTCGTAGCGTGTCACTGGATTTTTTGTCGTGTGTTCCTCCTTGGGCAACATATTCGGCAAACGCCCTACGTGATTCAAAAAACTTAGCCTCGGCCGTGGCAAACAAAAGAAATATTACAATAGAGTTATGTATGGAGGAAATGAGTCTACCTGTTAAGTACTTCTTGCACACGACTGAAGTCGTGGTTGCTCCTAAGGAGGGAATCAAGGTATATTACCTTGCTCCACTTTGGTACAGTCACAATCAAAATCCAGTGATGCCTAGTCATGTGTGTCGCCATAGTGATTAATCCTAAGTTCATGCTGCATGTAAAGTACAAATGAAACATATGTGTGGCAACTAGTGAAGCACTTACCCTTGGTTGAAGGGTACCATGACGTACTCCTTGTCGGTGTGAGCAATCAATCCCCTCGTTATGTAACCTTGCACGAAGGATGCATCTGCGTTGATAGATTGCTCGGAGACCAACTGAGGGTCGAGGAAACCCACCGGTCATCGCGATTGCCGGACTTGTTGGATCATGTATCTATACATAAAGAAAGAGTAATGACATTTATCTGTATAACGTGAATGTAGAACTTCATTGTACAGTACACTTACAGTGTCCAGCATCGTAGAAGTGAGGCGTCGAGTTCGTCAAGATTGAATAGTAAGAATAAATCTTCGAATGTCACGACAATGTAGCCCGAGTCGTGGAGGAAATGCGTATCGTTATATTTCAGAGTGAATGCACTCTGCCGGTTTGGCTTCATGTTGGACTTCTCCATGTACCAGGCATGCAATGTATTGCAAATCAAACCAAGCTGGCGTAATTGTGAGTCGGGCACCAACGACACTCCTAGAGTAAACTTCCATGGCACGGGACGCGGCTTAATTTTCTTCGCATGAGCCTTGGAGGCCTTGGAGCCTCGCTTATGATATGTTCTCGGTGGCGTCTCGGCGGGAGCCGATGCAACAGACTTTACTGGATTTGGAGGTGGAGGTGGAGCCACCGGAGCCGATGTGCCAGGTCCAGGGCGACGTCCCTCTTGGGCCACTGGATGTGAAGATTGTGGCACGGACATGTCGAGGACGATGTCCCTCTTGGGCCACTGAACGAATGTGTGGACGGCATCCCCTAATGTCTTAATCTCTTCGTTTGGGGGCTTCTCAAGAGGGACGGACTTAAAAATATCATTAATCATGTCCACCTGGACCTTTATGAAATCGGTGTGTACTTGTACACCGTGCACCAGCGTCCCTGGCAGCAATGGATACACCATGCCGCGCCCAGCGTCAACGGGAATAGAGCCAACAAGCCTGACTTTGAGGCTGCAAGGCATGGGCTCCTACATAACGATACAAGAGATGAGTTAAGGCGTCCACCAGAGAGATCTATGTACCATTCTAAAGAGGTACATTACCTGAATGTCATCAATACGTAAGTGGTCGTCGCTATGTTCAGAAATTGGTGTGGACGCGCAGCTACTGCGACGTTGAGGGGGACTGGGTACCGCAGTACTAGGAGTGGGTTGCGAATGGTTGCGGACTTGTCTCAGTTCTTCCCGCAACGAATCTATCTCTCCTCGAAGTGAGGCAGTCTGCTCTTGAAGTGAGGCAGATAGTTGTTCCTCAAGTTGAGCACGAAGCTCCTGTTTTATTTGTTCGCTGCGGTACGCCTTGGATCTCTTCCTACTCCTATATGTCTCGGAGTAATCTGGAAATCCTTGCCTCCAAGGTACATAAACCCCCATGCCTCGTGTGCGACCTGGGTGCTCCTTGTTTCCCAAGGCCTGTGATAGTAAATCTATCTCCCTATATTCTTCAAAGGAGCCACGAGAAGATTCGGTAGTCAATGATTGCTGCAAGAGGCAATTAATCATGTTATTTTTGAACCCATGAAGTTCAAGAGGTGTTAACAACTATGTTGTTTAACATATTTTACCATGCGTTGGGACACTTCCTCATCTGCGGGGTTTTTGAAAGAGACACCCGAAGATGTGGTTGATGACCTCGCTCTTAACCAGTTTCGAGCGCGCTCGTTTGCGATCCCGGCAAATGGCGGAGAGGCCTCCGATCGGATTGCGACCTCATCCTGCATTCTCCATTGCGGGATTTTACCTGCGTACCCAGCAGTGCCGAGTCTGTGAGGGTGCGTGTTTTGTGACTGGAGATCCTTGTGCGCTGCACTTTGTTGTACAAATTCAGGCGTCGTCTTCATCTGCACAAAGGCCTCCCATGTTTCCGGCGACACGAAAGGATACTTCGTGAAGGGCGTGACATCCTCGGCCACGTACTTCGTCACAAGAATGCTCTTAAAATTCTTCCATGCTTTTCCCATCGCGAGGAGCGCCTGCCGTTGCACGAGTCCCTGTGCTTCTGCTGGGAACTCGAAGGAATTTGTAAGTTCCTCCCATAGCTGATTTTTGTGATCCTTTGTCAAATCTTTCCAGCTTGCTATGGTGATGGGGACCCGTTGCCTTCCAATTATCCCGCAGGTAGTCCGAAATGATGACGCTGCTTTAGACGGTTCCAGAGGAGTCCTATTCGGAGAGACCACCGTGATGGTCATTCGGCCCTCTGGCCTTTTCGATACTCCTCGGCCACGTTTACTTTTCGCAATCTTGGGAGCGTGAGACCCAGATGACGACGACGAAGACTGTGTGGACGCCATCTCTCTTCTAAGAAAAAACTAACTGCAGTGAGCTATGGACCCAGCTTGTCAAAGTTCTATGAATCAAGTGACACAAACCAGTGCATCAAGTTCATTGAACAAGATACACTGGAGTGTGTCACTTGCTTTATGCTCTTTGACAAAGTTCTAACGATTAACTAATTGCAGTGAGCTATGGGCCTTCTAAATAGACCTTGCAGCTAACAAGTGCAGCATATATTATTGTTACAAGGTTCTATGAAGTGCCTACAGTGAGCTAAACACCTGCATCATATATTATATGCTACATAAAATACATGTGAAGCATATATCATAAAGCTAACATGTTGAGCATATAACATGTGAAGCATATAACATAAAATTCATATGAAGCATATAACATAAAATTCATGTGAAGCATATAACATAAAATTCATGTGAAGCATATAACATGTGAAGCATATAACATAAAATTCATGTGGAGCATATAACATAAAATTCATGTGAAGCATATAACATGTGAAGCATATAACATAAAATTCATGTGAAGCATATAACATAAAATAAGCGGCGTCGGGAGGGAGCGGCGGCGTCGGGAGGGAGCGGCGTCGGGAGGGAGCCGCGGCGGGAGGGACCGACGTCGGGAGGGAGCGGCGTCGGGAGGGACTGGCGGCGTCGGGAGGGAGCGGCGACGTCGGGAGGGACCGGCGGCGTCGGGAGGGAGCAAAACCTAGCTAGCAGGGGCGCTGCAGGGTGGAGACAAGAGACCGTGCCAGAGCGGACTCCGCAGACCTAGCTGCGGGTATTTAAAGATGAGCTATCACAGACGGTTCTATCAATATAACCGTCTGTGATATGCACTTATCATAGACGGTTCTATCAATATAACCGTCGGTGATATCAATATTATCACAGACGGTTCTATATATATAACCGTCTGTAATATTTATATTATCACAGACGGTTATATCTATAGAACCGTCTGTGATGTTTTATCACAGACGGTTTCTTTTGATAAACCGCCTGTGATATTTCACTATAAATACCGGCAGCTAGCTAGGTTCCTATGTCATTTTACAATTACAATGGAACATAGATACATTTATGAAAAACGCAAGCATAACCATAGATATAACTATTTCTTAGTTCCTTAGTCATTTTACAATTACAATGGAACATACATACATTTATGAAAAACACAAGCATAACCAATATCATTTATTACACTTTGGCTATATCATTTTAAATAAAGCCCTTCACGATGATCGACACGCATATAGCTTGGTTCATCGCCTTGTTCTTCCTCGAGCCTGATGCCTTGTCCGAATGGAGGCAAATCATCAAATTGATTGTACTCTTCCTCATCCACAACATTCTCAACCCCGACAATCCTTCTTTTTCCCTGAAGAACTACATGGCGCTTCTTATTTGCCGGGTCGGTTACATAAAATACTTGAACAACTTGCCTCGCGAGTACGAATGGTTCATCTTTGTATCCTACACATTCGAGGTCCACGGTAGTGACGCCGTACTTGTCAACCTTTACACCCCGTGGAAGTTGGACCCAACGGCACCGAAATAGAGGAATTTTGAAAATTACGTAGTCAAGCTCCCAAATCTCCTCTACAAGCCCGTAGTACGAGCTTGGGTCAGCGGTACTACCGTGCGCATCATAGGCATCTATGCGGACACCTGAGTTCTGCACTGTGCTCTTTCTATCTTGATCTGTTGTATAAAATATGTAGCCATTAATGTCGTATGCTTGCCATGTCACAATTGTAAATTTTGGCCCTTTTGCCAACCATTGTAGTGTTTCACTTGACGACCTCCTAGTCAATTGTGCCTTGAACCATTCGTTGAACTGACGGTTGTGTTGTCTCGTGGTCCAAACTTCTAACTGGCCTGTATTCTCCTGACGTAGCATGTCCTTGTGCTCTTCAATATATGGGGTCACTTCAGTCATGTGTTGTAAAACCATGAAATGGGCTTGAGCATACGTATTTTGATCCGGAGTTATTGCTTTCCTCCCGATAGTCCCGATACCCTCTAGCCTCCCCTCGTGACGAGATAGAGGTACACCTATCGGCTCTACCTGAGCCATGTAGCCGATGCAGAATTCAATGACCTCTTCTGTTGTATAACCTTCGATGATGCTACCCTCCGGTCGAGATCGATTGCGTACATAGGACTTCAGAATTCCCACGTACCTCTCGAAAGGGTACATATGACGTAGAAATACGGGGCCACATATTTTTATCTCTTTCACAAGGTGGACAATGAGATGGACCATGATATCAAAAAATGATGGAGGGAAATACATCTCTAGATGATATAGAGTTGTCACCACCTCGGTTTGCAGAGCATCTAGACCATCCGGATCAATGACCTTCTGAGCAATTGCGTTGAAGAAATAACATAGCCTTATGATTGTCACTCGAACCTTGTTCGGCAAAATACTTCTAATTGCAACAGGTAGCATTTGAGTCATTAGCACATGACAGTCGTGAGACTTCATGCCAATTAATTTCAAATGTTCCATGGAAACAAGTTTCTTCATGCTTGTCGAGTGACCGGATGGAACTTTCACACCATTTAAGGACTGGCACAATTCAGTTCTCTCGGACTTAGACAGAGTGTAACATGCGGGGGGAAGGTACGTCCGGCCTTTATCGGTCTCTATCGGTGCTAACTCGGTCCTGATGTTCATAGCGACCAAGTCACGCCTTGCGTTAACACCATCCTTTGTTTTGTCAGGAATGTTCAGTAAGAGACCAATCAAACTGTCACATACATTCTTCTCTACGTGCATGACATCGATGCAATTGCGAACTTCTAAGTGCTCCCAATAAGGCAAGTCCCAAAATATTGATCTCTTTTTCCACATGTTCTTCCTCAATTTACGTCCCTTTCCAAACACAACATTTATATCCTTGACCATATCATACACCTCTTTCCCGCTAAAAGGTCTTGGTACTGAGTCATCCTCTTTTTTTCCGTCAAATTATTTCTTCATCTTGCGGTATGGGTGATACTTTGGAAGGAACCTACGGTGACGCATGTACACAGTTTTTCGGGAGTTGTTCAACCACACACTCTCCGTATAATCTAAGCAGTGCGGACACGCTTTGGCTCCTTTTATACTAAACCCTGACAGGTTACCAAGGGCAGGAAAATCATTAATGGTGCAGAACAACATGGCCCGTAGAGTGAAGTTCTCTCGTTTGTCCGCATCCCATACATGTACCCCTTCATTCCACAGTGTTGCAAGATCTTCCACCAATGGGGCTAGGAACACATCAATATCGTTGCCAGGTTGCTTCGGCCCTTGGATAAGTAGTGACATCAAAATATATTTCCGCTTCATACACAGCCAAGGAGGAAGGTTGTACATGCACAGAGTCACGGGCCAGGTGCTATGTCGACTGCTCATGTTACCAAAAGGATTCATTCCATCTGTACTCAACCCAAACCATATATTTCTCAGTTCCACACCGAAATCTACAAACATCATATCGATGTTCCTCCACTGGGCAGAATCAGCAACATGTCTTATCATTCCGTCTTTCTTACGCTGCTCGCAGTGCCAACGCATCAATCTTGCATCCTTGCGGTTTGCAAATAAACGCTTCAAACGGGGGATTACAGGAAGATACCACATCACCTTAGCAGGAGGTCCTTGCTTCACCTCGATGCCCTTCCCATCATCAGAGTCATTTTTACGTTTGTATCGGGATGCTTTGCACACCGGACAAACATGTAAGCTAGCATACTCTTTACGGTACAGGATACAATCATTCCGACATGCATGTATTCTTTCTACTTCCATTCCTAATGGACAAAGAATCTTCTTGGCTTGGTAGGTGGTTCTCGGCAACACATTTCCCGTTGGAAGCATGTCCACTAGGAGACCTAATAATGCCGTGAAACTCTTGTCGGACCAACCATTGCTTGCCTTCAATTTTAGCAGTTCTAGAACTGATGACAACCTCGTGTATTGCGGCTTGCAGCCCGGGAACAAAGGTTTCTCCGAGTCCTCCATCAAGCCCTCGAATTTACCAAACTCTCTCTCACTATAGTTCCCTTCTGCATCACGTAACATCTGATCCAGATTATCATCCTGCGACCTATCCTCATGATCCAGATTGTCATCCTGCGACCTATCCTCATGATCCAGATTGTCATCCTGCGACCTTTCCTCATGATCGAAAGAACAGTCCACAACTGGCATATCGTTGCCTCCCTCGACTATGTCATAACTACCTTCTTGTGTACTCTTCTCTTCACCGTGACTGGTCCAACATTTGTACCCTTTTCTGAAACCCCTTCGAATCAAGTGAGCTTCAATCTGCGCTGAGTTGCTAAACATCTTGAGATTATCACAATCAATACATGGGCAATACATATATTTCATCCCCTTCTTCAACATATCCAGCTCGGCCGCCCTTCTAAAGGCAGACACGCCAGTAATGTACTCTTCACTCACACGGTTCTCAATATACATCCAGCTTCGGTCCATCTACGCTACACAAGTGAAAAATGGGTGTCAAAAATGATTATTACCTCTACTACTAACCTCTGATCAGATCACTAAGAATGTTAAGTAATTGAATACTAATCTCTGATCAGATCACTAAGAATGTTAAGTAATTGAGTATGCTAACCTCTGATCAGATCAATAAGAAGACGGTGATATTTTTTCACCCCCAACTCCCTAAAGCCGGCCGCCTTGCTCCACCGATGCAGCGCAATGAAGACAGATCGGTGTCGACATCCTTCAAGCAAGTACGCCAAGTAATTAATACTACGCAGAATATCACAGACGGTTCCAACTACAAACGGTCTGTGAAAATTATATATCACAGACGGTTCGTATTAATACCCGTCTGCGAATTATCACCGACGGTTATTAATATTAACCGTCTATGATTTCTGCCTATCATAGACGGTTTGCATAAATAACCGTCTGTGATAGTCTCATCATCACAGACGGTTCGTAACACGAACCGTCTGTGATGTACATAATATCACAGACGGTTCGAAATATTAACCGTCTGTGATTTATGCGTATCACAGACGGTTCGTGTATAGAACCGTCTGTGATAGTCCTTCACAGACGGTTTACACTACAAACCGTCTGTGATAGTTACACGGGGATGAACTGTTTCGTCAGGCGCATGACTGCCAACTCGAAGCATATATAGCATAGCATTCGAGGCACATCCGAGGCCTGCTGCTGTGTCTTGAGGAATGCCAAGAGCTGGTCTTCAGATGTGGCTGCCACATCTGAAGACCAGTGTGGCTGCCACATCTGAAGACCAGCTCTTGGCATTCCTCAAGACACAGCTGCTGGCCTCAGATGTGCCTCAAATGCTATGCTATATATGCTTCGAGTTGGCAGTCATGCCCTGACGAAACAGTTCATCTTTCCCGACAAAATTCAAGGCAATTTTATTACAATAGTGCAAAGAAAAGACATTCCCAGATTCTTGGTTGAGCAGCCGACATAGCCGACTTCTTCGGTGAGCGACTATCCATCTGCTTCTTCCCACTCCTTTTCTACATCTCTGGTCTCTGTATCACGTACGCCAGTAGCGATGATTCATCTACTACTGAATCATCGCTACTGGCGTACGTGATCCAGAGACCAGAGATGAAGAAAAGGAGTGGAAAGAGGCAGATGGATAGTCGCTCACCGAAGAAGTCGGCTATGTCGGCTGCTCACCGAAGAATCTGGGAATGTCTTTTTTTTGAACTTTTGTAATAAAATTGCCTTGAATTTTGCAGGAAAAAGAAGGATTGTCGGAGTGGACATCACATCTCGACAGTAGTCGGCATCGTCGAGGAACATGCAAATACAGAGGCAAGCACAAAAACTCAACAACACATTCAGATCGATCTATTACAGGATAACAAGCTAACAAACCCTTCGTGGCACGACGGTCACACTAAACAAGACACACTTACGACACTTACGGCAAGAGTGTGTTGTTTAGTATGAACCGTTCGTGCCGCGATGGAGGTGCTAGCTCACAGCGGAGGGGAGATGCATACAGGAAGCTAGCTAGTGGATGAACTCACGCGTGACTAGTATCGGTGGAAAGGTTGATGGGGAGTTATTAATAAGGGCCTGACCGTGGGAGGAACTGGTGCCAGCCATTCGATGTGGAGAGAATAGACGGGTGAGATCGAAATCCTGTGTATACGCCAATTATTGGTGACATGTGATTATTACACACCAATTATCAGTGACATGGGATTATTACAGACGGTTCTTAACAGGAACCGTCTGTGTTATCTGGCTTTTCACAGACGGTTTGTGTTAATAACCGTCTGTGAACTTTCACAGACGGTGCTTAACAGGACCCGTCTGTGTTATCTCGATTGGTATAGACGGTTCGTATTAAGAACCGTCTGTGAAAGTTCACGGACGGTTATTAACAAAAACCGTCTGTGATGTCTCAATTATCACAGACGGTTCATGTTAATAACCGTCTATGAAAATATCACAGACAGTTGCCAGTAAAATCGTCTGTCATAACGCTTCGCGCGTGTTTCGATTGCCAGAACGCTTCGCGCGTGTTTCGATTGCCAGAACGCTTCGTGTTTCGATCGTCTAATTAACGTCTCTCGATCGTTATATGAAGCATATATATCATTAATGTTTGGGTATACGAACCGTCTATGCTAAAGGTTAAATATGCGCGCCTAATCTAGGTCTCTTCTACGTACGTACAACATGGCTTCTACTACTGTTCTTGTGATCATCTCCTTCCTCTCATCTGTTCATCACGAATTGTTCGGCCGGAACCTTACACAGGCAGCCAGCAATTTGCATCTGGAGCAGCTTCTCCGCACCCGCCCTGCTCTCCTTCCCCGACTTTCTTGCATCCGTCAGCTTGACCTGATCCTCCGCCGTCGACGGAGGCGTCTCGCTGCCGCTCAAGAAAGGGAAACAGCTCTCACCCTGGTTCTTCTCCACAATGTGCGCAATGCGGAAGAAGCTCTACTCGCATTGCAGAGACTGATGGATAGCCTTACCGATCAAGCAGAAACGGCAGATTCTGAGGAATCTTTTCATGCTATCCTGTACGACATTATGGATGTTGTTGATCATTTGCCCAGGCTGCACGAGGAAGTGCTGAGGACAAGGGCAATCTTAACGGCGTTCGAGAATTTAGCGGCTGATCCTCCAAGTCCCCAAGTTGAAGAAGAAGCTTACGAAGCCCAAAAGAATACAATCTGGGAAACTCTTTACCTGTGCGACTTTTGTAATAAATTTGCCTCTAATTGAAATTAATAAATTTGCCTTTAATTTGTGACCTCTTGTCTCAGTAGTTCTGTAGTTAAGTTATTAGAAGCAATGTGTACTTATATATTAACCTCTGATCTAGAATATGACAGACAAAGGGACATCACAGCCGGTTCTTGTGAAAAACCGTCTGTGAACATTCCCAGACGGTTCTTAACAACAACCGGCTGTGATAGTCGACACAACACAGACAGTTTTTAATAAAAAACCGTCTGTGATAATCCCAGATTATCACAGACGGTTTTTAATAAAAACCGTCTGTGATATTCCAGTATCACAGACGGTTCAACAGTAAGAACCGTCTGTGATACTCCTTTTTCCCGCCACAAATACCACAGACGGCCTTCTAATTAAAACCGTCTGTAATAGTTTACATTACAGACGGTTTCACAAAACCGTCTGTGATTTGTCGTCTACTATTAGCCTTTCTGTAGTAGTGAGCTTATTCACTTCCTAGTTCTCCAAAATCATTTAAATCATCTATCTAGCCTATATAATCATTTAGGCTCCACCAATTTATGTCTCCCAGAACCCACACTATAATTTCCTATTTATGATCGACATGAATCCACCAATACCATTATATGTACACTACAAACATCTATTTCCTTTACTCACGACCCTGTTTATTCCACCCCTATTTTATTTTGTAAGAATAGAAATGTCACTATTTGAAATACAATACATAAAATTTCCTGAGACCTAGCAGCTTTGGAGCAAAACATAATGTTCAAGGAATATTAACATAATTTTCCGTACATATAGCATCACACCATATGCCTAATATCACCATAATTTTTCCATACATATGGCATCACACCATATAACATCTTTCAGCGTTATAGCCGCTTAACTTACCACTGGGACGACACCCAGGACAACTCAAATCAGGGCTTCTCACTGCCCTCCACTTTTTCCACTTTCCCACAAAAAGGTTTTTTGAAATAGAACTATATCTGGTTAAGTTCCCATGTCCGCCCTTGACCGTGGGCACGGCTATTCGAATAGTTTTGACTCTGCAAAGTTTGTACACTTTACCCACAAGAGACAGTTTACTCGTTGCCCCACACGATTCCATGGACATGTGGTTGAGCAAGCCATCACAGTAACCGTTCAAAGTACCTCGCCCCTTCCATCATCTCACCCCTATGAGCTTGTCCCGCTTGCGGCAGGTCTCATAGGTTGTGCGGGATGTTCTCCTTCTGAACGTCTAGCAGCTGGATACTTCACCTTGCTAGCCCGCCACAGCAGAACTTCACTCACAAAGAGTGTCCCATTCAAGCCGTCACCCAGAATCGCTACCTGCACCACCACTTCTCCTCCACCGATGATGATGACTTTCGGGGTCCGGTAAATCTACTAGGCCAAGTTGTACTTTACAGACTTGTGGTTGCACTTGTTTTACACAGGAGGTCATGACATGATTCAGTCCTTAGGGTATCTGGGCGGTTCTACCACAAACCACACTCTCGTGCACACCTGCACCATACCCCCGAACCATCCGCCCAGATAAATAAGCAATTCGAGTTTTTTGGGAATATAAAATAGCCATATTCAACATACACCAGTCATTACCACCATGACTGCCCAACCAATTTTTCTCAGGATTAAAAGTGATGCTTGGGCGCTCTCGCGCCCATGAGTATCTAAACAATACTAAGCATGGCATATAGTTAGAGACTTATTTTTCAAAAGGTTACTATTATAATTTTGCTAAGGCGACAAGGTTCATACGTTCAAATATTCCAAAGGAGGTGTAATATTATTCAAGGTAAACAATAGGCATGTAACTAGAATCTTAAATTAACATGTATTTGCATATAACATAACAACATGCAATTTGATAATTTAAACCAAAATAATTTGCAGAAAATGTAGGTTCAACATGATCAAAGTATGGACTCGCCTGGCGCGGTGTACCGCGGTCTTTGAGCTCACACGATGCTTTCTCTTGAGCTTCTGGTCTCTATCTTCACTTTGAGCTTGACCTCGCTTGATCCACTTAATCTTCACGACTCCCAATTTCTAATTACGCGACAAACGACTGAATCCAAATAAAAGCAAATAACTCAAAAGATCCAAATAAATCCGAATAAACTCAATTTAGTTTTGTTATGATTTAATGAGTGATTTAAGGCAAGGTCCGCGTTAGGCTACGATGACTTGATCTTTTTATTAACCAATTTATTTTATTCTTTTTATATTTATCAAGGAAGTTCCATGAGTTAGGGTGGACCTATGAATTAATGTACAAGTTTAGTTGAGCATTACTTTGTAGAGCGCTATTATTCAGGGCATTTTGGCTTATCGAAATAAAGTTTAGAGTCTAGGTGCATAGCATTTTATGGGGTGACATTTTATGTAGCCTCAGTTTTCACTAAGCCTATTTCAACTTGAGTTAGGATTCAGTTGTATGGGCCATATCTTGTTATTTCATGCTCATCACTATTATTTACTAAATCTAGTATTAAGATTTAATTAATGGTACAATTATTATTTTATCTATGCTTTAGTTACTACTAGTCTTAGCCTTATTTCTAATTTAGCTATCTGGGCAAAGCGTGGTATGTATCATTTTATGTAACCCTAATTATTTGTGTTAATGGTTACATATTTACTTTAGAGTATCTATATTCCCGTGAGATCATTTGGATACTTGATGACCTAGGGCTATTGTATTTTAGCATCTGTGCATTATTATGACCTCTTAATTTGAGTGTTCCCTGAAACTTACTAATACTGATATTTTATTCCTGAGCATTTGGCATATTTAAATTTTACCTTTTTTACGGCTGATTGAGCATGCTGCATAGGATTATATTTCGTTACCATTACTAATTTGGAGCTACCATTTAAGATTTTATGGTCAGCAATATGTTCACGATAGGGTTTATATTTTCAGTACTGCTCTTTGATTAAACCCACCTCTGGGATTTATTCATTAGCGGCCTGTTAAGTGCTAGGGTATATATTTTAGTTACAATAAGTGATAATCTTCAATTCAAAACCTTGTTTTTATATCTAACTTACCCCCCCCCCCCTTTTAGTTTTAGCTTGGATGTCTATTTACTTGGGGACTTCATTTTATCTAGGCATTTAACCTGTGTCATTTAATAGCCGAAGAAGGATTTCCATAATTTCTCGAACATAGAATTAATAACTATGGTTTACACCATGTAGTGGTTAGTACTATAATCCTACCGATGTGCAAGGCTTTAGAATTTATTTTGTAGGCAATGTACTAAATCATCATTCCATGAGGGCTTGAATCTAACTACATCTCCCCTGCATTTCTCACTATGCCTTGATTTGAGCTCTTAAAATAAAAATTAAAGGCACATTAGTTACTAACATCTAATAATTAATCCATGATTAGGTGTGTGTGTATATATATATTTAGCTTATGTATATCCTAATAAAGCTTTGTACCTTGTATGCTTTATTTTCATATTGTTTCTCTCGATTCTTCCCTACTGGACTCGGCTAGAAAAAGGAAAATAACAAAAACCTAAATATTATAAATACTGCGGCTGGGGAAATCCGTTCGGTTAGCTAGCCGAGTACGTGTTGTCTACTGACTTACCGAAAGGAAGAAACGCAGATGAGCAGGGGTCTCGGCGCCCAGAACAGAAAAGCTTGGGGGCGGTGCTTGGCCAACGGCGTCGCCGGTGAGGTGTGGTCGGGGAGGCGCCGGAGAGCCGCAAAACGGGTTCCTCTCCGGATGACGAAAAGGTTGGTGGGGTCACCAGGGGCTGCGGCGGCGCCGAGGGTGGCCGGCGTCGGCGTGTGCGGTCGGAAGTAGGGGCGGATCGGGGCACTGTCAGACGGGAGGAAGAAGGGGCAAAATTAGAGCATGGCCGAGCATGTGGGAGAGGGTGGGATGCTCACCGTGCGGTTGCCCATGCCGGGGAGGGTCCGAGGCTGGCCGGCGGCGGAGACCATGGCGCCGCTGGGAAGCTGCTCGGTGCCGGTGTGCTAGGGGAAACGAGGAGCTTCGGCGACTGGCGGGGAGGCTCGGGCGTCCGCGAGGTTGCTCCACCCGAGAGGAATCGGAGCGGGAGTGACCGGAGAGGGGGCGGCGGTGGAAATGGTGGTGGCCGGCCGGAGGCGGAGAAGACGCGCGCGTGGCGTGCTCGGGCGAAGGCGCTCCGATTAACGGCAAAGGGTGGCAGTGGACGCTCGGGCGCATGCCATGACTCGATCGTTTCGGCCGAAGCTTCAACGGGCGGCCGGAATGGCGAGGGGGCGGCACGGCGGCTCACAGGCGGAGGCGCTCGGTTTGGGGAGGAGAGGAGGAAATCGGGGGAAAGGAGTGAGGAAAGAAAGGGGAGTGGCGTGTGGCTATGAGGGGAAACCGACGGCTTTCATAGCTGCAGAGGGGGCGGGGGACCGGGCGGCGGGGAGGACTGGCGCGGGGCTCGGCGGAGGCTCAGGGCTCGGCGCGGCGACAGGGGGCGGCAGGGCGACGCGACCGGTCGGGCGGAGGGGATGGTTGATGCCGACGAGACGGGGTGGCGTGATGATGAGCAGCGAAGCAGAGTGGGAGCAGGCGGCGCAGAGCAGAGAAAAGGAGAGAGGCGACGTGGAGGCTGCTCCACCACGGGAGAAGAAAGGAGGAAGAGCAGAGAGCAGGCGCTCGGGGGAGGAAAAGAGGAAAGGAGGGAGGCGCTGGGGAGTGGGGCCCGGCGGAGGAAGGAAGAGAGGGAAAAGAGATATAGGGTTGGGCCCACCTGTAAATGAGAGAAAATAGAGAAGGAAAAGTGAGAGGCTTTTTGCAGTTGCTGAAATTTTAATCCTTGAATTCAGATTCTCTATTTTCTGACTTAAGTTTTTGTTGAGTATTTACGTTTACCGATTTTTGTATGACCTTTAAATTAAGAGATGGAATTCTTGGTTTTCCTTTTATTGAGTTGGATTTGAATCCAAGATTCTTGGTATTTTGATTCTTTAGAGTTTTAAACTCCCCAAAATTATTTCTTATTTGTGTTCGAAATTTATTCCCAGTTTTTATTTTGCTCCACACAAAATTCAGGAAAACCCCAATAAGATTTTGTGCCAAAAACTCAAATGCCAATAAGATGCAAATAAAAGTTTTAAATTACTCCAAATTTCAAACATCCAAATTTTAGGATGTTACAGCAAAGTCGTGCAGCAAAGCGTGTTTCGCACGACCGATTGGCATTTCTCACAGCCGATCGGCGTTTCACTCGGCCAATGGCTGTTTGCGTGGCCGATCATCATTTCATGTGGCCGAACGGCGTTCTGCTCGGCTGAGCGGTGTCCCGCTTGGGCTGAACGACCGTCAGCGCTGCTAAACAACATTTCACCTACCCGTGGGGCTAGCAAACCCGTCTCCTCTCCAATCAAGTTTATCTTCTGCCGTTACTTATCGAACTCATTTGTTCCTGATCGGTTGCTTTTCATTCCATCGTGTAGGATCTCACACAGCTGTTGAGGGAGCATTCGTGCAGTGAGTCCGCTGAGCATACTTAAGGCAAGTACCTCGCGGCCGTGACCTTTCCGTTTCGCAAATCACATGGTTCTAGATTACTTGTCACCTTGTTGTTGAGTATAATTATCATGTCACTCATGCTTGCTTGACTAGTATCATATCGCTTAGCTAATATCACATCACTACAATTACCTGGCTAATATTATATCGCTAAAGTTACCTGGCTACTAGCATATCACTAAAGTTTATTTGATCAATATCATATCACTAATGCTGTCTGGGTATTATCATATCGTTCTTATTGTCTGGTTATAGACTTTTAATATTGTGTTCATTCCGTGATGTTCTAGATTATTTTATTTCACTTGCTTTTATGTTTATTAGGATGCTCAGTTAAAATGTTCTAGTATCCATGCTTTTAATTAGTGTTTTAGAATCTATAATTAAATCGTTAATTGGGGGGTAGCATATGGACATGTTTAACTTAGGTTTAAATTATTGACGCTCGTTTGATATTAGAGCTGTTATGTTTTAGTTTCCTAAAATTATGTTTCAATACTTGTATGATGTTGTATTTGAGCCACGAAGGATGTATCTATTAAACCTGCTAATCTGACTAATAATCACTTCTCACATAATAAAACTTGACTGTTGATAACCTTGCGTGAGCTATACTATAATACCTATTTAGGATAGTTCCTATATCCCTATCACCTTATCATCATTCCACATTGCCCTCATGTTAGGAACTATGGGCCTGTTCTTTTTTGCTGCGGCTTGTGACTTTTGGGCTATTTGTACGAGAGATTACAGAATAACAAAAACTCACGTGCGGTTTTTGCCGATATAAATGAAGTCAGTAAAGTATGTACTACAATTAACTAGCAGATCCTATCTTGAAAAAATACTCCGTTTAATAGCTAGTTACTGTAGAAAAGACGAAAAGCAGCTTTTAGAAGCTGAAAAGAACAGGGCCTATGTCTCTCTGCTTTCAACCCTATCACTTCTTTTCACTTCTCATAATTTATCGTAGTCGTAACCTCGCCATCTCTTAGTTTCCTTAAATCCATACTATATAATTTGTCCATAATGTATCAGTTATCTTATCACTATATTATCATCCTTTATCATCCTCATATCGGGAATCATGTATCTTCATTTCCAACCTTAGCAAATCCCCCCACTTTTCCAAATTGTATCTTAACTTTCTCTTAGTTTTCTTAAATTTACACTATATAACATGTTAATAATATAACGGTTACCTGGTTTGGGATTATCCACATATAGGGAGATTTGCACCTACCTGGTAACGTACGGGAGGCCGTACACTTTCGTTACTCAGGATATTATACCCCGTCGGAGGTTATATAGTCGAGGACGACGGCGTGCTTGACTATTCTCGTATAATCAAGTATATGGGAAGTGATCGCCGGTGCCACTGTCATAACTTGCTAAATAACATTTATCGTTAATGCCACTGTTCTTGTGATCTCTATCTCTGATCGGTATCAGTGTTTTTGATATCCTAGCTTCATTGCACTTAATCTGTATCGCTTGCTTGCTTTGCTTGTTCTTTACATATCTTGGTTGCGTTACTTGTCTTTTATTTACTGTGTTGCGACTGTTGTTAGGTACTTGCTGAGATTTTCAAATCTCACGCTTGCTCTTTCCATTCTCAGGTAAAAGGCTAGTGGAGTGATAGCATCATGCATGGGTGGGAGCACTCGAGTTTTCACCACCGTGGCTTGCAACTATTTGTTCCTTATTTGATTAGAATTGGACCGATCACATATTTCAAACATTTATTTCAGCCTCTGTTGATTCTTTACTAAATTACCTTTAAAGTTATTTACTCGTGTTTTCTATTATTGCTTTTATTATTTATTTTTTACTTTGGCGATGACGTTCCATAGTAGTATCTTACATCGGTACGTAGAGTGCTACAACAAAGCCAAAAGTTTATATGAACTGGAATACTTGCTCGCTAGCTAGATCATAAATCCGACTGCTCAACATTATAACAAGCCAAAGCTTCTATTAAAACAATACTACTACTTTGCAAAAACCTTTAGCAACTTGTCGTATTACAGCGCAGCATTAACATAATCAAAGGTCCAATGTATCAGAGTTGAACCGGAAGGTTTTTTTATTAGAGCATCTGCCTCCGTATTATGGAATATCCTCCGTAGAAGGTTTTCTTACGTGCAACCTATAGTGAGTTTAC
This sequence comes from Dendrocalamus latiflorus, assembly GCA_017311315.1. Classification (NCBI taxonomy): domain Eukaryota; kingdom Viridiplantae; phylum Streptophyta; class Magnoliopsida; order Poales; family Poaceae; genus Dendrocalamus; species Dendrocalamus latiflorus. The sequence goes on along the minus strand of CM029642.1, from coordinate 5,299,045 downwards.
TAAGACACTTAGGGTCTGTTTGGTAGAGCTCCACCAGCTCCAGATCCACTCAGATCTACCTAGATCCACCGTGGAGCAGCTCCACCGTGAATCTGGGTTTCATCCAAGTGTTTGGTACAGCTCCAGCGCTTTTCTCTATCTCACTGCCAAACTGGGCCCACGCGTCAAGGGGCATAATGAAAAAATGCAAAAAAAAGCCACAGGCTTCTTCTTCCTCCCGACGAGCTTCCGAGGCGGTGGAGGTGGTGCTGGCCCGGCGGGAGGCGGAGGCGGGGGAGGCGGTGCTGGCCCGGGGGGAGGCGGCGGTGGAGGTGGTGCTGGCCCGGGGGGAAGCGGACGAGGGGGAGGCGGCGCCGGCCCGGGAGGAGGCGGAGGCGGAGGCGGGGGAGGCGGCGCCGGCCCGGGAGGAGGCGGGGGAGGCGGCGCCGGCCCGGGGGCAGGCGGACGCGGGGGAGGTGACGCCGGCCCGGGATGAGGCGGAGGCCCGGGAGGAGACCGCGGCGGTGGAGGGAGAAATCGGCGCAGCCAGATCGGAGAAGAGTGGAGGCGGGGGAGGCGGCGCCGGCCCAGGAGAAGACGGCAGCGGTAGAGAGAGGGGGAGGCGCGACGCAGGAGGCGGCGGCCATAGGGAGGAGTTGGCGCGGCGGGGAAATGTCGGAGCTCGGTCGCGAGAAAAGAAAAGGAACGAACCGTTTTTTTGTGTAACCAGTGGCAGTGGTGGGTAATTTTTCCCAACTCCACCAAACTTGAGTTGGTGGAGCACCCCTTGAGGTGCTCCACCAAATCCATGAATCTGGGGGTAGATCTACTGTTTTCGTGGAGCAGATCCATGGTGGAGCTGCTGGAGCTAGAAGTGTTTGGCTGGTAAAATTGAATCTGGATCTGTTTTTTGTGAATCTGGAGCTGGTGGAGCTCTGCCAAACAGGCCCTTAGAGCTGTGAATCTACTTGAAATATAGCACACACGCGTGGCAATATCACATTTAGTGATTGTAGGTGTCATAAAACGTATTGTTAAATTTAGAGATCCTAAGTCACTAATATCCGAAGAAGGATGTCTTTCTGATGCTACCATGCAGTCTCGGCTTGAGCACACACCTCCTGAAAACATGAACCGATGGAAATGGCGAGTAAGAGCTACAAACTTCACTGACGAGCTCTTCCCGTTCCGCGATGCCAGTGGATCACCTATGCAAACCATTCTCCTATAGTGTTGAACCTTTAAATTTTCTAGGTGGCTAGTAGCGACAAGGCATGAAAACCCCATCAATTGTAGATTTTTCGAGACGACATTGGGTAGAGCGTGACTAATAATAAAGACGAGAATCACATGAGGTCTTAGGAGTTGTGGTGATGAGGCAAGTGATGATTTCTAGGATATAGGCTGGGTTTGAATTCACTTTTAGCTTTTATTATTTGTTATAATAACTAGTTTTTAAATGATGTGTTTTTTTAAAATAGAGTGTATTAGTTGATTGTAATATATATTGTATCGACTTTAGCTATACCGGTTAAAATAGCATACAACTATTTTTTTTATACTTTCTCACAAACAGTTAGAATTTAAAAGCTATAAGCTATAGTATAAAAGAATTGTGGCATTGATAGGGTACGTTATGACGTTTGAGACGTAGATAACAGTTACTTATTTGGCACCATACAGTTGGTAGTTACAAAGAGCATACATAGTGAACCTATCAAGAAACCCCACGTGGAATAACAAGTTCAATACGAATTTGATGCGTTTTCTAGTTTTTTAGTGCCTCCCAGTTTTCTAAATGTGCCATATCACAGCGAAAGATATCCACGAGATGGAAATCCGACGGCTCACATAGACAGTCGAGCCGCCCCAAAGGGGCTTATTTGCAAACAATTGTTCAGATCCCTTACCACATCAGAAAAATAAAACAATCTAAGGACTAAATCGAAACGAGTCCCGGCTAAAAGGAAAAAATCCTGGACATCTTGGGCGATTTTTCCTCACTTCTCGCCTGGCTGCTAGGGTTTTATCTCTCTCGCTCTTCGCTCCCGGAGGCGTGGGAGGCGTCTCGCTCCGATTTGTCCTCCCAGACCCATCGATTCCTCCTCTTAATCTGGTAATCTTTGATTCCTTCCCCTGCCCGCCGATTTTCTTGCAATTTTTTTTAGAGATTTCTCTAGCTTTTCTTGATCTTTTTCCTCAGAGGTTTACCGCTAGTTGTTTTTTGGATGCTGCCCAAGATCGGATTTGATGGTTTTGTGGGGATTGATCATTGGTGTGGTATGGTTGCGATTAGGGTTGGTTTTAGCTCGGATTCGGATGTAGGGTTGGTTGCAATTTTGCATGTCGATTCAGATAGGATTTTTTAGTCCCTTTTGGGTTAGATTCTACGGATTTGTTTGGAAGCGAAGAGAAGAAATCTTTGCTGAGCTTATGATTTCGAGCAAGGTGATAATAAAAAAAAGGCAAAATCTTTTACTTGATTGCAGGGGAGTCGCGTAATGGTCACATCATAGGAAGGGAGGCATTAGGAGAGTAGGCAATAAGACTCTTGTTGTTGGACATGGCGGCTGCAGAGGCTGCCACAGATTCATCGGGTCCGCGATTTGCTCCTGATGACCCAACGCTCCCTGCGCCATGGAAAGGACTAATCGATGGCTCAACGCTGTACTACTGGAACCCTGATACAAATGTGACCCAGTATGAGAGGCCGGCGGCGGCCGCACCTCCCTTGCCTGCGGGTCCTCCAACAACCTCTACACCCATGCCAGCATCAGCACCAGGGGCTTTTTCACAGCCTAGCATGCAGTTAGGCCAAGTTGGGCAGGCGTTGCAGCAGGAACATCCTGGTCAGACAGTATATCCTCAGGTTGGCCAGCTTGGGCAGCAGCAGCAGCCCCAACAGCCCGGCCAGCAACCGCCATTTCAGCATGTAGCTCAGCATCAAGCTCCGTTTCAGCAAGCACATCAGGTGCCGTATCAGCAGCAGCAGATGCCAAACCAGCAGGTGTCACAGCAGCCACCTGCTCCTCATTACCCCAACGTGCATCCGCAGCCGATGCCATACCAGCATGGTCCTCATATGCAACCCCAGCAGCAGCAGCAGCAGCAGCAGCAGGGCCCACAATATGCATATCAGGTAGGCCAGCAGCAACAAATGCTGCAAACTGCCTATAATCAAGGTCAGCAGCCTCCGATCCCACAAGCTGCCTACAATCAAGGTCAGCAGCCACCAGTGCCACAAGGTGCCTACAATCAAGGTCAGCAACTTCTGATGCCGCAAGCTGCCTACAATCAACGCCAGCAGCCACAAATGCCACATGCTGCTTACAATCAAGGTCAGCAACCGCAGGGAATGAGGATCCCTCAGAGTCAAGTGCAACACCCACAACAATCACCGGGCTTTCATCAACCTACCCAGGTTTCACAAGTGCTTCAAGCTTCACAGTCTCAAGGACTTCAAATACCCTCTCAACAGGGCCAACTCCAGCACGGCTTCCAGTTCACACCTCAGCATGGAAAACAGCCGCATCATGGCCATGTAGGTGCACAGCTGAGCCAAGTGTCACATGGGCAACAAAGTTCCGCGTTGAAGGTTGACGAGGTGGGTGGTCATGAAGGAAAGCAGACTGGCTTTTCATTACCACTCAGTCAGCAGCGTGGCCAAGCTCCTCTTTCAAACCAACAGTTACCTTCTAATCATCAACTTCCTGGAGCCCATAATCAGCTAAATATTCCAGGAGTAGGAGGGCCATCATATCCTGGAAAGCATCATCTTGGTGGATCATCTCCAGGTGACACTAATAACAAGAGTTTTTTGAGCTCACCTGCTCAAATGCATCAAGGTGGAGTGGATACAAACTACCAACAGCAACCGGCTAGCGGCCATGCAGTTCCAAATCATATAGGTCCTTCACCAGTTCGACCTCCAATGGGCTTCAAGATGGGCAATGGTGAGGACATTGAAAGAAGTGACCTTCACTCTTCTGGCAGGTTTGATGGAACAGATGCTCTCCAGCAGCAGCCAAAGCTTGCTGCTCTCCCTCCTTCACAAAATCGCCTGGTAATCATAATTCATACGGCACTATTAATTCATATGAACTCAAGAGACCATTTTTTACTACTTAAATAAAAGGCCATATCACACTAGTAAGTTATAAAGTTCCCTGCTGTGGTATCACTTATCAATTCTCATGAAAATGAATTTTTTTATCAGAATGTTATGATTGGTATTTGAAAACTCATGGAAAGAAACATAAAAAGGCAGGCAATGATGTATGTTGTTTATTGTATACTTCAAATTACAGTCCTTATGACTTCAATGCTTTCTATCAATTCTCTCCACACACTCAATTTCTGAAGTTGTCACCATTAATTCTACTGTTCAATGTTCATAATCTTGTACAGCAGGATATGAGGAATGGCCCACCTTATCCTCAGCCAGATAATTTTGGTGGTTATAACGTGGCACCTCCACATTCAGTGCCAAACCCGCATAGCCATGGTCCATTTCCTAGTGGAGCTACAATGAGGCCACCATCCAGAATGTTTGCTCCTCCGGATTTCCCGAGCATCGCTTCAGCTGATGCATATCGTCAACACCATGAAGTTACTGCAATGGTAATGAGTCAAATTGCATGGCTATATTCTTTCAAAAAAACTGAAACACAGTTCACAGCTTAAAAATTAGAATATTCTCAAGATGATGATAGTACTGTTTATCTTTCTATTGTTGCTTTCAAAGATTTTTAACATGCTGTCCCAAATGTGGGTAACAGATCTTTTAATAATTCAGCCACATGTTAGCGTTTTGGAGGGTCTGTTTAATGTCTAACATTATGAGACAAGAGAAAGATATTGTATTTATAACCCATGATCTGCAGTTGGCCATAATTTAGTGTGATCTGTTGCCTTATGCACAACTCAGTAAATTTGACAAAACGAGGAGCTTAAAATCCCTCTTGGGGTTTACAAGTTTATGTTCTACACTTCTGTTGCCACCTGTTGATTTTTCTAGTTGAACTGGTCTACCATTGTTTTATGTTTTGTTTTTCATTTCGTATAAATCTTTGTCACACGCTATCCTGTTTCTTAAAAATATTCAGGGTGAGAATGTTCCTCCTCCGTTTATGACATTTGAGGCTACTGGATTCCCTCCAGAGATCCTGAGAGAGGTATGTCTTCTTTTGAGTTGCACTTTGCTACTGGCGGATGCATCAGTAAAATTGTTGTTAGTCTCTTATATTTCTTCATCTAGAAATTCTTGTCAGCATGGGCAATAAAAATATTTCTTAGAAGTCAAAATTAGCTTGTTAGGTAGTAAACACAGCACATGGTATTGTGCATTGTTGTAGCACATGTCATATGCTGTGATGCTGGATACCATAATTTAACAAGTAGTGCTCATCTTCTGGGCACTATAGTGACATACTTGGGGCTACTTTCTGCTGACAAGTATTGGAAGGATTGATGTTCTTTCAGATTATAAAATGTGGCTGAGGTTTCCTGCTTCTTGTCTCTGCCACTGTGAATCTACAAAGAGCCCCTTCTTCATGCCTTGAGTTGCTTAAGTAAGCAGCCATATTCACTTAGGATAGCATTTAGCATTTTATAGATAGCTTTTTTTTAAAAAAAAAAACTTGGCACTGACTGCTTATAATTTTCTGCAGATGCGCATGTGCTTATGATTCTTATTTTTTTTTTCATTTTAGATCCATGCAGCTGGATTCTTAAACCCCACTCCAATTCAAGCTCAAACATGGCCTGTTGCACTGCAAAACCGGGACATAGTAGCTATTGCCAAGACAGGATCAGGGAAGACACTAGGGTACCTTATTCCTGCTTTTATACATCTGAGGAGATGCCAAAACAATCCAATGTTGGGCCCTACAGTGTTGGTTTTGGCCCCTACTCGTGAGCTTGCTTCACAAATACAAGACGAAGCAGTCAAGTTTGGCCGTTCGTCTAGAGTATACTGCACTGTAAGTTCTGACCTGTTCTCTTTTGTATAATGCATATGCTTTTGTTTGTCTTGAACACACTGGACGACTGCTGATCATAATCATGGCAATTACATTTACAAGTTGTCTTGTAGGAAAATGCATAATTGTTATACACATCTGTATACTATAGTCTTGTTATCCAGAAATTTTGATGTTAGTTCAACACTTTGAATTGAGTTTGGTTCTCAACAAAAATTGCTGTTAACTACAGAAACTAAGTCGTTCTTGGAATGGCCTTGCATGCACCTGTGCACCAAATATTGGTTTTTGTTCTCGATTTGCCGCGAACGGGTCTCTAGCCCAGTGGTTAGAGCGCCTCAGTAGCACCCCCCAGGTCCTGGGTTCGAATCCCACGGGGCGAATTTCAGGTCTGGGGGTAAAAAAATCCCCTCGCCTGCTACCACACCAAAGCACAGGTCTAAGGCCCAGCCCAGGTCGCTGGTCGTTTCTCACGCGGGCAACGGTGCCCCTGTGTAAGGGTGGAGCAGGGGTTCGGGGGTTTTCTTGATCTGCGTGAGAGGATCTTCTCTTAAGCAAAAATGCCTGGGGGTCGTCTTACTCCCCGCAGGTCGAGTTTTTTTTTTTGTTTTGTTCTCGATTTGCCTAGTAGAAAAATTTGCTGTATTGTCATGCTCTGTTAATACCATATTGCAGTCCATAAATTGCTAATTCATTATTGATTTATTTTCCCAGTGCCTATATGGTGGAGCTTCAAAGGGCCCTCAGCTAAGAGAACTTGAGCGCGGAGCAGATATTGTGGTAGCAACACCTGGTCGTCTTAATGATATTCTGGAGATGAAGAAGATTAGCCTCCATCAAGTTTCATTACTTGTGCTCGATGAAGCTGACCGTATGCTAGACATGGGTTTTGAGCCACAAATACGGAAGATTGTGGATGAGATTCCTCGTAATAGACAGACTCTGATGTACACTGCCACTTGGCCAAAGGAGGTTACAAAAATAGCTGGGGATTTACTGAGAGATCCTGTCCAGGTCAATATTGGTAGCATCGACGAACTTGTTGCCAACAAATCCATCACACAGGTATTCATATGGTCAAATGCATACACTTGTTTGTTTGCCTTTATTTAGGGTGTTCTAGGTCTTGTCTCTTATGGTGGCAACTGCTGATTGGTGTTCTGGGTTCTAATAATGTTTAAATTGTTTCGAAATTGAATTCTTGAGCACCTAATTCAATATAACGCCTGTGATCTGTCATATTATTTGGCCATTTCTTCTTCTGGGTGATCCATTTCTAAGGTTTACCCCCCTGTGTTTGGATGCAGTATGTAGAGGTGGTCCCGCCAATGGACAAGCAGCGACGCTTGGAGCAGATTCTTAGAGCTGAAGAAAGGGGCTCAAAGATCATCATATTCTGTTCAACCAAGAAAATGTGTGACCAGCTTGCTCGTGGCATTGGTCGTAGTTTTGGTGCAGCAAGTATTCACGGTGATAAATCGCAGGCTGAAAGGGATCATGTTCTTAATCAGTTTCGGACTGGCAGGGCTCCAATATTAGTAGCCACAGACGTTGCTGCTCGTGGACTTGACATCAAAGACATCAGGTGATATGCTTATTTTTTGATACTGTCTCACATGGCACTTATAGGTGCTTTATGATGTGCTTGTTTTTTTTATTATTGTCCTTCTGTTGCTCATTGTCACTGCTGACACTGCGATACTGGATAATGTGTTTATTCAGAGTGGTGATCAATTATGACTTTCCAACTGGGATCGAGGACTATGTGCATCGCATAGGGCGTACAGGAAGGGCTGGGGCCACTGGAGTCTCATACACTTTCTTCTCCGAACAAGATTGGAAATATGCTGGTGATTTGGTGAAAGTTTTGGAAGGTGCTAATCAGCATGTCCCTCCACAGCTGCAAGAGATGGCTGCACGGGGTCCACCTGGAGCTACAAGAAACCAGACTGGTGGGATGAGCCGTTGGGATGGATCTGGGGTGGGTAGTCGTTTCGAATCTGCTGTTGGTGGCCCTGGTAGTTATGGTGTAGTTAGGGATGGCCCTGGAGGCTTTGGTGGTCGGAATGGCCCTGGTGGCTTTGGTGGCCGGGAGGGCCCTGACGGCTTTGGTGGTCGGGACGGTCCTGGTGGGTTTGGTGGACGGAAGGGCCCTGGTGGGTTTGGTGGACGGGAGGGTCCTGGGCCCAGTGCCTTTGGCGGGAGAGGGGGCCGTGGACCTGGTGGTTTTGGTGGGAGAGGTGGAGCAAATCCTGGTGGCTTTGGAGGTCGTGGTGGCAGGGGTGATTCTCCTGGTTTTGGTGGACGTGGCAGGGGTGAATTTTCTGGTTTTGGTGGACGTGGTAGGGGTGATTCTTCTGGTTTTGGTGGACGAGGCCGGGGTGATTTCTCCAGTGGACGTGGTGGGAGGGGACGTGGATTTGGAGGGCGAGGACGTTCTGACCGAGGCCCACATGATCGGTTCATCTCAGATGGGCGGGGGAGATATGATAGCCGTCGAGGATTTGGTGACAAGGGTCGGGACCGGAGCTACAGCCGTAGCCCAAATAGAGGCCACTCGCGAGGCTATGACAGGAAAAGTGATAGTAGGAGCTTAAGTAGTAGGAGCAGAAGCTGTAGCAGGAGCTGGTCACGTAGCAGGAGCCGCAGTAGGAGCTGGACACGGAGCCGCAGCCGCAGCCTTAGCCGGAGTCGCAGCAGGAGCAGAAGCTGCGACCAGGGTGCAGCATTGGAACGCAGGCCCCGGCCAAGATCGGGCTTTGATGTGCTCCCATTTGCGACTGGAGCAGGACCTGATTTAACCGGCCCAGGGCCTGTACCTGTACCTGGATCAGTACCTCCTGTTTCTGCGCTCGTACCTGGACAGTCACTAGCTGATACATCTGCAATGTCACCAATGTCCCCTGGCGGCCTGGTCCAGGAGGGTTCGTTCATGGATGGGAACGATGGCAATGTTGTCAGCGCACAGGCTGACCAACCTTTCCAAGGGAGCACTGAAATTGCAATACCACCAGCTTTTTCTGCAGCTGAAGCATTTCCAGGTCCGGCAGTTCAGCAGGAAGCCCCTGATGTATAATGAAGATTAATCACTAGAGCAGTACCTTTTTTTCTTTTGTTTTTAATCCGATGTATGACGGAGATTGGGTTCCTGCCGAACAGGTTGATTCCTGGTAGTTTCAAGGGCTCTTTCCCGTGGGAAGACGTCTGCTGCGTCATTTTCGTTGGTCTCTGGATGGAGATGACAGGTAGTTTTGTGTGGTCTTGTTGTGCTGAGAAGTAAAAAAAGTGGTCTATTGCAACCGTAACCTGTTGAGAATTTGTGCAATTTTTTCTATGTTTTTAAGTTCCGGTTTTTTTTTTCCCGTTCGTTCTGTTAGCTCTCTTTATATAGAATGGTCTGAGATTATCGCTGCAGCACGTTGCTGCACTGTTGCATTCTCAGGGCACCGTGCTTGCAGAATGGTTGTTGAAACTCGTAACGATTTCTTCCCCGTTCAGCCGCCTTCAGCGATGCATTTGAGTGAGCATTGTGAGTGGCGTTTTAGTTAATGGAAGTTGAGAGAAACCAATGCTCAAAACCTTTTGAGCTTCTGTGGTACTAGCGTGTGGGGAAGTGAAAACCATCTGCATATTGTAAACATGTGAAAACCATGTCTCCCAAGTTTTTTAAAATTAAAAAATACCGTACTTCAGGTAGAGGATGTGCCTTAACCATGAAAGATTTCAGGATAAAATTCAACCTCATTCACCAAATAGGAAAAAAAAGACAAATTCTGTATAAATAACGACACAGCTCAGTGCAAGAAGGTAGGGAGTAGGGACCAAGGCCACGCGATTGGAAGGTACAACAAACAAATGAACGCTACATTGCAAAGTAGTAACATCACATTTGATTTGATTTTGATTTTAATTTTGCGCAAGTTTGAGTGATTTTGATTTTGAGACGCTGTGTTTCAGTGTCTAGAGCGCCGTCACACCACACCACGCTCCACGAGCAAATCCTCCCTTTCTTTCGCGTGCGCTGCCTCTGATCCGTGGGCCCACCTGTCATTCTCTTCCCTCCCACTCCACTACCACTCTTCTCGCTCGCCGCCGCCGCCGCTCCCCACAGCCGCCGCCGCCGCCTGCGTATCTGGAGACCCCTATCGACCGCGCGCTAGCCACCACTTGCCACCGGCTGCACCGTCCCCGGCTTGCCTTCACGCCATCCGAACCCGAAAGCCGTGGTCACCACCCCGCTCGCCGCCGACAAGAGGTCCCATTTGCTGCTGCTTCTTGCTGCTGTCGTTGACAATTTAGGCGATTTAGTTGGTGCCCTCTTACCTTACGGGTTTATTAATCATGTTGCTGCAGATGGGGGGCTTCTCCGACGAGGATGCCCGGCGCGAGGATCCCTAAATCCATCAACTGGCCAAGCCAGAGGTACTAACCTTTTCAATCCTAGCGCTCAGCATCTGAACAAAAAGCTCTTGATTGTGGGATCATGGTGTTAAAGAATTGCGAGCTTCTTGTCTTGTGAAGGTTGGAGATCCATGGCATAAGCCACAATACGGAGAGCATTCCAAAGTAAGCTCTGCTCCCTTGGCCATGTTTTAGGTGTTTCTAGAATGTGGAAATTGAAGGATTCGCGGACGCTCACTTGTTTTTTTACGTTATTCAATATGATTAAATAGAGAAAGGAAATTATTCCAAATGTATCATGTCTTAAGTATACTCTTAATTTAATATTTCCGAATGAATAATAGAGTCGTAACGGTGTTTGTTTCGATGAATGGATGGTTTTGCTTCGGTGTTGAAATACTAGCCTCAATCCCGGTCATGGGGATTACTTAGGTGTACTGCCGAGGCAACACTGGTTTAGGCAAAGTTGAGAGAATGTTTCCCTGTTATTGCTGTCTTATGGAATTTTGGTGTGGATGTTAGGGGCACTGCCACATGGGTTAACAAACTGATGCCTCCAGCATCAAATGCATGGGGTTTACCTTCGCTTCTATATCCCAAGAATGATGGAGAGACTGGTTCATTTAGCCACATCAATGATCACCCTTCTTCAAGAGGAAGCTCGACGACATCATCAGCAGTTGGAAGTGACTTCCTCGACTCACCTAGTGCTTGGGGTCCAGATTCATGTCCTTTCTCAGCATCAGCTGTATTACGTTCACATCATTTGCCATGGCCACAGATCGTCTTAGAAGCACAGAGACAGGATCAGGAAGCTCACAGCTTTCTCGTTTTCCAACTGAAGTTCTGAAAGCACCATTAAAAACTATTGGCAAACGGGTGTAAACTCCATCTATAGCTCGAGCTGGCAAGTAACTGAATACATATATCTAATAATTCATTTTAACATGTAGGGACCTACATCACATCACATGGGAAGGGGTTCACCCTAAGCATGGATGATTTCCCAATACTTGGCTCGAAGAACTCGAGTCAAACAATCAGCGAGGTGATTACCTGCAACATTTCTTTGCATAATTCTGTTTATAGTTTCAGTTGTTCACACTATAACATGCCAAAATTTATACTTTTGTTTAATACCAAGTTATTTGGAATAAACAGAAAACTGTTAGTATTTTTCTTGTTTGAGCGGGTCTATATTTTTCAGTTAAACTATACTGCTGGTGCTAAAAGCTTTATCAGCTCCGTACAGTTAATCAATCTACAACATTTGTTCTCCTTATTGTGTTCTCAGTTACAGGCCATGGTCCGCAAGGGCGACCAACATTTGGTTCTGGTAGTGTGGCGGCACAAGATGAACAAAGAAAGAGCTTAATAACTGGTATACGCTTTGTTCATTAATGCTCTCCCACTATTTCATAGTTCATATAGGTAGGATTGTCCATAACAATCAAAGAGGGTGATAAATAATTATAATTCGTACAAATTTTTTTTCAAATCTAGTGTCTTCCAACTGTAGCAAGCTGTGCACGGCAACGAAACTGAAACAGTTAATACATGGAGAAATACTAGTGAATTTCAGCAACAACCAAGATCAAGGTCGACGTCCCTCAAGCGCACGATCGCCGCGCGTGCCGCACGGCCTCCCAGGCGGCGTCAATATCTCGTTGCCCGATGGGTAAGAGACCACAAATCACCGGCACGTGGCTGTCCTCCCCGATGGGTGTGTTGCCCCCTCGATGGCGCGCGGTTGCACTGCAATGCAGTTGGCAAGTACAAGACATACTCCAACCTAAGGACTTGATGCGCATGAATTTGATGAAGTGGATCCCTCGATCGTGCCAGAGAGTTCATTAGCCCGAAGTTTGAATGCACAAAGCAAACTGGCAATGCCCTATTTGATTTATCAAGCAAACTGGAAACGCCATCAGTAGAGCAAGTTCAATAATAGAGCCAAGTGTTTAGCTATAAGTCAAGTTATAAGAGCCAAGTTATACAATAATTTGTCTTCTATTTGTCTACAAAAGGTTTTTTATTATTATGTGGTACCATGTCTCACATTCTCTTTCCTATTCCCCTCACATATATTTATTATCTTGGTCCACCACTGCATAGGCTCCCGTGCCCAGCTTGTTGCTTGCATGAGAGCCAAGCTCTCATCTCTCTCCTCTCTTCTCTCCTTCACATCAGCAAAAATGCTGACTGGCTTGGCTATAAGACCATTATTGTACTTGCTCTTACATGCAGCCGGCCGAACTGTTTACACGAGTAACGAGAAGAGCACAAACAAGCACCCTCTCTTCGGCTTATCACTTCTACTTCACTATTTCTTAATTTTTATTTTTTTGGCTGTTTTACCTTTTTTCTGCACATATTTGTATTATTCGTGATAGATCAACTTATTTTTTCTATTTTAAATTTTTTTAAATTTAATTACACTAAATAAATCATCATCAGTTACAGTATAATTTTAATTATAAATTAACTTATTTTAGTCGAATTGAACGCCCTCTAACCCCACATCGGGCTGGTCCTAACGCAGAGATATATATCTAGTAGCCCCCAACTCTTAGCCGAATCCAAAAAAACACTAATACACTCTAATCCAACTCCTAATGCCAATCGTCGGCCGCTCATACAAGAAGTCTCCGTGCAAACACTAAAACAAATTAACTCTAATTAAGTTGGGCCAATAACCAAATCTATCAGTCTTTTGGCCCACTATTTTTCAAAGAACACGGAACCCTCATGTAACATGGATTTTTCACTTTCTTTCACACGTCGTAGCCTCTGGACTGTATCTCCGTAACTCTAACATGCATCATCCGTCTTTGATCTGCACGCACCCCAACTCGAGTACATTGTCTTCTCCAGCATCCTCAACCCTCTAGACCATGACTCTGTACCAAATCATCTCTCGGTCCTCATCATAGACTATGATCACCTCTGAGTTACCCTGCACATACAAAGATTAAAGCAACATTTCTCCCGCACAAGGTTTTTTCAACTTGACCAACATTAGTCCACACATACCACACACCTTAAATGATATCAATAAATAACATTGTCAATTATTCATCACCACAAATATTCTAGATCTACACATAAGATCTAACAATTTCCCCCTTGATGAATACATTGACAACACCTCAAGATAACATGACTTCAAGCATATCTAACTGAAGAATTAAAGCCAAAAAAGTATTTTAAGCCACATGCCACAAATCTCTCCCAAAATTTCTCACAAAGTATCCCTATGGCAATGTAACCATGAAGGCACAAAAGAAAGAAACAACAAGGAGAGAACTCACATCCAAACATTATTGATCCAAATTATTATTTTTAAGCAAAACACACTATGAAAACTTAAAAGATTATTTAAACCAATTAAATTGATGTGTACAAAGTCATACTTTTATAAAAGCTTGCCCGATCATAAGCATGCATATATAACAAAGCATGCTAAACAAGCTTATAATGTGATTAAACAAATTAATATACATGGTCGACCTTCGCCAAAATGATCAGTTAAGTTCAAGATCTCACTAAAGAAGATAGTTATATAAAAACACAGATTTAAATCTAGATGCTAGAATCAAGTACTAAGTGAGCCACAAGTGCCAAACTGAAGCACAAAGCTTAACATAGATTTATATAACTTAAAACCTATCACTTTATTATTGACACTTGATTATAGCTAATGTCAGTAAAGTACATTCTAGAATAGGAGCATCTACAACGGCATCCTGAGCTTCAGTTCAAATTAACTTCAACACATTTAAAATAACTTTGTGAACCAACTCGAATCACATGTCATTTATTGTAGCATCTGAAGCATTACTTTTTGGTCATACCAAGCAAAAAGTTTAAGGTTTCATGATCTCGGTCATACAAAAGTCCCCCCCAAGTTCATGTCTAGTGCAATGACAAGTTGTCTCATGAGAAAAAATTATTGAGACACATACATAATTAGCAATTTCACCACAATTTGCCACATGTATTTCTAGAAAATCTACAAGTGATTTAAGAAGGAACTAGAATAGTTCAAACTTAGATTTGACCTAGAATCAAGATTTAACTAGGTATTTAAACATGACGCATCTCAAGTAGTCACTCTAATCAAAACTTACCCAAAGAATTCACCTTTGCCATGTTGTTTGTTCAAGTTGACAAAACTTACCCAAGTAGTCGGAAGTCAAAAGCAGTCATAGTCAGAGTCGAGTGGTCATAGAAGAAGAAGAAGTCGAGTAGAGGTTGGAGTTAAGCGGCCGAAGAACATTAGAAGTCGTAAGGAGCGCTATAGCTGTCGAAGAGTGTTAGAAGTCGTAAGGTGCATTGTAGCTATTGAAGAGCGTTAGAAGTCGTAAGGTGCACTGTAGCTGCCAAAGAGCATTAGAAGTTGTAAGATGCACTATAGCGGCTGAAGAGTATTAGAAGTTGTAAAGAGTACTGTAGCACCCGAAAAGAGATGATTCAAACCGAGCCAAAATTCAAACGCTTATAACTTTTGCATACAAACTATAAATTTAGTGATATTTGTTTATAAATTCTTATAAAATCATTATTTTTTGAATATATGAAAATATTAAAGTTTGGTCTCTATATAAATTTATGTTGCTCTTATTTGCATTTATCTGGATTTTATCGATTAGATGACAATGCGTCGAGCAACTTTGAGAACGCACTTGAAATATTCTCTAAGTAACAAGAGCAAGGAAAGCAGACCATGTTGATCCCAGTATATTTCAATTATTGTATCTTGTTTGTACAAATCTATTATGCATGCGTGTCTGTTCCGTTAAAATTGCTATACTGTGAGAAATGGTAGTTACAACCACTTGTATGCATTACACGTCTTTGCAAATTTGATATCTTCACTGTTGTAACCTTTAGGACATGGTTCAGATAATAACTAGTGTCAAATTGGGTAAATTACATTGGTATATGGTCTAGATGCTTAGCCGCGCAACAGATTTCACTAAACTTAATATTTTGGAAATTTTGCGCATGGACATGATGGTTTCAAAATATTGGATCAGAGGAGGAACCTCTGTTAGTTTGGTATAAATCAAATGAGAAACCTAATGCATGCAAGTTATATGATAAACTATCAAATATGAAAGGGTATCTCGCATATATATAGAATGAGATTCTCGCCCAAATCAATTAAGAACCGAACGTTATTGTCGCACATCTAAGTCACACCGTACAACCACATATGCTATCTGGGATCTAGCTTTAACAGATTAAAGTTGTCTAGGTCTAGCCTTGCATTGTGGTAAGTGCAAAAGCAGTAAGGGCACTACAGCAAGGTTTGCTTGTAGGGGGCTCCTTTTACTAAGGTGTTGGGATGAAAACTTACAAATACAGCATTGAATGCCTCACCAAAGGGAGGTAATCCACTGAGGTGAGGGTTGTCATGCAGCTCACTTGAGGCACCCAAGTGAGGGCTTGTCCATTCATCGGGCTAATTTAAGGTTAGTACTGGATGATGCTAAAAACTATATGATAATCATTTTCGTCACGTGCCAAAGGAGGCGTGTAATGGCCGATAGTATAATTGATTATCTCATGTGGGTAATATTGTACAATCTATGTAGAGTGCTAAAAACTATTTAAATAGGTGTGCTCACGGTCATGAGCAAGCATGAATGCAGCCACAATGGACAAGTTACAAGAGGATCGTGCTTTACCTGCGGCCAAACAGGACACTGCTGCTATGAGTGCCCAGTCCCCTACTACTCCCACTGCAAGGAATGCTATCAACTAGAAGACTGCCCTATCAACCTAGTGGCATGCAGACATTGTGGAGAAAAAGGACATTGGGCTGACCAATGCTTCATAAATGGCCCCAACTACAATGAAGACCACCAACCTGAAAAGTGCCCAATGAGTAAGGTCACATGTTTTCTCTCCAAAGGACAAGACCACTGCCCCAATGATTGCTCTTTGAACTTGTTGCTGATGAAGGCAGTCGAGATACAATGGATAAATCTCCAAGCCACCATAGGACTCGTCATGCCCAGGGCTAGAAGGATAGCATTGATGAACAATTAGAAGAACAAGCATCCTATGATAAAAGTGAAGGCAACTAGGACCTACCCGGAAGAATAAAGTTACTCCCTCGCCTTCTTCCATCTCCAAGTGTTAACCCCCTTTGGTACAAGAAACCTACTACCAGCCATTTAGCTCTACCTCCTTTCTTCTATTCTCTCCGTCCAAATCTCGTGGATGAGATTTTCTTTAAGAGGCTAGATTTGTAATATCCCAAATTCTAGGGTATGCAAAAATGAGAATTTTTTTAACATTTTGAATGCATTTTAGTGTGAGTTTCTTTGGAAATTTTAATTTTCAAAAATCAAAAGCTCATGTGATGCAAATCAAAAATTGAGACCAAGTTATAAAAACTAAAAAGATGATTAAAAGTTTGTATGAGAAGATGGATGGTGAAAATCATTTCAAAAACTCACAAATATAATTATGGCACTGAAAATAAAATTTTCAACATTTTTGAGCATGTTCTTGAATTTACTCAAAGCAAATAGTGCTCTTTAATTACAATTGTGACTTTCCAAGGATTTTTGAGAAAAATCGAAAGAAGATAAAATTTACCTAATGAGCATCTACAAAAGTTTTCATAATTTTTTGAGCTAATATGTTGTGTTTGAAAATTGCCCAAACTTCTCAGCACACCTCACCCACTCCCTCTCACTGTCGTGTGGGGCCCACTCGCAGAGAAAGTCTTTCACCTCTGCGCGCTTGCGCCAGCTCTGCCATGGCCACTATCCCTGGTTTTTGATACCATACCCACAGTTTCTCTCTACTGTTGCCAATCCCTTCCTACCCATCGCCTCAACACGATGCATCTCTTCCACCTTGTCCTCTTCCACGCCTCGCGTTCCATGGCGAGAAATCGAGCATGCCGTTCGGTTGCATTCACGAGAACTCATGCTTTGCCCTTAGCCATTCTGTACATATAAAGCCCAACCACACCATTGCTCTTCAACTCGCCTCGTTGGTTTCTTGCACGTGTTTCTTAAGCACTTTGCTCACTGAAACACCGAGAAACTGAAGTCGTCTATGATGCTGGTGAGCACACCACTATGTTCTAGCAACTCCAGTGAGCTTCTCTCCTCCCCAACTCCATCACAATGCACCTTACCTCTACCTTAAGCACCCTACTCATTTGATTGATCTTTCGTGCAGTGGACCACTCGGGCTAGACCTTCTTCTTCATCTCTAACCAGGATACTGCCATAAGCCTTTTTCTCTCTCCAGTGAGCTGTACCTTGATTCCATTTACACATACCTCCGTATGCATGCAAGCAAGCTGATGCGCACCCTTTTGTAGCTTTGTTGTTGCCAAAAATTGCTGTTACCATGGGCCTCCTCTTCGCCACCGACAAGGTCTCTGACGCTAGCCTCCTCCGCTCCTCCTTGAGTGTCGTCATCATCTTTGGTGAGTGCCTCCTCCCCCATGAAAGCTTCCCTAGCTCTGAATCGCGCCCTAGTAGTTCATAGCTCTACAGTGCCTTCCCCATGCCTTTGCCACCCGTAGGACCTCACCGCTGACCACACTATCCTCCAAGTTGAGCCTCAATACTTCACCTAGGTGTTCGGGCCAAGGTCCCGGCTCCATTTTGGTTCACGCCCCTGTCCGTTGAGGAGTCCCTCGTCGACGATGAGCCGTGGCTTTCTCGAGAGATAGGAGTGTTGGTTATAATCTTGACACGTAAATGGTTTAGGAGTTGTGTGCTCGAGTACTCATGACAGTGTATGCTTGAGTACTCATGGCAGTCGTATTCGATCGGTCACTGTAGCAAGGAAGCAGTCATAGTCGAAGTCGAAAAGAGAACTAAAGTAGTCGAAGTCGAAGAGAGAACTGAACTAGTCGAAGTCGAAAAGAGTATTGTGGTAGTCGAAGTAAAAAAGAGTATCGTAGTGGTCTAAGTCAAAAAAGTATCATAGAAGTCAAAGTTGAAAAGAGCACTGTTGTAGGGCTGGCCCCCACCTAAGAGAAGGCTGTAAGGCCCAGAATGAGACATGTATAATGGCAGAAATACCCCCGAGGGGGATACTCAGATGTAAGGGTAATACTGTAAAAACACTCCACATGAGGATATATATATACGATACAGGCCATAGGGGGAGGCCCCCAAGCCATTGCTCACCTAACTCTCCATTAGACACCTCTCTCTCTGTTTGGTCTGTAACCACAACAGTTGGCGCCGTCCGTGGGGAAGACGAGAGCAAACATCAAGAAACATCAAGACTTAAAGGATGGCACCGAAAAAAGCTTCGTCGCAAGCGGCGAAGAAGAAGGCGGCGCGGTGGTGTCTCGCGTCAACACCAGGGCCTCGGCGTCGGTGGTCGCGGGCGGGAAAAGCGACGTGGGCGCCACGAGCGTCAGCGCTCACGGCACTGCGACCGACCCCGCCCCCACCGCTGCGACGGCCGACCCCGCTACCACTGCTGCGATGGGTGACGCCACTCTGCCTGCGAGAGGTAATCTCCCAACAACCACCGACAGCGTCGGCCGGGGAGGTGGTACCGCGGTCGCTATCCCGCCACCCGATGCAGGGGCAGCGAGTGGCCCCGGCGGCAATGCAGGCCCCGTCGTCGACTCCGGAGCCCATTGCACCAGCACAGGGGCAGCCCGGGAGCACAGGCCGTGGTCCCCGCCGCACGAACTGTGCCGCCGGGAGCATCGGTTGCTCTGACCACATCTACGCCGGAGAACGCCCTGCTCGCGGCCCTCAACGCGTTCCACCGGGAGCTGGCGGATCTCCGCGGGGCTATGCGGGATATACAAGAGGCTCGGAGCCAACAGACCCCGCTAGTCGTCGTGCCAGAGCCTATGCCGGAGTGGGCGGATAGCCGCGACGCCCCCACGTCCAGCCGCGTGCCGCTGCGACTGTCAACTCAGAGTCCCCGCTTTCCGCGGGCCTGCAGCAGGCGGTGTGGCCGGATGACTTCAAGTTCCCCAGCGTTATCGAATCATACAAAGGCGACACGGACCCTCGGGAGTTCGTGCGCGTGTACGAGACCGCCATCGAGGCCGCTGGCGGAGACGACACCACGAAGGCCAAGGGGCTACCCCTCGCGCTGCAAGGAGTGGCGCTCTCTTGGTGTTTCACCATAGAGCCAAACTCCATCTACGCGTGGGAGCAAATCCGCGACCGCCTATATAACAACTTTCAAGGGAACTACGTCGAGCGGGTCGACGAAGATCAGCTCTTCGCGGTCAAGCAAAATCCCTCGGAGAAGCTCCGGGATTACTTCAAACACTTTGCGAAGGTATGCTGCCAGGTCAAGGATGTCAACGAAACAACCATCATCAATGCAGCCGTGCAGGGTCTTCGCCCAGGGCCGATGCCCGAATACAACGCACGGAAACCAATCAAGACGGTGGTGAAGCTCTTCGACAAGATGGAAGAGTACGCCAGAGCGGAGGAGGACACGCACCGGAGACAGGGCGATGAATCCAACACCAATCGGGCAGAGGGCCCGGCGAAGAACGAAGACTCATCGAAGGAGGGCTCTTCGAAGGGTAAACGCAAGTCGAAGCCCTCGAAGGACGCCTCCGAGCGCAAAGATGCCCAACACAAGGACCAATCGGGCGACAAGCCCAAGAGGGGCCAGCAGAAGTCTCGAAGACCCCGCTATGTCTTAGACATCGAGGGCGGCTCCGAGAAAAGCGCTTCCGCAGGTCGCGGCGGCAGAGGGCGTCGGAGCCGGGGACGAGGGCGCGACAGGGGTCGCGACGAGAGGGCCTGCGGGGAGTACGACGACCAGTACCATGGACAATGGTGCGAGGTCCATGGTCGCGGCACCCACGACACGCGAGGGTGTACTGCCATCGCAGCACTCCGGCAAAGCGCTGTCAGGGACAAAAACCACGAGGCGCGCCCGCCTGTCGTGGCTCACGTCCAACATCCCCTGGAGGGCCCCGTGCGGGTCCAGGGTCAGGGGTGCTGCCCCAAGAGGACCACCTGCGGATTCAGGCCCACGTGCACCAACCTCGGGAGGGCCTCCTGCAGCTACAAGCCCCGGAAGGAGCCCAACGAAGGGTCATAAACGTCATCTCCGGGGGCTCCTCGCAAGAGTTCACCTCGGCACGGCAGCGGAAAGCCTAGCAAGGAGGCTGCACCACGTGGTAGAATACCCAGCGCAGGCACCACCGGAGTGGGCGCGGCATGAAATCACCTTCACACCCGCCGACGCCGAGGGTGTAGAGTTTCCCCATCAAGATCCACTCGTCGTCCAGTCGCCATCGCAGGATGCGACGTTAGGCGTGCCTTGGTTGATGGAGGGAGCTCCGTGAACGTCCTGTTCGCAGCGGCCTTCGATCAGATGGGGATCCCCAGGAGTCGATTGGGCCCGTCCAAGATCCCGTTGCAGGGCTTTGGGGGCCAGCCCCTACGGGCGCTGGGCCAGACATGCCTCCAGGTCTTCTTCGGCCGAGATGACAACGTGAGGAGTGAGGACACCACCTTTGACATCGTGGACATATCGTACCCTTACAACGCCATATTGGGACGACCAATCCTCAACTCCTTCGGAGCAGTGCCACATCACGGCTTCTTGTGCATGAAGCTCCCCGGGCCGCGGGCCATCATCACCGTCTACGGCGACCAAGACATGGCCTGACGCATCGAGCTCAGCACCAGAGGTCCACACCACGAAGCTCAGCGGAACGCCTAGGCGAGGAACTGCAGCGCGAGGACCCTTGGTGGCCGCACGAAGCACCTCGATGAGCTCCCACACGCGCCGCCCTAGCACTAGAGGCTTCCACCATGAGCTCCCCCGTGCGACGAGTGGTTAGTACCTTCCCCTTTTGTAATCGCTCACCCGCGCAAATGGGAATTTAATAAAGTTCACCGTTTGCCAAACTCACCTCGCCATTTGCAAAAGCACGCGGAGGCTCGCCTCCGCGCACACCCTTTGCGAGTATAAACCAAAGACACGCGTTCGCGCGCGCACTCTCTGCCAACGACGCGGGTACGAGTATAAACCAAAGACATGCGTTTGCGCGTGCACTCTCCGCCAACGACGCGGATATGAGTATAAACCAAAGACACGCGTTCGCGCGCGCACTCTTTGCCAACGACACGGGTATGAGTATAAACTAAAGACACGCGTTCGCGCGCGCACTCTCTGCCAACGACGCGGGTGTGAGTATAAACCAAAGACACGCGTTCGCACGCGCACTCTCTGCCAGCGACGTGGGCATGAGTATAAACAAAGACGCAACAGGGCGCACCAGTCTACGGACTCTAAACAAGACGTAGCGTCGAGGTTCACCTCCGCACGCACCAGTCTACGGACTCTAAACAAGATGTAGCGTCGAGGTTCACCTCCGCACGCACCAGTCTATGGACTCTAAACAAGACGTAGCGTCGAGGTTCACCTCCGCACGAACCAGTCTACGGACTCTAAACAAGACGTAGCGTCGAGGTTCACCTCCGCACGAACCAGTCTACGGACTCTAAACAAGACGTAGCGTCGAGGTTCACCTCCGCACGAACCAGTCTACGGACTCTAAACAAGACGTAGCGTCGAGGTTCACCTCCGCACGAACCAGTCTACGGACTCTAAACAAGACGTAGCGTCGAGGTTCACCTCCGCACGCACCAGTCTATGGACTCTAAACAAGACGTAGCGTCGAGGTTCACCTCCGCATGCACCAGTCTACGGACTCTAAACAAGACGTAGCGTCGAGGTTCACCTCCGCACGAACCAGTCTACGGACTCTAAACAAGACGTAGCGTCGAGGTTCACCTTCGCACGCACTAGTCTACGGACTCTAAACAAGACGTAGCGTCGAGGTTCACCTCCGCACGCACCAGTCTACGGACTCTAAATAAGGCGTGACATCGAGGTTCACCTCCGCACGCACTCCACGGGGTATAAATAAGACGCGGATGCTATCCCCACGCACTCTACGGAGTATAAACAAGCCGTGGTCAATGGCCCCGCGTGTCTACTTCGCCTAGGCGCCAGCTCTGCTGCCACCTGCTTCGAAGGGTAAGGGACGGAGCGCTCACACGTCTACTTCGCCTAGGCGCCAGCTTCGCTGCCACCTGCTTCGAAGGGTAAGGGACGGAGCACTAGCGCGTCTACTCTGCCTAGGCGCCAGCTCCGCTGCCACCTGCTTTGAAGGGTAAGGGACGGAGCGCTCGCGCATCTACTTCGCCTAGGCGCTAGCTCCGCTGCCACCTGCTTCGAAGGGTGAGGGACGGAGCGTTAGCGCGTCTACTCCACCTAGGCGCCATCTCTGCTGCCACCTGCTTCGAATGGTGAGGGACGGAGTGCTCGTGCGTCTGCTTCGCCTAGGCGCCAGCTCCGCTGCCACCTACTTTGAAGGGTGAGGGACGGAGCACTCGCGCGTCTACTTCGCGTAGGCGCCAGCTCTGCTGCCACCTGCTTCGAAGGGTAAGGGACGGAGCGCTCGCGCGTCTACTTCGCCTAGGCGCCAGCTCCGCTGCCACCTGCTTCGAAGGGTGAGGGACGGAGCGCTAGTGCGTCTACTTCGCCTAGGCGCCAGTTCCGCTGCCACCCGCTTCGAAGGGCGAGGGACGGAGCGCTAGCACGTCTACTTCGCCTAGGCACCAGCTCCGCTGCCACCTGCTTCGAAGGGTGAGGGGCGGAGCACGCCTGAACCTAACGCGTAAGGGCCTGGTCACGTGCGCGCGCGCCTAAGCGAGGTTCTAAGCATTCAGCGAAAACAAGAATGCGAAGACTCCTTTTCCTTATACAACTCGAAGGATATTTACAAAATAGCATTACAAAGGCCAAGTGAGTGTCCTTGAAAGCACAAAGTCGCTACTCGGCCGTCTCCCCCTCAGCAGTCGCTGATGCCGAGGCCTCGCCGGCGGAGGCACGAGCTACCCAAAAGTCTAGCAACTCTTCGGCCCTCCACCAGCGTCGAAGACGTCGTCGGACCAAGAGGTTGGAGAAAAGCGGCCCATCCTTGTCAAGTAGCTGCCCAGCACATAGCAATAAAGGCGATCAAGACAGCCCGATAGTTTTCACTTTATTTATGAAAATGGGGGGCGCATACATGATAACACACGCCTCACACTTGGGCCCGGGCATCACACCTGTGGGTCCGTCCCCTGTCCTGTAGCGCCGTCGCGATCTTCAGTGCGCCGCGGCACTTCGTCGATCCACTGGCCGAAGCTCTCGCCACCACCCATGCTCCGCCGCAGCTCCACCTTCACTACAGCCACCCCGATGTACTCCCATATCCTTTCATGGAAGTCCCGGGCGGCCCGGCGAATGGAGCGCAAGACGCTTGACATCACGCACTCTGCCTCCAGGCGGCGGATGTGGTCGTCCTGCGCAGAGCGCCCCCCCGCAGCTTCGCGAATAGCCTCCTCGGTGGCCCACAGTCGGTCCTCCAGCGCCCTTTGCTCGCGCGAATGGGCTGCTTGCAGCGCCTGGGCCAAGATGAGAGTCTACGCAACGAAGTGATCAGCAAATCACGTGCGGCCACATGTTGCCATGAGGATAGACACTCACCCTTACTCCTGACACCTCCAGCGCGTCCCCAAGGCGCCCTATCCCGTAGGTCTGCAGGGCTCGCTGATCAACGCTTGCGGCCGCATCACCTGTGACTCCGCGCCACGCCTCCAGTTCCCCTGAGGGAGGGATGAAGTCCGCTAGGCTCGGCCGCGCGGAATCCACGTCCCCAACCCTGAGAGCGTCGGCCCCCCTCCCCCCGGGGATCGCCCTTCCTCCGGGATGAGTGCAACTGCAAGAAGACGCGCCGGTCAGAGCATATGAGAGCACCGCGATGCTACAGCATACGACAAGGCCTACCCTCGGTTGCGGACGTCGGACTTCGCTGGGGCGCCCCTACAGCCTCGGCTGGAACAATGGCAGCAGGGAGCTGGGGAGTCTCCGTGTTGGGACTCGATACCGGCAGATCCCGTGCCTCGGCTGCCGCAGCTCGGGGAGGGGAAGCTTCGGCGTCGGAGTCGGAGTCCCACAAGCTCCCCACGTGCGTCGCCACGGCCGCTTCGCCTTGCGTAAGGAAGGCAAGGACCTCGCCTCGGAGAGCGCCGTAGGAGGAGGCCCCACAGCAACAACGCTGGTGGGCGGGAGCTCCATTCCAGTAACCTCCGCGGGAGGCAGCTCTGCCTCGGCAGCCACCACGGGCGGAGGCCCCGTACAATCGGCGTCCGCGGAAGGCAGCCCCGTCACGGTTGCCGCCGCAAGCGGGGAGTCCGTCCCTTTGTCTCCGGCGGACGTCAGTCCCTCGACGGTCGCCGCGGGCGACGAGGCTTCCCCCTCTCCCTCGTCGTCCGCGTCCATCTCCAAGTCCGAATCGGCGTACTTCGCCAAGTTGGAATCAACGTTCGTCGCCTCGACGGACACGCTGGCGGACGTCGCACCAGGCACGGCCGCGGAAGTTCGAGCCTTCCCACGAGACGATGCCTTCCTCCCCTTGGCACCATCACCCAGATGGTAAGACTGGCTCGGGGCCGGGCGAATGTGCTCCGGCACGCAGATACCCAGGGCATCACAGGCGCGGTTTATCCGCCCCAACCCCGCGTCCGCGGTCCCAGTTGCGCGCAAGTCGTGCTCCCTAGCTGTATACGGCCCAAGGAACACGTTCACTGCGCGCTCCGCATCCTCCAGACGAACCCCTGCACGCGACAAGAGATGAGGTTACAACCGACGCGACGGGCAAAAACGAAACACGCACAGCCGAGACTCACAAGGATTGGAGGGCGCTGGCAGCGAGCACACGGACGGCCGGACATTGTCCTGCCGAAGCTTCAAGGCAGCGAGGCGCCAGTCATAGGCGAGCGGCGCCATGCCATACATGGTAAACTCCTCGGCGAGGTCGCGCATGTTGAAGCGGGTGGAGGTCCCCAAGAGCCTTCGCGCCCTTCGCTTATCCTCGCTGTTGAGTTTTATGCTGGGCGTGGTGTTGAACGCCATGGGCCGGCCGGTGCACTCGAGGCCGCTGCCGCTCCCCACTCGGTGGTAAAACCACCGTCTCATCCAGTGGGGCTCCCACTTTGCGCATGGCGACCGCAGAATGAAGTTGACGTTGCCGAAGTTAGACAGCGTCCCATCCTTTCGCTCCTTCGGCTGGCACCGCGCATCGTGCAGATACGCGAACATGGAGGCGCTGGGCCAGCACGCCTCCAAGCGCAGGGCCCAGCTATACACAGCAACCCCGCCAACGCGTTCGGGGTTAGTTGCGCCAGTTCCAGCCCGAAGGTCCGTAGCACATCGCCAACGATTATCGCGGCCGAGATGCGAAGCCCGGCGTCAAAGTAGGCGACGAAGACAATCGCCTCGGACTTCTCCGGTCGCGGCTCCACCTTGTCACCAGCTGGCAACCGCACCACCTGGCGGTCCGAGAGCTTCCCCTCGCGCAGCAGCGTTCGGATCGTCTCCCCCGTCACGAGCGTCGGACCCAACACACTGGAGCACGGGCCTTCTTTCTTCTCCGTTGCCACCCACCACTTGTCTGCAGCCGTGGGGTCGCGCCCCTCGAGCGTGTATTCCACCTCGAGAGGGGAGGACCGCTGGCAGATGGCGTAGTCGCCGGCCACCTGAGCGTGTTCGTCGCCATGCGCCATCTTGGTCCAAGAGCTACACGGCGGGGATGCTTAAATCACGGCAAGGAGAGCAAAAGCAGGCAGCAGACAAGGCGAGAGGTCAGAGCGTGTGGAGGAGGCCCAAGCGTGGTTCTATGGGGGATATTTAAAGACCTTTCGTCTCCCGCACCGCCGGTAAGCGTAACCGACCGGAGAGGAACAACCACCTCCCCACGATCGAGGCAGAAGAGCCGCAACCGCCCACGCGCGCCGTGCACGACCGCAGTCCCGACAGCGCACGGCGCGCCAATGACATCCCGCCGCGTGGTGGTGACCTCAAGGCTAAAAGGCAGGACGTGGAACGTGGCGCACCTCCCGACGGGACGGCGCAATCTTCGGGGCCATAAAGGCAGCAACGATGACGCAAAAACCAACCCCACCTGCCATCGGAGCGGGGCCTTTGTCTCATTAAGGAGATCCTGCCCCCCGACACATGACGGCAAGCTCGCACGCCCCTTCGACTTACGCGGCTCAAGATGGGCGAGTCTCCGCGCCCGCAAACAAATACCGGTGGGGCCCCGACTTCGACATCAGATCCACGCGAAGGCTTTGCACAGCCCCGGCCCTCGCAGGGCGGCTTCGCCTTCGCTACGCCACCTCAAACGTGCACGCCGAACCTGACGCCTTGGCGACCCCGACTACCCGGCACACTTCTGTGCCCCCGATTCAGCCCCGCGCACCGAAGACAGCTCCGCAGCTGTCGTGTGCAACATCCCACACTTAACCTCCGCAGGAGTGGAGTCGTGTGTGAACTCAGCCCCCACTTGGCACGAAGCCTCCGGAGAAGCAGAGGACGAGTGGGCACGAGTGACGGCCCAGCCCGCAATGCACCTAATGGCCGTCCTCGAGCCGTGGGAGTAGCGCAGGCGGCCACCTCGGCCCCAGAGTCCACGTGGCAGCCTCACAGCCCAAGCCGGTGGGGATTCGGTCGCTTGGGTTCCCCGTGATTCGGAAGTGCAAGAACCAATTTGCAGCAAGATTTGACTCGTTCTCGTAGACAGATAAGCTTCCGTACATCAACATTCCCTGATGGTAACGCCGGTTGGCACAATCAGAGAATGCAGACGGACTCAAGCATATCTGTCTACGAGAGCAGGTCAAACCTTGCCATTTTTGTGCGGGAGCACGATGCAATGCAGGCGCAGCCCAGCATTAGCAGAATATATAATACCTGATCGGTGGGGAAGCTCAACCGGTTGGAGGAAAGCTCAACCGGTAGAGGGACTCGCACCGTCGTATGGCCGCGACGCTTCAACCCCTGCGGATTGGCAGGAAAGGAACATCGTAGCACGTGAGACTTCGCGCAGATCTGCCCCCGGAGCACGAAGAGGCGTACCTGACGGCCGCACCCGCGGCGCCACCAAGCCACCGCCGCCGACAAGCGGAACACCATCTGGCCATACGATCTCGGCCCCCGCGAAGGCTCCAGGGCCCGCCCCAGTCAGTCCCACGAAGGCACCTCCGCATCTCCGCGACAGGAGGGCGCCCCCGCTAGGACACCGACTCCGCCACTAAAGGACTCGGTGGCCGGGGGCGGCTTCGACAGCCCGCGGGCGGGGAGTGCACTAGGCGCGAAGATTCTATCAGGCGGTACAGAAGTTCATGGGCCATACGATCCCGGCCCCCGCGAAGGCTCCAGGGTCCGCCCCAGTCAACCCCGCGAAGGTACCTCCGCATCTCCGCGGCAGGAGGGCGCCCCCGCTAGGACACCGACTCCGCCACTGAAGGACTCGGTGGCCGGAGGCGGCTTCGACAGCCCGCGAGCGGGGAGTGCACCAGGCACGAAGACTCTATCAGGCAGTACAGAAGTTCACAGGCCGTGGGACGGAGGGGGTCAAAGGGCTCGGCAACATGGCTTCGCCCTGTGAAGCCCTTCACCATGAGAGGCTCCTGTTGTAGGGGTGGCCCCCACCTAAGCCCAGCCGGCCTGTTAGAAGGCTGTAAGGCCCAGAATGGGACATGTATAATGGCAGAAATACCCCCGAGGGGGATACTCAGATGTAAGGGTAATACTGTAAAAACACTCCCCATAAGGATATATATACGATACAGGCCATGGGGGGAGGCCCCCAAACCATTGCTCACCTAACTCTCCATTAGACACCTCTCTCTCTCTGTTTGGTCTGTAACCACAACAAGCACCATAGCAGTCAAAGTTGAAAAGAGAATTGTAGAAGTCGAAGTCGAAAAGATAGCTGTAGAAGTCGAAGTCAAAATATAGTCATAGAAGTCGAAGTCGAAAAGAAAGTCATAGAAATCAAACTCGAAAAGAGAGTCATAGAAGTCAAAGTCGAAAAAGAGTCGTAGAAATCAAACTCAAAAAGAGAATCATAGAAGTCGAAGTCAAAAAGAGAGTCATAGAAGTTGAAGTCAAAAAGAGAACTAAAGTAGTCAAAATCAAAGAGAGAACTGAACTAGTCGACGAAAAGAGTACCATAGCGGTTGAAGTTGAAAAGAGAGTTGTAGAAGTCGAAGTTGAAAAGAGAGTTGTAGAAATCGAACTCAAAAAGAGAGTTGTAGAAGTCGAAGTCAAAAAGAGAGTCGTAGAAGTCGGAAATCAGAAGCAGTTGGAAGAAGTTAGAAGTCGAAAGCAATCAAAAGTTACAAGCGGTCATAGTCAGAGTCAAGTGGTTGTAGAAGAAGTCGAGTAGCAGTTAGAGTGGAGCGGCCAAAGAACGTTAGAAGTCATAAGGAGCACTGTAGCTGCCAAAGAGCGTTATAAGTCGTAAGGTGCATTGTAGCTGCCAAAGAGCGTTAGAAGTCGTAAGATGCACTGCAGTTGCCGATGAGCATTAGAAGTCGTAAGGTACGCTGTAGCTTCCGAAGAGTATTAGAAGTCATAAAGAGTACTATAGCACTCGAAAAGATATGATTCAAACCGAGCCAAAACTCAAACACTTATAACTTTTGCATACGAATTCCAAAGTTAGTTATCTTTGTTTTGAAACTCTTCTAAAATCTTGATATTTCTGAATATATGAAAATATTTAAGTTTGGTCTTTGTTTAAATTTATTTGGCTCTTATTTGCATTTATCTAAATTTTATTGATTAGATGACGCCACGCTGAACAACTTTGAGAATGCACCCAAAACATTCTCTAAGCAACAAGAGCAAGGCAAACACCCCTTTGACCATGTTGATCATAGTATTTTAATTATTGCATATTGTTTGTGAAAATCTATTATGCATGTGTATATGTTTCGTTAAAATTGCTATACTGTGGGAAATGATAGTTACAACCGCATGTACGCATTACATCTCCTTGCAAATTTGATATCCTCATTGTTGTAACATTTAGGACATGGTTTAGACAGCAACTAGTGTCAAATTGGGTAAATTACATTAGTATATGGTCTAGATGCTTAGCCACGCAATAGATTTCACTAAGCTTAATATTTTATAAAATTTACGCATGGACATGATGGTTTCAAACTGTTGGACCAGAGGAGGAACCTCTAATTAGTTTGGTACAAAATAAAATGAAAAATCTAGTTTTTGGATGTGGGTGAGTTATATGATAAACTGTCAAATGTGAGAGGGTATCTTTCATGTATATAGGGAAGAGATTCTCACCCGGATCAATTAAGGACCGAACGCTATTGCCGTACATCTAAGTCACACCGTACAACCAAATGTGCTATATGGGCTCTGACTTTAGCTGATTAAAGTTGTCTAGGTCTAGCCTTGCATTATGATAGGCGTAGAAGTAGCAAGGGCACTCCGACAAGGTTTGCTCGTAGGGGCTCCCTTCATCAAGGTATTGGAACCAAAGCTTCCTAATATAGTGGTGAATGCCTCACCAAAGGGAGGTAATCCGCTGATGTGAGGGTTGTCATGCAGCTCACTTTGGGGCACCCAAGTGAGGGCTTGTCGATTCGTCGGGCTGGTGCAAGGCTAGGACTACATGATCTAAAGGCTATATGATAATCACTTTCATCACACGCCAATGGAAGTGTGTAATGGCTGACAGTATAATTGATTATCTCATACGGGTAAAGTTGTATAATCTTTACAAAGTGTTAAAATTATTTAAATAGCCATGCTCGCGGTCATGAGCAAGCTTGGATGCAGCCACAATAGGTATAATTTTTATTTTCAATACTGTTTTACTAAACATGATGGGGTGGCATGTATATGCATGTCTTCCGTGAGCCATGCCCATTGGTGGGAATTGTGCGATGTTCACAGCCGAGAAGGGCTACGAATGGATGTGATTTACTTTTATTAAAATTATATAAATGTTATTTCATTACATGTCAAATGCTCTTTACATTCCATTTGCAAATTATTACTTATTGTTATTGCAAATAAAATTTGTTTCATGTTGAAAATAACTTAGCGTAAAGCATCATCCTTCGATAGCCTTCATATATGTATAATTGTGCAATACACTACAAGTCTTGCTGAGTACACAATGTACTCAACCTTACTTAAATTATTGTTAATCAGAAAATGAAGAAGGTTAGAGAAAGGACTGTAATAGACCATATATTGTGCATACATCTTCTACATATAATCTCCACAGTTTCTCATGCTTCAGAAAACTCCTCTGTGACCTCACGTACGTAGCTCCTATTATTATTTGGTCTGTAACACAACTAAAACATACGACCGGGCGCCTATATATGCCCATGCCGAGAGCAGCAGGGGCTTACATTGCGCGCTCAGCCGGTCAGCCCGATCGGATTACCAAGTTGATTTACCAGCTTTTAATTTCTTTCATGTCTAGCAACATGAAATACGTCCTAGTACTAGCCATTGCACAAGTAGTGCTGTGGTTTCTCCTTGCTCCCGCCCTGCTAATACTACTTTCCCAGCTGGTGCCGACGGTCTCCGGCATGGCGCCGCCAGAGATGCCGGGCTGCCCAAGCTGGTGCGGCAACGTACACATTCCCTACCCATTCGGCATCGGCGACGACTGTGCCTGGTCGGGCTTGCATAATTTCACTGTCACTTGCAATCACAGTTCTAACCCTCCGAAACCATACATAGGCAACATCCAGATCATGAACATCTCGTTGGAGAGTGGCCAGTTGCGCGTCTTCTCTCCCGTGTCGCACATCTGCTACAACTCGTCCAACACCATCGAATCCAATGGAACCGCCTGGGAAGTCAACCTCACCGACTCGGCGTTCCTGATCTCGTCGAAGAGGAACAAGTTCACGGCCATCGGGTGCAACACCTTGCCGCTACTTGAGGGCAAGGGCTACCTCACTGGCTGCATCACGATGTGCAGAAGCCTAGAAAGCGCTGCCAAGGACGGTGAGCAGTGCTCGGGGCTCGGTTGCTGCCAGACGCGGTCCATCCCGACCAACCTTCAGACCATAAAGGTCGACTGGCGTAAGATGCCTAAGAAGAGCCCTGCGTGGAGGTACAGCCCCTGCAGCTACGCCTTCGTGGCCGAGAAACGCTGGTACGTACATAAACAGATGAATTCCCGTCAAAAATAAATAAATAAATAAATAAATAAATAGTTATATTTTGTATCTAATTTGACCAATTAATAATACTTTCTTTAATATTCAGATTACTCGTATGAAAATAATATGAGTAGATTTTCCATTGATAATCTCATACTTGCATTAGTCTTTTGCGATGACCATGACAAGAAAAGAAGTTATCAAGATTTTTCTTCTACAGGAGGTAGTAACCGTGGATTTATTTATAACTTAGGTAGAATTTTAGAAGGAAAGATCTCAACAATACAAGTGGTAGGGCCTTTGACAGACGGCATATTCCGCTGGTGCTGGACTGGGCCATCAAGAGAAACGGGACGTGCCCGCCGCCGCCAGCAAAACCAGTAGCCCCCGCCTGTGTGAGCGCCCACAGCCACTGTGTCAACACCACTGCAGACAGGAAGGGGTACCTTTGCAAATGCTCCCGTGGATACTCCGGCAATCCCTATGTCACCGGTGGATGCACAAGTTTGTTAATTTGTCCGCAAGCATTATTGCCGATCTTTGAAGCTATTATATATAGTTGTTGTTCTGTAATACAAGTTGTTAAACTGACTTCCCTTCGAATATTTACCATCAATATATATACAGATATTAACGAGTGCGAGCTCCAGAAATCAGATCCTAAGAGGTACAAGAAGCATCATCCTTGTCAAAGTGGTAGCACATGCCGTGATACGGACGGTGGTTACGAGTGCGAATGCAATTTCTGGCGAAGAGGGGACGGTAAAAGCGACAAGGGATGTCAGCCCATATTCCCCGCGCCTGCAGTGGCGATAGTAGGTGGGCATTCATTCTTACTATACTAGCTAGCTGAATTATTTATGGTCTTTAGTTGAATTAACGCAATCAAGATGATATGGATCGAGCCATCGATCCATGCAATGCCATGAATTACTAATATAGATCTACGCTATCTGTATTTCGCAGCGTCAATCGTTGCAGTCGTTGCTCTGGTAGTCCTATTGTGCTTCACTCACAGGGAGCACAAGAGACGACAGCTGAGAGGATTTTTTGACAAAAATGGTGGCCAAATACTCAAGACCATGAACATCAACATCTTCAAGAAAGAGCAGCTGGACAGGATCACGAACAACTACAACAACGTTATTGGAAAGGGGAACTTCGGCGAGGTTTTCCTGGGAACTACTGAGGACAACCGACGAGTTGCAGTAAAACGCTCTATCGCAGTCAACAACCAAGATGATTTCGTGAACGAGATCACCATACAATTACAGATCAGCCACACGAATCTGGTCCGTCTCGTCGGATGTTGCCTGGAAACAGACGTTCCCATGCAGTCTTCGACTTCATCCCCAATGGAAGCCTCTACAGTGTGCTCCATGGAACCGAAAAGCATACTCTCTCGCTGCCGATACGCTTGGACATTGCTATTGGCTCCGCAGAAGCTCTCGCCTACATGCATTCCCATGCTAACCACAAGATCCTTCATGGAGACGTCAAATCTGGCAACATTCTCCTTGATCAAAACTTCCAACCAAAGGTCTCAGACTTTGGGACGTCCAGGCTCCTGTCGATGGAGCACAAGTACACGGGGTTCGTGATAGGGGACAGAGGTTACATCGATCCTGTGTACATGCAGACAGGCCTTCTCACGGAGAAGAGCGATGTCTACAGCTTTGGAGTTGTGCTCCTGGAGCTCGTAACGGGGAAAACGGCGAGGTACAATGGGAACAAAAGCCTTCCAATAGACTTTAAGAAGTCTTACGAGACAAGGATGAGCAGGGCGAGAGAGATGCTTGATGAGACATTCACATCTGCCATGGACATAAATTGCCTCGAGATGATTGGCGCGATTGCGGTTCAATGTCTCAAGGAATATGTGGATGAGAGGCCCACCATGGCACAAGTCGTGGAATATCTCGAGCTAGCGAAATTAATTGCACAGGCTAGCAGCTTAAATTAAGCTAGGGCAGGGGCAGATCTAGAATGAAGCATGCATGATCGATCATTCCTACAAATAATTAATCTCATGCTTTATCCAACAATATAATCAACTATAAGCACATCAGTTTATCTTTGCAATCCAATGTCCTAGGTTCAAATTAAATCCTCTTGTAATTATTGCATGTTAATTATTACTATAAGCATTACCTCCAAGGCTATTAATTATTGTTCAGCTACGGAATCTATCAGTCATGCTCCTTCTAAGGGCATCTCCAATGGTCTGACTTCTGAGTCAGCTAGCTATATGCATGTACACATCAGCATATATCCTATGTGGAGGAAAGAGAGTATGCAAAAAAAAAACCGAGCCAGCTCTTCCTTAAGCACTAGTCTATAATGCAAAACGAGGCAGCCTCTATAAATGATAGTCCTTTTCTGTGTGTGCATGTAAGCATCAAATAGCTATCCTTATAGATAGTTCTTTACAATGCTAGCTTTAGTGTGTACTATATAAATGATGTGGAAGTCTTATAGTTAGTTGCTAGCTAAACCATTGGAGATGCCCTAAGTCTTCACCGTAAATTGAGAAGTCCATCTACGGGGTAATCAACGTTTCCAAGCTAAGCTCGCTTGTCCATGACCACGATGAGCGATGTGGTCGTGAGAGTGCGTGTTTTATAAATTAACTTCTTAGTAATCGATCAGAGAAAAAAAAGATTGTATGCTTCTTATAAATTAACTTCGTGCCAGATGACTTGCAAGTTCTACGCTGAGTTCCAATCATATTCGATCCTTATCTCACCGAGATAATTAGTCCATATGATTATCTTAAAAACAAAGTAATCGGTATGAAGCTACTTTTAAGATACGAAAACAGTTATATATGAATTAAAATTTGGAGTGCATATAAATTCCAATTGAGACTGAAAAATTAATGAAATTCATAATTTTATATAAGTTTAAATTCGTAATAAAATTATATTGGATTTTAAATTCAATTTGGAATAAAACTAAAAGTTTTATTTCGGAATTAAATTATTATAAAATTAAAATGTAGTCCCAATCATGTTAAAGTTTGATATGTACAAGCTAAACAAGTTGATAGCCTTGGAAGCAGGGTTTACATTATCGGAATCCAAATTTAAAAAGGGAGGGGGATCTGGTAAGGCCAAAAAAAAAATCCGATTATCAGAAATTTTTGGTCCAAAAATTTTGAATGAAATTTAAATTTTGAGTTGATATATCGGCCGAATATCGCTGATAATTAGCTGAAAATCGGTTAAAAAAACGGATCAAATTATATCGATATTCTCATGGACATTCATACAAAATCTGTGTGGAGCACAAGCATGCAGCAAATCATTCGGATTTCAGATAGCAAAACAGACATTAATGGTCCAAAGGTCCATAAGCACATATACATAGAGTAACTATTTTGTTTTGTAATTTATTTCGGAGGGCAACGAAACTATCGAAATGACCGAAATTTCAATATTTTGGGCGAACAGTTCGAAACAAATTTGATTTTTAAGCTTCAAACCAAAGGATAAAAGGAATATAAAGTGCCCAACTCAACACATACGGCTGCTTGGCCTGGTGGGATGAGCCATTCGCTTCAAACGCTAGGTCCTGGCCGGGTTCGATTCACGTTGGCAGAGAGCAAACAAAGTAGCCATTGGCCCATTGCAGGAGGAACCGAGGAACTCATTGCAAGTCTTCCAGCTTCAGCATCACTCTACCTGTACAGGAGTCGCCGTACCCCACAGCTCCAGCCTTGGGCCTTGTTCAAAGCTTCAGCCGCCATCCTGCAACATTCACGGTAACGTTAAGACTTGAAAGCACATTAGGAATTCTGTGATGACAGAATCACAGAAAGCAGTTGCAAGTCAGCAAGCTGCAATCGAATATTTTTTTTTGCTTTTCTGATATTGTCCTTTTCTTTTTGTACGCCATTTACTCTAGCAAATCTCCAACTTTTTACCCTTTCCAGTACGTCACAAAAAAGGTGCAACTAACTGTAAGTTTGGCTTTTGCGTTGTTCTCTTTCCTGTGTGTTTCTAGCTATTTTGGGTGATTCTGGTTGGGCTCATTTTCGCACTAATCATACAATCACTAGCAGCTAACCTTGGAGGGGTACTGACAGGTACTAAAGCGATACTGATCGCAACGTTAATCGTGACATCTTTGCATACAAAATATGTAACAAGTTGGTGCTAATGATGTTGATTTGTGATCCAAATTCTACACATCAATAAGGCCGGCTTCTGGACGAAGCGTAGCGGAGGCCCGTCGCCGGAGGCTTAGGGCCGGAGCGGAGCGGAGTCCTGAAGCGGCCCATTGTGCAAGGCCCGTGCACCCAGGGACGCCCGTGCACCACAAGCAGAAAACAAAAACAAAAATAAGAAAGACAGCAAAATAATCTCACGGCTCAAAGCACCGAACAACCCTCTCATGACCCACCGCCGGCCCCAATCGCCTACACACCTCAAAAGTCTCGGCCGGTACCATTCTCCAAGCAATGTCTCGGCAAGCCACCAACTAACCAAACACACAGCAATCAATACATGCAACCGGCCAGAGAAAAACAATGGATGAGAACGATGACAAATGGCGAGAAATTAGGGCACAAAATGGCAATCAAAAGTATATCAACAGGTTACGGCCCCAATCGCCTACACACCTCAAAAGTCTCGGCCGGCACTACGATTCTCCAAGCAATGTCTCGGCAAGCCACCAACAACCAAACACACAGCAATCAATACATCCAACCGGCCAGAGAAAAACAATGGATGAGAACGATGACAAATGGCGAGAAATTAGGGCACAAAATGGCAGTCAAAAGTATATCCAGGTGCTGCTCCTTCACGTCTCCATCATCTGACAAGTGTCAAGCACATGGCGATCAATGCATGCAGCTCCCATGCAGATGCATACGCGGCCGATACATCTCCCTTTAATCAATGGACCTGTTCTTTTTGTTGCCGCTTGTGGTTTTTAGTTGGTTTATAACTTTTGAGTTATTTGTGCGAGAGATTACAGAGTAAAATATGTACGTGCGGTTTTTGACGATATAAATGAAGTCAGTAAAATATGTACTACAATTAACTAATAGATTCTATCTTGAAAATATATAAAAATTAGTTATTGTAGAAAAGTCAAAAAGTAGCTTTTAGAAGCTGAAAAGAAAAGAACAGACCTTTATCTTGCCTGCCCTCAGGACGAAAGCCTCGGTCAGGACCCCACAACCTGATTAGCCTCTCCCCTAATCACCTCTCTAATCTCCAACTCCCAGCCAGCCTAAAAAACGAGTATAACTCAATCAGCCATCTCGGCCGGAGTGCACTGTGCACCCCCACGCATAAATATCCATCAGCTAATCCGATTGCTACACAAACCGAACTCTCCTCGGATACGAGCACCTCGCCGGAACTGATACGAAGATTATCCAGCCCCTCAACTAAACCAAAACAAACTCATTTACCCTAATTAATCCGAGCCAATTACCAACTCTAGCAGACTTTTGGCCCAATACCTTTTTAAGAGACTTGAAACCCATCTATAAGACGGGCTTTTCACTTTCACCATATGTCGTAGTCGCTGGACTACTCCTTCGTAGCTCAGGGACAGACCCACAAGGTATACCAGGTGGGCCACGGTATACTCTAGGCATAGTCGAATTTAGTACCAGGCTACCGGCGCCAGTCAATTCAGTCCTGACGGTTCGCCTGTCGGCTGCCGCACGCGCCGCCTCGATCCAATTTATTTGTGTAAGCAGTTCATACGTTTTGTACTTCTCCTTCTATTGATGAGCAACCGCAGCGAGACTCATCGGCAACCCGTCGCAGCTGTGGGCCGCAGCCTGCCTCCGGTCTCCGTTGCCGTCGTACACGTCATTCCCCCTCTCTCCTTCATCCCCTCCCCAAGTAAGCCCGCTAATTTCCTTTTTTCCTCCTTGGTTGGTTGATTTGGCGCGAGTTGCCGCAAGCTGACACGGTTTGCGTGTGGATGGATGGTGGCGGCGGCGACGAAGCGGGGGAGCTGGTGCCGGTGGGCGGTGGCGCGGGTGGGCGGGAGGCGATGGAGACGTACACCAGGGACCGGCACGCGCGCGCGCAGGAGGCGCTGCTCCCTTTCCGCCGCCTCTGCGGCCTCGCCAATGCGACTGTGAATGCGCAAGAGAATCCAAAATAAGCCCACATTTTTACCGCTGCACTTGCACGCTTTTGATCCGATTGGAATCGGATTGCTTCGCGCAGGTGGAGACGGTGGTGGTGGAGGGAGACGGCGTGGCGGAGGCGCTGCTGAGGTACGCGGAGGAGTCCGGCGTACGGAGCCTGGTGCTTGGCTCAGCCTCCTTCCGGTGGTTCCGATTTCCGAAGGTGCTTTTTTTTCCTTCTCTTTTTTGGTTCTCGTCCTTTCTAGCATTGAATCAGTGAACCTGACTGGGGTTAAGGTATTGGTGGTGATCGGTTCGGCTGAAAAGCTGGTGGCTTATGGCTGAAATTACTGTAGCTGGCTGAAAAAAGCACTGTAGCTGACAGAGACTTATTTAGCATAATTAAATTTAAAAAATTTAAAAATAAAAAAATATGTTAGCCCATTACGTATAATACAAACAAATACGGAAAAAAAAGAACCGGCAAAAAAGCTCAACAAAAAGACGAAACTTATGAATAGTAAAAAATAAACCAGAAGTCAGAAGCCGAAGCCGAGTTGATTGTCATTGTGCTGTTAAAAGGCAAGAAAGAGAAAAGGTGTGTTTTTTCTATTAATTTAGACTTTTTGGTTGAGGATAGATATGAAAGATGCACGGAGCAACGCCTTTAATCACATGTGTATTTTTTTTTGTGAGATTGGTAGATCTCATGTCATATTTCTTCTGGTATGGATGTACTGCATGTACTATACATGGTGTCTGCTACATTATATATGGTTATATATGGTTGACAATTTGGTAAGCAGCCGTTTTCTGCTTATACATTTCGGATGGTTGACAAAAGCGTTTGGCCGTGTTGTTGTTGATGATTGCATTACAGATGTTCTTTTTGTCAGTCAAACTAGGCTTTTCACGCAAAGTTTCAGACCGAAAAAAACAATGTAGATAGGATTTGTCAACCATCGGCTCCTGTAAAATTATCTTAAAAGAATTAGTAGATGTTGGTCGGTGATTTATTTGTTGTAGGTGTACTGAAATGTGTTGGAAATTGCACTGTCAGATGGTTTCTATTTGTATACTAGAGCCTGATCCCTGATGCAAAATTCCAACTTAAAAACTCAACAGTACTTCTCTTTTTGTTGAAATGGTGGGGCGACTTCAATTTTATTGCTTGTAGTACTCTTTCTTGGTAGTTTTTTTTGGGTAAACTAGCATTTTTACCCGTGCAACTGCATGACTAGATACTATGATACAGTTGTCTTTGATATACAACTCTACTTCTTATAATTGGAATACAATTGTATTTGTTATATAACTCCTTTTTGGTGCGGCATACCCTTTGGTAAAACCTGGGTCCGCCACTGTCGTAGCTCCAACACGCATCATCTGTTTTTGATCTACACGCGCCTCAACTCGAGTACGACCATCTCCTCCAATCTCCTTGACCCTCTGGATTGAATTCTGACTATTTGTAAGCGAGAGTACAAAGATATACTCGTATACGATTTTAGACGATATAGATGAAGTCGGGACAATATCTATTACAATCGACTTGTAAAAACCGTCTTGAACAAGCACTACGTTTCAAAACTAGTTACCATAAAAAACTAAGCCATAAGCTTAAAAGAACCCACATAATATTAGAAATAATCTTAACTTGTATACCCCGTTATGAACAAACACTACGTTTGAAAGCTAATTACTGTAGAAAACTAAACCATAAGCTTAAAAGAAACCACCCAATATTAGAAATAATCTTGACTTAGAGTTTTAGTAGAGTCCACTCTAAGTTAAAATTGTATTCAACCTGGAAATAAGTTTAGTATGTGTTCGAATTAAAGATAGATTCTAGTATTTATATAAGATTAAAGCTATATAAATAAAGGGTATGTAATCTATTTTATAAAAAAGCAAGATCCTACAAAAATTTCTTCGGAAGCTAGGTAGTCTTGTCCAATGGGCCGCGCCGGGCCAGCACGGCATGAGCTCGGCCACGGCACGACCCGTTTAGGCACGGCTCGTTATGGCCCGCTTAATAAATGGGCTGTGCCGTGCCGACTCGCGGGCCGCGGTGCGAGCCCAGGCACGGCCCGGGCATGGTTAAGGCTTAACGGGCCATGCTGGCCCGGCCAGCCTGTTAAGCCGAAAAAATAGAAAAAAAATTTAAAAAAATGTAGAAAATTAAGAAAATATTGTAAACAAATTGTAGAAAATTAAGAAAAAAATTCAGAAAATTATAGAAAAATGTAGACATTGTTAATCATAAAAATAAATATTTTCAATGACATAATGAGCTTTATTAACTTATTAAATTACATGGGATGGCTGCCTCATTAAAAACTTTACCAAGTAAAAACTAAACTTGAGAAAACCTTGGTAAAGAAAAAAGAGTATAGCCTATAAAGCTCATTAGTGACTACATGTGAAGAAAAATATTGAAAATCCTATTCATTGCTATCTAGATATAAATTTTCAAAAGATTATTCTAAATCTCTATTATCCGCAGTATGTTGGAGTCTTGATTTAGCTTGTTCCCAGTCTTTGACGGTCAGAAGGACTTCGACCATCTCGTTGGAGAGACTTGTTCGTCGCTTCTCGATTATTCTTCCAGATAGACTGAATGCTGGCTCTGAGGAGACTGTAAAGACAGGAACAGTCAACACATCTCGTGCGCTAATATGGATAGCACTGGATATGATACCTTCTGGGTTTGCCACCATGAGAGGATGTTCAATTCCTACTCGAAGCTGACGCTATCACTGTTGAGATAGCTTGATAGGTCTCTAGTGTTTTGCCGCCTTCCTCCTCCTGACTGATGTGTACATGCACCTGCACGAGAATATCTAGACGAAGAACCAAAAATCTTACCCCATTGCATAGTCCCTCTAGAGGTGCTACGGACTTGGGGGTCTTTCTAAACGCACAGACCCAAACTTATTTTCATATTTATCATGTACCTCATATAATTTATCCTTAACTAATGTATATTATCTACAATAGTCTAAACTGGTAGCATCACTTAAAAGTTGTAAAACATTTATAAATTCTTGGAGTTTGGCCCTAGGATCCAAAATAAAGACGAATGCATATAAAATAGGAATTTCCCTCCAATATTTTAAAAACATAGTTTTCATGGCAACTACAACATCCTTTAGTATATGATCATTTTCAAAAGCTTTTAGGTGAGTGGCAATTTCAAGAATGTTATGAACAATTAGAGGAGATGTAGGGTAGTATACTCCAGAAAGACAAAGTGTAGCTTTATGAAAAAGTTCTAAAAGGGAAAATATTTTTTCACCAACAACCCAATCGTCCTCAGTAAGTTCGGGGTCTCTAACTTGGGTTCTACTGGAGGAGCGACGAGATTGATGACTTTGGGTGTGAAGGAATACAAATAATGTGCTATTATATGGCAATATATGTTTAAGCATAAGGTAAGTAGAGTTCCATCTAACAGGCATATCTAAACCAAATTTTCTAGGACGAACGTTCATTGCTACGCAAAAACTCTTATATGCGGCTATTTGTTGGTTAGAACAATTAATAAATGAAATTGTATCCCTAAAAGAATCAATACAAGCATTTAATCTTTTTAAACCAGATTTAACAATAAGATCAATAATATGACAAGCACAACATTGATGCAGTAAGAAAGACTGTGCATAAGTATTAAACAAAGGAATAAGAATTTCCATAGCTTTAGTGTTTGCATTTGCATTATCTAAAGTTATAGAAAAAATCTTATCCATGAGGTCAAAATCTTCTACAAGTTTAATAATACTTTCTGCAATATTTTCAGCACTATGTGAAACATTAATTAATTTAAATCCTATAATTCTTTTTTCCATTATCCAGTCATCATTAACATAATGAGCAACAACACTAATATAATCTTCTCTAGCCCTACCACTCCGTATGTCGGATGTCAAAGTAATAGAGGATGTACAAGTATGAAACATTTCTTTCAATTTATCACGACAATAATTATAATATTTAATTAAATATCTAGTTATTATTTGCCTAGATACAGCACTAAATCGATGGTTATGAGCAGTCCTAATATATTTTTGAAAACATCTGACTCACCAAAATTTAAAGGTAAATCTTGTGAAGCAATTAATCTACAAAGAGATTCCCGAGCTACCTCTGGGTTGTACTCCTACGTACGTACCAAGCCGTCAGGGTTATATTGCAGCTGTTTCTAGCGTATTTGTATTCCTTACCTTCTTTTGAAGCTTACAGCATGCCCTTGTTGAAATGATTGCATATCCTCCGCCGAGAGGCCGAATTCGGAGAGTTGAAAATCGTAGTTCTCCATTAAATCAACTGCAAATTGAAATAGTAAAGAATGATTAACTTACTATTAAACCAACAAATAATAGCAAAAAATTAAACCAACAAATAATAGCAAAAAATTAAAATAAGACAGTGCTATTACCTCCTTTGCAGCTCTCACAAAAATCTTTGAAGATTTTTTAATTTTCAGAATTTTGCCCAAATTTGCGCAAACACTTTCGGATTTTTCACAGCTAAACCGAGATATGAGAGTGAGGTTTGAGGTGTGAAAAATGGAGGCCGGATGCCCCCTATTTATAGAAAAAATTTCAGATTTTTTCCGATTTTTTGCTATTTTTTTTTAAATTTTTACCCTCTAACAATAAAAAATGGGTATATTTAGCCAGGCTGGGCGTGCCATGCCGGGCCGGCACGGCTCATTTAGGACCGTTGGGGGGGCGTGCCATGCCGGGCCGGTACGACCCGATTTCTTAATGGACCGTGCCGCACCCTCAGCCTAGGCACTGCCCGGTCCGACGTGCCGTGCCAGCCCGGCCGTTATGTGTCCGTGCCGCGCTATTATCAGATCGGGTCTACAGTATCGGGCCATAGTACAGCCTGAATAGGCCCGGCCCATTTGAACAGCACTAAACTAGGCCAAGAATGGGTATCCCAGCGAACGAAAAATCCGCAGCGCGTCTCCGTTCGCGCAGCTCTCCCGAGGCGACCTTCGCCTTTCCCGTCTCGAGCGCGCCGCTCGAAGTCTCCGGCGTGCGTCTGCACCAGGTCTTGTGCGTGTCTTCTCGTGCATCGACAAAGAGGCAGCAGTTCTGCTGTCCTTTTCCTGTCGCGTCTGCCATGGTCCAAGTCGTCAGCTTTTCCCTTTAGCACAAGCTTCCTGGTCAAGCAACGCCACAGAAGGGAGAATTGCTTGCGAAGAGAGAGGTCTTTCTTTATTATTTGCATCGGGACGACGACACTCAAGAAAGGCAGCAGGGGCCGTCCCGTTTTTGTCCGAGCGTGCGACACGAGAGGACTGTTTGGTTGCGTCAGGATAGAGACAGCAAAGAGTGCACGCAAGTCAACCGGAAAGAAAGCCGCCGGCTTCTTTTAGCTTTTGGGTTATGGGTGGATTTTTTTTACGATCTCTCTTGACTTCATCAGTAATGTTTTTGCCTTAATTTCTAAAAAATAAGATAAACTCCGTGCTGCTTTCTTTGATTTGGACTTAATGCCTATCGCAAATTGAAAAGGGTTATGCATTCTGGGAGCCCAATTATGGCGCAAATTATACAGGAGGGTTAAGAGTAACCGTGAATGTATTTATAACTTAGGTACAATTTTAGAGTCAAGTTAAAAAAACACCTCTTAAAAATGCCTCTATACAAGATTT
Organism: Dendrocalamus latiflorus; assembly: GCA_017311315.1. Lineage (NCBI taxonomy): Eukaryota > Viridiplantae > Streptophyta > Magnoliopsida > Poales > Poaceae > Dendrocalamus > Dendrocalamus latiflorus. Next base: position 5,255,875 of record CM029642.1, on the reverse strand, counting down.
TTCTTGTAGTGACTTTGATTTAGAGTTTAAATCAAGTTTGAGACGTAGTAGAGTCTGTCTCCGTGTGTTACTCAAATTAAAGTCATAACCAACTTGAAATTCGAATATGTATGTTAGTCGGAAAATATTAGTTATATAATAAAGAGATTTGTAACCAATTTTGTAAGAAAGAAGCAAGCAAGAAATTAGAAAAATTCGTAAAACTCAGCTATGTAATTGTGATCGGAGCAAATTCTTCTTTGTTTTTTCTGTTTATTTATTTATAATGTGTGAGTTTTTTTCTAATGATAAAGTTAATAATAGATATCAGAGTCCAAACGAGATCTGATGAAAAGAAAAACTCGTCGGTCTACCAGATCGGAAGCAGCCGAGAGGCGAGCATCCAGTGCTTCCCTCTTCCTCGCTCGGCGCGAATCAGTACCCGGCTGTCTTTTTGCCGTCAGCAGCGGTAGAAAAGAAGGCAACGTACGCGTTTTTCTTGCGCTTCCTCGGTCGGTCCGCACGAGGCAACCGCGTTGATTCGCAGCGCAGCCAAGTCGCCGTTCCGAGCGAAGCGTCGCACGGCATCGCCGCAGCGAGGCAAGGACAGAACCTGCCGCGTTGCTGCCGATGTGTAGACACGGGAGGAGGGATCCTTGCTGACACGAACCGGATTGCTCCTGCTGCTGACAATGATGAGCGGAGGTAGCAAAACGTTTTAACGATACGGTACCGAAATTAGGATTATGATTATTTGGGCTTATTTTTAGTAGTTTATGGTTGAAAAACATTGTAGCTGGTTGAAAAAACACTGTAGCTGACAGAGACTATTTAGCATAACTAAAATTAAAAATATAAAAAATATATTAGCCCATACATATAATACAAACAAATACGGGAAAAAAACCGGCAAAAAATCTCAACAAAAAGCCAAAAGTTCAAAAAAAAGACGAAATTTATGAATAGTGAAAAATAATCTGGAAGGTAAAAGCTGAAGCCCAACCGATCACCTCTAGATTCGAATTCGACCGACTTATAGTCAGTACATACAGTACATTTAATTGGTCAGAATAGCGCATACAGTACAGTGGTACGATGTACGAATGATGTGGCCGTGGCTTCATACTCGCACCTTTCTTGTATTTTCTCTCTCCACAGACAAATACAGAACACACTAGACAAGTTTTTTTTTCCAAAAACAAACTGGCTCATGTATTTCATTCAAGAGAAGTGCTTAAATAGATACAGTTGGACCGTATATACATGCCACACACCCACTGCTAACGATCATACACTGACCTCTTGAAATTTCTCTACGATCTACACGACTCGACCCTCTAACAATTTGTTCTGACTCCTACGACTGCTACTCAGCTCCTTCTATGTCTGCTACTCGAACCCTTCTATGACTGCTACTCGACTCCGACTGATTCGATCGTATAGCTAATTTTGCCATGCAAATATATTGGGGTCCGTGCCGTATGGATGGAGCTAAATTAGCTACTTGGAATGAATTTTTAAATAATCAATTTTTAATTCAGAATTACAATATTATACCTGCTTTTTTTTAGTTCTGGCTATATGTCTTAATTTTTAGAATAATTAATAACCATCGAAAGATTTAAAACCGTTTCGTGGCGATTAGAATTGCATGCGCGGATGTAAAATAATATGCGATGATTTAAATATCATTTGAGTTGTAAAAATCCACAAATGACAAAAATAAAATTCAGACATCCCACAGGGATGCCTTAGTATAATTAATTTAATTATTATTTAAGATTTACTTTCTGTTATATCTGTGTAAGTAAATCGTCACGCGTGTACTAATTACGGAGAAAGAATAGGTACAAAGAGGGAATAATTTAGTCCAGTTGACTCTGAGACCTAAAATTATTTATATAGATAGATAAATTAAATAGGCATAATAGCATACATGAAATCTGTTAGGAATGATTTGAAGAATTCCCGAAGCTACGCTATTAATAGTTAAAGCAGTAATTGTGTCATAATTGCTAATTTCAAATTGATTTGTAGATATAGCCCGCGGCTTTGGTGGTTCGAACTAGCCTTTTGGCCTGTTGGACCAGCATGTCGACGCGCAGCACCGCGCAACCCACACGAGCCATCATGTTGCGCATCCTGAGGGCGGGGACAAGGAGGCCCAGTTAGGGGTGGTCCGTACACGGACACCCCGACGAGCTTGGAGACTAGAACCACGCTAGATAAACAGGTTTACGTACAAACTATGTCATGTCTTTTTACGATATTTGCGCTATATACTTACTTCTTCGTTCTTTGCATGCTGAACGATGCCAGCCTTCTACCTCTTGCGCAGATGGTGGAGGCTGCTGATGAGAACGACGCTCTAGTGGAGGAGGCCAGGGAGGTCCACATTAGGCCGGAGCGGTCACGATGGTTCCCGTTCGATCGGCCACTGCTGACAGCTCTGTTGGACTGGTGGCGGTCCGAGATGCACACCTTCCAACTCCCATTCAGGGAGATGGCCCCCACTCTGTAGGACGTTGCGATGCTGCTCGGCGTGCTTATCGTGAGAGAGGTTATCTCCCCTCAGGATGCACTTGCCAACTGGCGCAACGACCTGCTGGACAGGTTTGGCACGGTTCTTCCGGCCGAGGCTGCGCCAGCGTACCACGCCTTCCCAGCGCGACAGAAGCATAGCCCCCATGCGTTGGCTTTCACAATTTCAGGTACATATGCTATCTATTTTTCCCATTTAGCGATGTACTGTCCTTGCCATATGACGGGCTTACTAATTTTTTATTTATGCATAGGTCGAGCGGATGGACTAAAATGCCAATGAGTACCAGGTGTCGTGGCACCTAGAGGCGTACGTGCTATGGCTGTTCGGTTGGGTACTATTTACCAGTAGCCATGATGACTCCATTGATGCCCGCCTCATGCGGTATGCGAGGGCCATCATCGACAGGTACAAGGTGGTGCACTATGACTGGGGATCAACCATACTTGCCGCAACGTACCGCGGCATGTGTGACGCTTGCTTGAGGATGAGGACAACCCCTGTCCTCATAGGTTGCCCTCTTTTGCTGTAGCTGTGGTCGCTCGAGCACTTCCCACTTGAACGGCCCCTGTTGCCTGACAACTGTCCATACTGTGCGGACATGTACCATAGGGGCATCATGGACTGGCCTACCATAGGGTCCCTTTGGTGTCATAGACAAGTACGTACTCTCCTAATCTTTACTATACGTGTATTACGGGTCATCATTTGTAACCACTATTCTGGCTCGTAGGCACAATTTGCACACCTGTAGGTCACCCGTTCGTACGACCACTTCGTTGAGCACCTCGACTGTCTCACCACTGACAACATGCGCTGGGAGCCGTATTCAGCTCATGAGATGGCGAACTGCGCCCCCGCTGGGCTCTCGTTGCTATGCTTGCGCGACCGGGCGTACTGGGTCATGTGGAAGAAGCTCGTCTTTGGCATGTTCGTCGAGGACTACACGATGCACAAGGTGATGCGCCAGTTTGGCCTCTGCCAGGTTGTTTTTTCCCCGTCGAGCGTCGGTGCCTAACTCGGTCTATGCGTGAGTTACATACAACATATGTCCCTATATTTTTTTCTCAGTTCTATTATGATGTCTTATAGTTGCAGTTGTATGTTTCATAGGCACAATAGGAGGGGTGGTTGTGGGACGAGCTGGGCCACCAAGATGGAGCCGTAGGTGGCAGAGTAGACAAAGGCACTCGAGGACTTTGTGCAGGTGGGCACGACATATGACCCCCAGTACATACGATGAGTACCTACGCTGGTACACTCCACAGACACGCATCAGGCTGGTGCGTGCCGTTGACCCTCCCCCGCTCATGTACCAACACTAACCAACATTCACATCGCCCTCGTGGTACATACTCGCATGTTCAAAAGTTTCTGTGTACGGTTACCATAATTACTATTTTAACTCTTTCATGTACTTATTGTAGTTGAAAGTTACCGTCAAGATTGTGAGGGATGCCGGGTCGATCGTATATAGGATGGCCCATGGTTTTGAGGTCACACGCAATGACCTGGTGCACGCTCTCCACCGGGTCTATGAGAGGGCAAAACGTGCCCTCAACCTCTCGTCGTGCAAGACTCTCAGAGGTGGCCACGTCGATGCGCACACCGAGGCCACCACATCCTGCAGCTCAGGTAGGAGGCTTCGGAGGGCCACGTGACTACCCCCAGGCACCACTACTGCCGCCACTGGGCTAGGCTAGAGGGTCAGCGTGGGCATGTACCTAGACACCGGCGCCATCATTGTTCGTAGATCCCTACCTGATATAGGTAAGGTAGCACACGTTGTTTGCCAAGGGCCGGTCTGGCGAGTACGACAGTTGGCAGCATGCCATGGCCCACGTAGAAGGTATGCTTCATCTCTTAAGGTTTTTCGTGTCGATATATTGCACGAATAAATAATACCTGTCCTGCAGACATATCGCACCGGCTAGGAGTTGGGCTATCCCCCCCCCCCCCCCCCCCCCCGCGAAGATCTCCCGGTGGACGTGAGCGAGTACCTTGTGGAGGACCTAGTGGAGGTGCTTTCTGGGTCGCAACTTAGTAGTGCTCCAATTCCCACGCAGCCACATGTGCAGTCCACCCCCGAGGCATTGGAAGCACAAGTCAGTAGGGCTCTTGACCGCCTCACCGTGTCGGGGCGTCAACACCCTGTGATGAGGAAGCCCAAGCGAGGTTGTACGGGCAGGCACTGACCGGGGGCGGGACATGGCGACAACGGAGGAGGTGCTGCGGGTGGTGTAACTGGTGCCGAGTAGTGGGTATTCCTCCTGTTTTGTGTATTTTTTTTCATTATGTACGTATTTTGTTTTGTTTTTCTCCGTGTACGAATTCTCTGTTGCATCCTAATATCACTTATCTTTCTATTTACGAATCATTGCTATCTCAATCATCCTCACAAATTTCTTTAGAAAATTTATTGTACTACGATAACATACAACGATCGTAAAATGTTATTGCGAGTCTAACAGATTTCGTACCGTTTACAATCTACGAAAATCATAAAAGGATCAACTGACATTGTGTGCCATTTTATTTCAAAAAAGATACAATTACAAATAAGATTTGCTAAATGTGTTACCTATAACAATTATCATTTACCTCTCCCACAATTATTTCTGTCGGATTAATAAAATGATTATATATTTTTAAAATCGCCCAACCATTGGGCGACTATGGTCTAATCGCCTAACAGTTGGGTGACTATGGCCAAAGTCGCTCAACGGTTAGGCGACTTGGTCACATATCACCCAATGGTTAGGCGAATAGCCTAAGTTGTCTAACTGTTGGACAATATATAGTTAAAACTGCAAAAAAAAGCAGGTATAAAACTGTAATTCAGAATTAAAAATTGTTTATTAAAAAAAATTCTACTTAGAATCGTATGCATGGCATGCTAGCTCCAATTCCAGTCTTCACCGGAAATTAATAAATTCACGTACAGTGTAATCAGTCGTTACCAAGCTAGGAAGCTACGCTCGCTTTTCTACGACGACGACGAGCGATGTGGTCGTGAGAGCACGACACTGAAAAAGATTGAAAGGGATTATAATTTACTAGTCATCAACCCTTATAGTCACACGGGCTTAAGCTAGGAAGCTAAGCTTGCTTTTCCACGACGACGACGAGCGATGTGGTCGTGAGAGTCTTACACTGAAAAAGATTGAAAGGGATTATAATTTACTAGTCATCAACCCTTATATTCACGCGGACTATCACATTTATTCTATAATGGTAATATTAAAAATTGGTTGCACATTTGCATATATCTTGAAGTTTTCTACCGAGATCAATGAAACATGGTAGGTAAGGGCTGTGATCCACTGGACACAGTGTTTTGAAATATTAATTTTTTATCATTTTAAGAGTTTTTAATTCAAAAATGTTTACAAGTTAAAAACCAAAATTGGCAAGTTGCAATCCCAATTTGTTGTACATATTTCGAAGTCTAAATTCTTTAGAGTTAAATTTTGCATTTCTAACCATATGGATAGGAAAGTATCTTTAGTTTGAAATTTATTGTAGCATCTTACATACCAATATGAGATACCACTATGAAACGTTGTTAGACCATGTGGTGGTTGCGCATTAAGTGATGATGAATAATTGACATTTGGGTTTCATTGGAATTTGTGTTTGCGAAAGTTTCGGTCGATGCACATTGGTTAAAATAGGATCTCAGGTTTAACGGTCTAACCGCATGGTATTGGGCTGTCTGACTGACTGGCTTCGACCACGCATGGAAGTTGGTGGTCCGAACGGCTTCGAGTTGGGAGGTTCGATCAGCAGACATCGACTATGGTATTTCGATCAGTAGTTGCTCAATGCATGTCGACCACGACTGGTTTCGACCAAATTTGGTAGTCGGTGGTCAATCTTGTATCGTTGGTTCAAACAACTCTGTGCTGAGTTATGGGCACTGGACAAGCAAGAAGGTAATTTCAAACGGTAAGCAAGCTTCCCAATCCATTCAATGATAGGGAATGATCCAATATAACAAGGATTCAATTTTTCCTTTTGCCCCCGAATCAAACCACACCCTTGATTGAGTACCAAATACACACAACAAAACTAGCCAAATAGCTACGGGACGAAATTAGTCAAATGGAACTCCCACATTCCAAATCAAATGAAATCACAAAACCCTAATTTCCGAGACGTAAACCCTCAATTTTCTAGACAATTTTAGAACATACAAAATTCCAAAAAAAAATACAACCAACTATACTACGTAAGGAGTTTCCGAAATATATTTCAAAATATTTGGATCTCATTTTCTATATTACAAAAATCGTGTAGACAATATACATAAATAAATTACGGACAAAAATTCTTAATATTTATAACTACAAAAAAAATATACAAGCAAGTCAACAAGCCTCCACAAAAAAATATAATTTTTTAACCTCATTTGCTATATCTACAAATTATTACAAAAAATTTTCAAATATGTTTTTTTTAAAAATGGTACCGATACGGGGCCTAGGCCATCCAAATCTGCCGTCGGATGGAATGCAGCTTTCCTGTTCCCTCACACGTAACAGCAGTTTATTTGTTCTATTTTACTTTTTATAGGATTTGCAATATCACCAACCTCTTCTAGACTACTGCCTTATATAAGAAAACACAGAAAAGGAAACACAGAAGCTGCATTCGGTCGGATGAGGCGGACCCGGGCTTGGGACCGCGGCTTTGGGCCTGTTTGGATCCATCCAGATTTTAAGAATCTGGCTTTTGGAAACTGGGTGGGATCCAAACAGACCAGTTTTTTGGGCAGTTTTTAAAATCTACCTACCCAGATTCTTAAAAACCAAGAAGCTGTTGATACCCAGCTTTTGCCAGTTTTTTTGCACAAATACCCATTTACCCTCATTAAAGACCACGTGCATGGAGGTGGCTTGCGCATGGCTGTTTAATGTGCTGTTCAAGAGCAATAAATGTAAGGGTATAATAGTCTATTAGCACCAATCATAAATGAAACCAGCTTTTAAAAACTAGGGGATCCAAACACCCCATCAGTTTTTACTTAGGGCCTGTTTGGATCCACCCAGATTTTAAGAATCTGGCTTTTGGAAACTGGGTGGGATCCAAACAGACCAGTTTTTAGGGCAGTTTTTAAAATCTACCTACCCAGATTCTTAAAAACCAAGAAGCTGTTGATACCCAGCTTTTGCCAGTTTTTTTTTGCACAAATACCCATTTACCCTCATTAAAGACCACGTATGGCTGTTTAATGTGCTGTTCAAAAGCAATAAATGTAAGGGTATAATAGTCTATTAGCACCAATCATAAATGAAATCAGCTTTTAAAAACTAGGGAATCCAAACACCCCATCAGTTTTTGCTTAGAAACTAGCTTTTAAAAACTAGAAGTAATAGCTGGTTTTTAAGAATCTAAAACTGATCCAAACAGGGCCTTAGAAACCAGCTTTTAAAAACTAGAAGTAATAGCTGGTTTTTAAGAATCTGAAACTGATCCAAACAGGGCCTTTGTCCCGGCCAACCCCGCGGTCGGGGAACACAGAATTTTGATGGGCCTGGCCACCAGCGCACGCGCTCGCACACGGAATTCCAGCGGGGCCACAATCTGCGCTCGCCGACCGCAGATTTCCCACGCGGCTCCGGCGGCGAACCTTTTTGCCTTCCCGTCTCGAGCGCGCCGCTGTTCCAGGTCTTGGCTGTTGCCCAGCCGTGCGCTCGACCATGCCACGCCTGGCCGTACCGCTGCCCTCATGCTGATGTGCCTCTAGCCCGCGCCATGCCTCTGGCCTACCGGTTGCGCTATCGCCAAGGGGGGAAGACCCAAGAGACATAAGAGAGAGAGAGAGAAGGAAAGCTAACCTATTTGAGAGGAAGAAGGTATGCGCATGATGGAAGAAGGTATGTCCTTTATTAGGCCCCACAAGCCCAGATTAGGAATGTGGTCAAATGCTAATTAATTTGATTAGATTTGTTGTGATACTTCCCCTTTTTCTTTCAGGGTGCTACAGCTCTCCCCCTGTTAGAAAGATTTGGCCTCGAATCAAATTCCTAAAGGAAATAAGATAAACAAAATTTGGGTAAATTATTTAGGTGGAGGAAATTATGAGACTCAAACATGAATTAAAGAGATCAGGGTATTTCTCACGTATTTAGGACTCTAATTCCCAGGTGGCTTCACATTCAGTATGATTAGACCACAAAACTCTAACATAAAGGATGGTCTGACGTCGCAGTTGACGCTCCAAACTCCAAGATACGCATTGGCCATGCAACAACGGTCAAGTCTTTTGAGACTTCTAAGGCGGGTAACCCGAGAATTTGATTAGGGTCATTTAGATACTTCTTCAACATCGAGACATAGAAGACGTTATGGACACTGGACAAGGAAGAAGGTAACTCCAAACGGCAAGCAAGCTTCCCGATCCGTTCAATGATAGGGAATGGTCCAATATAACAAGGATTCAGCTTTTCTTTTGCCCCGAATCAATCCACACCCTTGACTGAGTGCCAAATGCATACAACAAAACTAGTTAAATAGCTACGGGGCAAAATTAGTCAAATGGAACTCCCATGTTCCAAATCAAATGAAATCATAAAACCCTAATTTCCGAGACGTAAACCCCCAATTTTCTAGACAATTTTAGAACATACAAAATTCCAAAAAAAATATACAACCAACTACACTACGTAAGGAGTTTTCGAAATATATTTCAAAATATTTGGATTTCATTTTCTATATTACAAAAATTGTGCAGACAATATACATAAATAAATTACGGACAAAAATTCTTAATGTTTATAACTACAAAAAAAAATTCTCAAGCGAGTAAACAAGCCTCCACAGAAAAAATATAATTTTTTTAACCTCATTTGCTATATCTACAAATTATTACAAAAATTTTTTGAATATGTTTTTTCAAAAAAAATGGTACCGATATGGGGCCTAGGCCGTCTGAATCCGCGGTCGGATGGAATGCAGCTTCTCTGTTCTCTTTCCCTATTCCCGTCCCTGTTCTCTCACACATGGTAGCAGCTTATTCATTCTACTTTATTTTTTGTGGGGTTTACAATAACACTAATCTCTCTTAGACTGCTGTCATGTATAAAAAAATACAAAAAAAGGGACGGGGAAGGAAGCTGTATTCGGTCGGATGAGGCGGACCCGGGCTTCGGGACCGCGGCTTTGTCCCGGCCAACCCCGCGGTCGGGGAACACAGAATTTTGACGGGCCTGGCCACCAGCGCACGCGCTCGCACACGGATTTCCAGCGGGGCCACAGTCTGCGCTCGCCGACCGCAGATTTCCCACGCGGCTCCGGCGGCGAACCTTTTTGCCTTCCCGTCTCGAGCGCGCCGCTCGAAGCCTCGGCCGTGCGGCTGTTCCAGGTCTTGGGCGTGTCTTCTCGTGCTTCAACAAGAAGGCAGCAGTTCTGCTGTCCTTTTCCTGTCGCGTCCAGCGGGCACAACGTTTCCTCCCTTGGTCCAAGTCGTCGGCTTTTCCCAATAGCAGAAGCTTCCTGATCAAACAACGCAACAGAGGGAGGAGGAGGACAGCAGCAGCAGCCAGCACCTGTAGTTAGTCCTTTCCTCGGCTGACGCAAGTCAAAAGGACAGAGATGGAGTTAATTGCTTGCAAAGATAGAAGACTTTCTTTATTGTTGCACAGGGACATATTGCTATTTTGTACAATTTTTTTAGAGTGGTGTGTGTATATTTTTTTATCCTAAGATTTCATATATAAAATTTAGATATTAATGCAAATTTCAATAATATAGATATCTCTAAAGAAAAATATATCAGAACTGTAAATAATTAAAATCACTACTTAAAACTATATATATTATAAAAGAATAAAATTATATATAATAGCTTTAATTGATATGACAGCATTCTCTTTTTTTAAGACCACAGTCTTGTGGTCGTCTCTACTGTGATGCCCTTGGCAGAAGCTTGCAGGTCAAGCAGGACAGCATCAGCTGTGGTTATTCTTTTCCTCGGCTGACGCAAGTCACTGACAGAGAGGGAGTTAATTGCTTGCAAAGATAGAAATATTTCTTTATTGTTGTATAGGGACGACGGCACTCAAGAAAGGCAGCAGTGGCCGTCCCGTTTTTCTCCAAGTGTGGGACACGAGAGGACTATTTGGTTGCGTCAGCATAGACACAGTAGGGCGTGCACGCGAGTCAACCGAAAAGAAAGCCGAAGGAACTATTCCTTTTATTTTATACTTTTAACTTTTGACTATAATTTATAGATTTTTAGGTGTTTATAATAAAGAATATAAAATAATAAAAATTTATATATAATTTTAACGAATACAAATAAAATAATTACAGTATATTATGTAATTAACTTAAGATTCTGTCTTGAAAAAAATACTTTGTTTAAAAAGTCAAATCGTACGTCCAGATAAATTTACCTATTAGCTAATTAGTAAAAAAACCTACCAGCAACTACAATGTAAAAAAACTATTACAATACCAAAAAAACCATAAGCTAGAGCTTTTAAGCCTAAATAAGCATCCTCCAACCAAAGATCTAGGCTCTTGTCAACGGAGACAAGTACACGGGATTTGTGATAGGGGACAAAGGTTACATCGATCCTGTGTCAAGTGGGCTGTGGGCGTAAGCTTTTTGTATTGTGCAGCACTGTTTGGCACTGCATAGAGTTTATTTTTGTATTATAGCTATTATTTGCTTTTTCAGTCATACTCCTTATAAGTCTTCCCCAGAAATTAAAAAGTCCATATACAGTGTAATCAATCGTTTCCAAGCTAGGAAGCTAAGCTCGCTTGTCCATGAAGACGAAGATTTTGACCTCAACGAGCGATTTCATGATTTGAAAGTTTTTGTTTTAATTTCGTTGGTATTCTAGCTTATTATGATATGTGAGAATACGTCTAGAGTCATCTTGGCTATCATTCACCTACGAGTAATCATATTCATCTTTTTTTTGTTTTTGCTCGGTTTTGGTGGACTTTTCTGTCAATCACAAAAAGGTTAGAACTTTGGCAACGATTCTCTTGATCGTTGATTGGAATAGGTTCCTGACATCCTAGAGAAGGTGCATGCCAAGGTTCAAGTTATTTGGATCTATGATCAAAAGTTATATGGATTTTTTATTTTAAAATCGTGCTGTTTTTACTGTTCATCCTGAAATTATTGTAGCAGCGATACTAATGGTACTGTAACAGTACTACCTCAGCTATTGTTCATTGCTCTGAATTTTGGTTTCTTGATTCACTGGGTTTTGTATTGTTTTTCTATCCGAATCTTTGTAGATTTATAGCTATTGGAGTAAATAATTGATGAATACTTAAGAGAAAAAATTTTGAAACACCATTCACAACTCTTTGTTACCATCTTCTGTCCTACACACTAATTATTGAGAGCAATGATTCAGGGATATAATAGAAAAGGTTGTGGAAAAAGTGACTAGAAACTTATAAAACGACGTATATCTAGAAACAAAATGGAAAAGATTAAAACGACCTAAATTTGTTGCACACGTAACGGCAGTGAATTAATCGAACGAGGGGAGTCTAACTGCCACTTAAGGGCCTGTTTGGAACAGAGGAATTTCACAGGAATTTTGCAGGAATTTTGCAGGAAACAGTTCAATTCTCGCAGGAATCGGGAAAAATTCTCGCATTACAAACAGGGCCTAAAGGTGCAACTTGCCACGAAGCTAGCGAGCGGTCAGTCTGGTTGTGTCTGTCCCCTTCATTCATTTCTACTAGCTAGCAAGGAAAGGCCTAACGTATGAAAAGGAAAGGTTTAAGATGTGTACGAGTCACGACACGCGCCCGCGCGCTTGCGCCTATAAATATGAATGCCTAGAGAGGAGCCTGCTGCATACAGCCACACTGCCACAGAGCTATTAGCCAGTAGTGTGATAAATACAAAGATCCACCCAGCCAGCCTGCCTGCCTGCAAACTATCTGGCTGGTGTCGATGAAAAGATCAGACTTAGCAGCCATGCCACAAGTGAACAGCTGGTTCACCCCCCTCCTCTTTCTGGTGACGATGCCGGCCATGTGCATCGCCGCCGTCTCTAGCGACATGGCGTCGGCCCCACGGCCGAATTGCCAAGACAAGTGTGGTGACGTACTCATCCCTTATCCGTTTGGCATCGGCGACAACTGTTCCTGGCCAGGCTTCGACTACATCCCAATTAAATGCAACGACAGCTTTCAACCACCAAGACCATACATGGGCAATGTGGAGATCATCAGCATAACAATAGAGACTGCTGAGATGCGCATCTACACGCCCGTGTCGTACGTCTGCTTCACCTCCATCGACCAATCAGAAGGACTAAAAAGATGGTCCTTCAACTTCAGCTCCACGCCGTTTCTGGTCTCGCACACGCAGAACAAGTTCACTGCCCTTGGCTGCGACACCGTCGCCAAGCTTTCGGGCCGGGACAACGGGACTTACAACACCGGCTGCATGAGCTACTGCGCGAGCGCGAGCGAGGTCAAGGTTGACGACGGCAAGTGCATCGGGCTTGGCTGCTGCGAGACGTCCATCGCTAATGATCTCAGCTACATCGACGTCTACCTCGCCAACGGTACCGACAAGTACAACGCTGCGTGGGAATACAACCCTTGCAGCTACGCCTTCGTGGCCGAGAAAGGCTGGTACGTACGTACAACTGAAGCTAAAATTGAGAATTTAGCTATGATGAAGATTAAAAATGAGAAACAACGATATGATGCACGCTTAAGTAATCAATTAAGTAAGAGCTATAATGTTTGCTTAATTAGCGTAGGACTACTAGAGCGTACACGCGTGCAGGCTATCGAATCAATTACGTAAGAGCTATAACGTTTGCTTAATTAGCTCAGGACTACTAGAGCTAGTACCACAACTAACCGCATGTATTTATCCTATAGGCATGATTTCAACCGGCAGGACGTCGTTGGCAACATGACGTTCGCCAAGAGGCATGGTGGGCGGGGTGTGCCTCTCGTGGTCGACTGGGCCATCAGGAACAACGGGACGTGCCATCCGGGCGGCGGCGGAAACGCATGTGTGAGTGCGCACAGTAATTGTTTTGATGCCACCAATGGCCAAGGATACTTCTGCAATTGCTCAAAGGGATACACTGGCAATCCCTACGTCACCGGTGGATGCAAAAGTAAGGCCGTTTGTTTTTCTTTCTTTGTTTCTTTCTTTCAGAAAACAACGAACCCCTCAGCTTATTTTGTGCTAAATACCAAGTATTTACCAGTTCCAGATAAACTCCCGTCTTTACTCTCTCTCTCTCTCTCACTTTTTTTTTGACAAATTTGAATTGAAAACAAGACTGAATTAGTCTTCAAAAAATTACAACACAAAACATGGGGGGAAACAGTTATTAGCTAACGTGTATTATCTTACACAAATAGATGTACATCAACCGAAATGGATGGAAAAGAAAGTAGTGAAACTGATTGGTAGTCTTACATGTCTATCAGTCAGCGTTCTTTTTTCTTTTTTTCTTTTCAAAAGGGGAGACATCTGATGTCGCTATGAGCACCTCCAACGGAGATGTACAGCTGGCTCTAAGGATGCATCTATCATTGTGCTAAATTCCACATGGAAGCTTCATCGAAAAAGAACATTCAAATAAGAAAAACATGGACGACAAAGATAATTATAGTTGAAAGTTTGGGCCTGTTCGGCAAACAGCTTTTGCGGCTTTCAACTTTGGTTATCGGTTTTTCGATAGTAATTAGCTTTCAAACAAAGTCTTTTCATGACGAGGTCTAATAGTTTATTGCAGTGCACATTATGCTGACTTCATTTATATCGTTCAAAATCGTACACGACTATCTCTCTCCATATTCTCTCTCGTGAATAGCCAAAATTCAAAAATTTTAGCCATAAGCCATAAGTCTCAGCCCAAAAGAACAGACCCTTTATCTTTTCCATATCTCCTAAAATCAAGTTTGCATATGAATCTTGCAACATTTATGCTATCCCCTTAATTAGTCATTAATCTTCGATTGACTTTCTTTTGTGTGTTAGCAAACTTGATGAGACCGTTCGAGCAACAGTTTGCACAAAAAGGAAGGGTTTCGAGATCATAATACAATTCATTAGTTTCTTAACGATTCGAGGAGGTAGCCTCTAGTTAAAAGTTACATGCAATTAGATGCCCTGACTCAACAAAGGCATGCAATACAAAAGAAATTGAAACACACAGTAATTTCAGTTATCAATATCTTTTTTATTTAACATCCATTGTATTTTCCCTCCATTTTACAGATATTAACGAGTGTGAGCTTCGAAAAAATAATCCATCCATTTATGAAGCACAATATCCTTGCCATGGTGGGACATGCCACGATGTAGAAGGTGACTACAAGTGTAAATGCAATTATGGACGAAGAAAAAATAGTAAAAATGACAAGGATTGCCAACTCGTACTGTCCAAATCAGCTATAGCGGTGATCGGTAAGGCCCTCTTCATATAATAATTTGTCCTTTTATGGTTTGTGAAATCTTAACTGACACAAAACAATAACAACACAATATATGTTTTCAGCAACAATCTGTGCCATCTCAATTTTGGCCGTCCTACTACTCTTCTTTCACATGGAGCGTGAGAAAAGGAAGCTTAGAGATCTTTTTGAAAAAAATGGTGGTCAACTAATTAAAAAAATGGGCATTAAGATTTTTACAAAGGTTGAGATGGACCAAATCACAAAGAATTATAGCACAATCCTTGGAAAGGGTGGCTTCGGTGAGGTCTACATGGGAACTATTGATGACAACCGGCAAGTAGCAGTCAAGCGCTCCATTACAGTTGACGAGGCGCGCAAAAAGGATTTTGCAAATGAGATTGCCATTCAAGCTCAAATCAGTCACAAGAATGTGGTTAGACTCTTGGGTTGTTGCTTGGAGACAAATATTCCAATGTTGGTCTATGAGTTCATCCCTAAAGGGAGCCTCTACGATGTGCTTCACGGTAATATTACTAATACTGGTAATGTTATAAAACATCCTCTCTCACTACAAGCACGTCTAGGAATTGCTATTGAATCCGCAGAAGCATTAGCCTACATGCATTCCTCTGCTAGTCAAAAGATCCTTCATGGAGATGTTAAGTCAAGCAACATTCTCCTGGATGACAAGTTCACGCCAAGGGTGTCAGACTTCGGAATATCCAGACTCCTATCTATAGACAAACACCACACTAGGTATGTGATAGGGGATACAAACTACATAGATCCTGTGTATATGAAGACAGGCCTTCTTACGGAGAAGAGTGATGTATATAGCTTTGGCGTTGTGCTCCTGGAACTCATCACCGGAAAGAAGGCAAAGTATGACGGTAATAAGAGACTCCCGTTAAACTTTGTTAAGTCTTACATGACAGAGAGTAGGGCCAGGGAGATGTTTGATGAGGAAATCATGTCTACTGAAGGCATAGATTGTCTTGAGATGATTGGTAGGATCGCAGTTCAATGCCTCAAAGGAGATGTGGATGAGAGGCCCACCATGAAGCAAGTTTTGGAGCATCTTCATTTGGTGAGAAAGGAATGGATGCAAAGGCAAGCTAGGGCAAATGATTTGCAATCAAGTATAACCATTGACTTTCCTCCTCTGACGCCTTAGTTGTCTCCAATGTGAAGCTATCGCATGATGTTTTCTTCCTCTAACACGAGGTGATAGAAGGTGAATGTATGATATTTCATATTATGGTAGACTTAGTGTTGTAAGATAGAATAAAGCCGCTTGTAAGTTGGAAGATTTATGTAAATGAAGGTGCTTGTAAGACTTATGTAATACTTATTGTTTTGGTTGAGATGTGCACATGTAAGTTTTGGCACGCTGTTGTCACAGCTAAGCACCTATATCAAGTTTGAACCTTGCAAGTTTCTATTATTGAACTGAATATTTCTTAGGTCTTAACATTATTCTAGTTTGGTTGATTCTTTAGCTGATTGAGGTATGGAGTAACATTGACGGTTGTTCAGGATTTTTAACACTGCATAGGACAGATCCAAAGTTCTTGTAGTTCACCAGCTATAAATTCAGCAAGTGTTCAAACTCTGAGTCTCTTTGCAAGAGCAATTCCTAGCTGATGAGCAACAGATACTAGCTAATAAGTAAATTTGGCCAAGAGCTATGCCATTCACTTAAAGGAAAGAGCTAGTCAACCGGGGTCAATCCCAGTGGGTTCGTGGGGCATTCGACGGCGCCCTCTACCAGCCTAACAGTGCTCGGCTCTAATCCACAGTACAACAAAATGCAGTTCATCCCTCCGAAAAACTAGCCTAACTACGTAATTATGTTGGGAATAGTCTTATATTAGTTATGAGAAAGGAAAAAGCACAATTTATAAGTGTGAAGAAGACCCAATATACCATTTATAAGATTGTTGCTTTAGGGGCTTACATGCGGGCAACATGTGGCCTGGGGAATAAACTTGATTGGACCTATGGAGGGTCCGTATCGAACAGTGGTATCAGAGCCCAGACGTCTAACATCTTCATAGTTGCAGGAGTGAGGAACCAATGTGTAAGGGGGAAAATGTTGGGAATAATCCCACATTGATTGTGGAAAAAAAAACACAACTTATAGGTGTGAAGAGAGACCTCACCATTAGGCTAGTCTTTTGAGGGGAAAAGGCCCAATATCACATATAAGGTTGTTGCTTTAAGGGCTTGCATGCTAGTAGCCCGTGGACTTAGGTGCGCTACGTGCACAACCCATTTGAACCTATGACCCGGAGAGTAAATCCAGTTAGACCTAAGAAGTGTCCGGATTGAACAAATTATTCAAGTATGTCACACAAACTCCAGGGTAAGTCCTATTATTAATTAAGTCTCTGAAATCATCATGTTTGCAAGACTGACATGCTGAAAATGGTTGAAGGTACTTGGCCAGAGAGTAGGTTGCTTTGGAGGTTAAGACATGTAAGCAATGGCAAGGCGCTAATACCATGTGGTATTGGCCCTGATAGGTTGTTGTTTCCAAAGGATAAATAGCCTAACGACTGTGTGTTATTGAACAGATCCTTTGGTATTTTACCAGTTAAGTAATTCTTCTCAAGAACCATTACCTAAGGTTATGCAAGTTTTGCAGCTCTGGTGGTATTAGCCCAGAGAGATGGTTATGATCTAGCCAAAGAGCTTGAAGCTCTGTGAGGTTTCCTAGTGTAGAGAGAATAACATCTGATAAAGTATTGTGTCTAAGATAAAGATATCTTAGACGAGCCAATCTTCCAAGATCGGCTGGGATAGAGTCTGCGAGGTTGGTGTTGGTGACGTTGAGGACAGAGAGGAAAGAGAGATTAGGGGTGACCTCTCCTTGGAGCGGAACATTGGGCAGCTCCAATGCAGTCACTCGCGGCGCTTGCCGGCTGCACGACACGCCGGTCCAGCGACAGAATGACACATTACTAGTCCAGCCATTGTGAAGAACGCCGAGAGGATCAGAGAGCTCGGCTTTGAAAGCGAATAGGGCGGTGAGGTCTTCTGTATCGTTGCTCGGGGGAGATGGAGCAACCGTGACCATGCCCAGTAGCAAGGTGGTGAATATCATGATGGGAATTAATGCATGAAAGGACCATAGCGCTCAAGTGGCAATCCTTCTGAGTAGTTGGAGGATTTGCAGTAGCTAGTGCGTCGTATATTTGTTGCATGTCCTGCTCCTACTACTATGGTTTAATTAAATAGCTATCAGCGGCGGCACTCATGATGATTTGATTGCCATGTTATACAATTCTTACCAAGACTTTTAGGACGGTAATGACTAGTGATGAGGGAGGAAAGTAGCAATCTTAACCGTTCAAATGATACAAAAATATTTATGAATGTTTCCAATATTAAGACCAGTTTTAAGATTTGTAGAGTTTTTGCTTCCAACGAGCCGCTTACACAAAGTCCGTAGCTCACCTGTGTTGATTAAATGTTTTCATGTAAGAATGCACATCAGCATATACTAGTGATGATTGAGAACGTGATGTATGCACAGTAAAGCTTGATTAGTACGTAAATGGATGTAACGAAGGGCCCCAATATCATCAGGAGGGGAAGGAAAGTGCACAGTCTTAAGAATAGCTGACGTTGTAATATCTGATTTTGAATCGGTGAGCTTGCAGGAATCATTTTAGTCGAAGGTGTTGCTTTCTGATAGCAACTAGAGTGTAAGTATACCCCATGACCCACATACCAGTAAGACATAAAGTGGCAAATTCTAAATTGCATATCTTTATAGTGTCAAATGATGAAAAATCTCTCAAACAAAGGTGCTTTCTGCATGTGGATGTCAGTGCATGTGGCTGTGATCATTTGGGCTTCTGACTTCCGGCTTATTTTTCACTATTCATAAATTGTCTTTTTCTGAACTTTTGGCTTTTTGTTGAGCTTTTTTGCCGGTTTTTTTCCCTTATGTGTTTGTATTATATGTAATGGGCTAACATATTTTTTATATTTTTTAAATTTTTTTAAATTTAATTATGCTAAATAAGCATCTGTCAGCTACAGTGTTTTTTCAGCCAGCTATAGTCTTCTCAGCCATAAGCCACTAAAAAAAGGCCTAAATGATCACCACCTAAGGTTGCTAAGTTGCATGTTAATGATATTCTATTCTATCCCCTTGCAGACTCGTACCTATCGGTTAAGGCCCTAATTGGTGTTTAGGATCATTCTATCCCTCTCTACCGGAAACAAAACTAAAGCCATTAGGATCAAACCAATTGAGGAGGTGCAAAATTTCCCTACTCGTTATGTCAATCCCAGCATTAGCATGACAGCATGTAATTAGATTTAGAGACCAGAGTATCAAGAAAGTACGGTACCTATCACAGCTCTCGACAAACTGAATGGAGGGACTCACAAGAAAGCAGCTTCTGAGGCGACCTCGCTCCGCGCAGATCTCCTCTATGGCCGCAGGTTGCGCTCATGGTGCAAGGAGGTGGTGGCAAGTGGCTACGGTGGCGGCGGCCGGAGAGGTCGCCGGAACGAACTAATTCTCTACTCGCACCTGTTGGTGTGAGATCGTTCAGGCTTGGCTACCATGAGCCCAAATTGGCATCCTGCTGCTGGGCTAGGTAAGCCTGGCCCAGTCGTCGAAATTAATTTTATTTATGGGCCAAATTTTCCAATCCATTTATAGGCCTAATTCAGTTGACATCCTAGGCATCAGCCTAACAGATTCAGTATATGGAGTTTCCATATGTGTGGACACTTACCTAAACGTGGACTTTTTTAAAATCCCTTTTCTGGAGATACGACTTCCTACTCGCCTATAAATAGAGGCCAAGGGCCTCATTATTTTGTACACCTCTCGTGCTGATAATAATGAAGAAAGGCTCGGGATTATATCTCTTGTGTTCTTTAATGTTTATCTGAAGGACCATGTAAGTGGGTCCTGTGCAATGCTGTGATAACCATTACAATGTTTGTGAAGTAGTCAATTGGTTTTTTAAAGAGTGCAACTGTTTTGGATTGATTTCTAGAAATGCCAGAAATATTAGAAGTACTGCAGGTATAAGGGCTGTAGTATCGCAGGTGTTCTTGTGGTAGTACTGCAAGGCGGAAGTACCAACGAAGTAGCGGTATATTTTTTTTCAAAGAGATCCAGTTCGAGTTTGTAAAGTGTGGTAGTTCCACTTTGGGAGTGGTAGACCGTAGTGCGGAAGTACCGGCATGGTAAGTGAGGTACTTTCGATCTTCCCAGAAAAATAGGGTTTTAGGATTTGAGTGATGGATTTAGTTGGAGTGACCTAGGTCATTAGATTAAGATTGCATGATACATGTCTTAACTAATGTAGGTCAAGTTATAAAGAACTTGTGTTTGGAAACGATTTCTTTGTCTTTGGATGTGCAGAGTCGCTTGGAGTCAACTATAGTTAACAGCGATGATCGGGGCTAGACTCATGGGGGAGTTGAGGCCCAGAACAATCGAGGATGTTGGGTGAGACGGTGAGTTCAAGCGTGTGACTAGAAAGGTGGGAAAAGTTAAAAGCGAGTTCAAACGGTGGGATGACGCTACGTGGCTTGTACGGGCCAAGTGAACCGTGGTTCGGTAGAACTGGAATAGGAGAGACTTGGCGATGCGTGGCAAGCTATTGGTGTATCTACACGTGGCAAGCATGGCGATTGCTTGCAGTGGTTGGTCATGGCTGAGTCAAGGAAGGGTAATTTGGTAGTTTTATCAAAATAATGGAAATCATCTTAGATTAAACCTGCGGCGCATGGACGATGCATTGGTAAACGATTTAGGTCAAGGGGAGCTGGTTTGATCAACGTGAAACTTGGTCACACCAGCTCAACCATGCGCGTCATCACCTCGTCACCACCTCAGCCACCCTGCTGTCTTTGGCTCATCTTGCTTAGCGTGCGGCATAGACTTCGGGCATTGCCGCAATTTCTCAGCTTGCCCTACCGACACGCGCCTCTCTGCCATACCTCCCTTGCATCAGCTCCTCGTTAGCGGGACAACGTCGTGGTACCTCCTCCGCCACCTTACCTGCACTGCCGCAATTTCTCAGTTTGGACGCCTATATTGTTGCTAAAGTTGGCCGTTTGGTCTTATGTTCGTGAGCAGATATAATACTCTTTCGGTCTATAACTAAATATCTAGGCTGTTGCGGAATGTTCGATAGCCCTGTTACCAAAAACAGGGCTGTTACATGTTTGATATGTCCTGTAATCTCTTCGTCTTCTACTGGCATCGATCAGGACAAGCTTAGTTGCTAAGGCGTACGTAGATGTTTTTGCCCTAGTAGATCGATGTTTCCTGGACGTGTGGTTGTAGATTGGCTTCAGGCGTGCGTGTTGCTCAGGTCAGCGTCTGTCCATCGCCGCCGCAGGTTGTCTCCAGCGACATGGCGTCGGTCCCACGGCCAAACTGCCCAGACAACGGGATCTACAGCACCGGCTGCATCACCTACTGCGCGAGCGAGAGCGAGGCCATGGTTGACGGCAAGTGCATCGGGCTCGGCTGCTGCGAGACGCCTATCACCAATGCTCTCAGCTACATGCCTACATCGACGTCAACTGGGCGAGTGATACCGCCAAGCTCAAGGCTGGTACGTACTAGAAAAGTACAGGTTTCTGATGAAGATTAAAATTGAGAAGCAACGATTTGATGCACGCGTACACGCGTGCAGGCTATCGAATCGCTCGAGGGTGCGTACGTATTTGCCGGCCTGACTCGTATACGACTCCAATGGCTCATGTGCTCAGCAACACACTACCCATGCGTGCATGTAATTAACTCAAGGACGCTGATTAGTACATGAGCATGCGGCCACACAGCAGTACTTGGTTCTGGCTCGTACGTAACACATACATGCATCCATGCACTACTAGTTGCGTTGCATGTACGTATGTTACTATCTTGTCATGAGTACTTGGATTCTACTCTACATGTATAGAGATACACATGCATATTATCATATGCGATCGTATTTTGAGACATATACAAAATTCTCGTCAAACACTTTGAGCTACGTATGAAGCATTCAGGCTACTCTTCAGCGACTCTGGCCCTTGTCAAGCATGTCGTAGAAGGCCCTCGTCTTCCTCTGCTCGTTCCAGAGATGCATCATCACAGACCACCAGCGAAAAGCCCAAGGGTGAGCCCAATGCAGATCTCCTTCACCACTACAAGATGTTGTAACGTAATTTCTAGATCAGAACAGAGTAGATCGCTGCTGAAAAATCCAAACAAAAAGACTTGGCTTGGCTTCATTTACCTAACACGGTGACTTTGGCTTGGCTTCATTTACCTAACACGGAGGAACAGATTCAAAGCACATGGGAACACAGTTTGCAATGAAACGAGCTGATAGCCTATGCAAGCCGGTCACCGATCGATCAGTAATCAATAACAAAGCAGGCTAAAATGTAGAGACAAGAGAGAAGGAATGCGACATGCATGGACAGCCAAGGGAGGCTTCACCATTCGTGCATGGCCCCGGGCTTGACTCCGAAAGTCTGCCTTCTCATCGCTTGTTTTCTTGAGCCCAACTGTAAATAGCCAAAGCAAGAAGGACGAGCCAGCATTAAGGCCAAGGGTGTGGATTTAATTAATTATAGGGGGAGTGCAAATATGCAAGCCCGGTATTTCGGGGATCGAAATGCAGGTCTTGTCCCATGAAAGTCGTCTATGTCAACGTATCCGTGCCATCACGTTCTTTCATCCAATTCGTTTGTGAGACTCGCAGACGTGTAGGATCTACCTTAAAAAAAGTTTAGCACTGCCTAAGCCGTGACATATGACTAGTAACAAAACACTCGTCTAATTGGGTAAAGCTCACCTAAGAGAATTATTTCAAACTATGGTGAGCTCAGCTTCGAACCAAACAGGCACCAAGTTTATAATGTTGTAGTATATTATTTTCCTATGAGAGCCACTAGGTACACTAATTTGTTTATTGAAGCTACACAGGAGGGGCCTGTTCTTTTCTAGGTAGCAGCGATGGTGACAAAGGTGAGGGAGGTGGTAGCTAGCGGTAATTCTAACAGCGGGGAGGAGTCGGTCATTGGCAAGACGAGGAAGTAGACTCTAGTACTACATTGCCAGTTTGCATTTAGTTACACTGGTATATAATGTTTATTGGCCTGAAAAGTAGTACTTTTAGGTAAACCTTTTTGGGTGAAGCGATGACAAAAGTCCAAATGAAATGCTATGCATGCGTGCCCGCTCTATAGAAGAGCTGGACTTTAAGTGAATTTTAGGCCGCAAAGTGTTGCACGGGTGAATGGGATGAAGGAAGGAGGTTGAAGAAATAAAAAGGTTCTAAATATTTTAAGTTCTATTGGGGTGACGGGACCATAAATCACTACCTTTTTATTCTTATGTAGCGCCTCTTCTTTTCAGCTTCTAAACGTTGATTTTCGGATTTTCTACAGTAATTAGCTTTTAAACGGAGTGTTTTTTTAAAGTAGGGTGTAAAAGTTGATTATAGTATACACTATAACGACTTAATTTACATTGACCAAAATAGCACGCGAGTTTTTCTTACTTCATACTCTCTCTCATGAATAATCCAAAAATTATAAACCAAAATAAAAAAGAACAAACCATAATCACTGCAACATTACAAATATTTAAATAACATGGTGACATTCGTGGCAGTTAAGTATAGAAAATGTTGTATCAGTTGATTTGAAACGTTTCAGTATAAAAATGTGTTATTCAATGTATTAGAGTAATAAAAGGAAAACACCTCCCCCCTAAAAGAGAAAAAAAAGAAAAGAAAACCCGTGTCTCCTCTGGAACAGGGTACTTGTTTACAGAATTTACATTCAGGAACAGTGTTTAAATTTGATTGGGCTCCTATTGTCTGGGACATCCGGACTGAAGATTCTTTATATTTATGTGACATTGTAGTTACAACAACATCAAGCACCTGCAATGTTTTTACACTAAGGAATGATATCAAAGATTAGCTCGTTTTGGCTTTTAGCTTCCGGCTTATTTTTCACTATTCATAAATTTCGTCTTTTTTTGTACTTTTTGTAGGATCGTCGATGGCAATCAGAGGGGGTGAATGATTGCAATGCTTAACGGGAGTTTTTTTTTAAGATTTACCTGCAATTAAAGCAAGGACACAAAAAAAACAACAACAAAAAACAGAAGAAGGAAAACTTGCATGCATGAGACCTGACGTCTAATCAAAGATATTAACTATGCAAACCTCAAATCTCTCTCTCTCTCTCCAACTAATGATTCATGTGATGGATTTTTACTTACTGGAGACGTTAGCTTCTCATGCCAAAGATATGATGCATACTTCTGCTAGCTATGCATGTCTATAGTACGATCAATCAACTCAAGCCAAAAGCATTACTTGCATGCAGGCACAGGACAGAGAAAAAGAAATTATTACTTGCCTGCAGGCACAGGACGTCGCTTGCTTTTTCTAGTGATGCAATGCAGCCACACGCAACCAATCTTTATCCTTGCTTGAAAACGACGCGGACGTTCACAACCATCCGAGGCATCAGCGAAGACTTGGCTGCCGCAGTATGACCGAACCGACAAGACTATACAGAGAACCAAAACCAGCGCTGCGCGTTCGGTTCCAAAAAGCTGTCCCGATGATTCGGTCAGCCCCGCCTTTTATTATGAGACACAATCCGTTTCTTTTTACAATTCGGTCACGCCTCCAATACAAACAGGGTGAGACCTCCGAAACCAAATAAGTCTCAGCTTTTAATCCTAATACCACTCGTCCAACTAGGGCCGTCTCCAGAAATTTAGGGCCCAGAGCGAATTGCAAAATAAGACCCTCAATTTTTAAAAAATATTGGTCTAATATAACTAAGACATACTATCGCACAATCATATAAGAAGTAAGATGTAACTTTAATATGTATTACTCCATACAACATTTGAAAATATATCAAATATTAAGACCAAAAAAATATAGTATCGACCTTATGTTCTACTAAAAAGCATCATACGTCTTGTATTTCTTGAAATGAAATCTCCAATTATATCTTCATAATTAATCTTCTCCAAGACATCATTTTCAAGCGCTATTATCGCTAACCCATTGAGTCTTTCTTGTGTCATAGTAGAACGCAAGTAGGATTTCAACAACTTGAGTTTAGAAAAGCTCCTTTCCGCAGATGCAACAGTCACAGGAATGGTTAACAAAATTCTATATGCAATAACAGCGTTAGGATAAAAGGGGCGCTTCTTCAAAAACTTCAGAATATCAAGAGGACCCATAGATTCCTCAAGTAAATCTTGGATGAAAGTTAACTCCGCAAACAATTCCTGTCCATCAATATCTTTGTGTTCTCCATTCTTAAGTGCATCCTCAAGATTAACACAAGCAGCTATCAAATTCTTATCATCCAAGGATCGCAGCCTATCTGAAGTAAACAAGAAACCAAAAGTTTTTTCATATCCTTGATACTGTTCAAATCTCTTGGTAAGTGAAACTATAGCTTGATCAATAACGGCTATAAAATAATTAACCCGAAATGACTCCTCTTCAGATTGTGAAACAATGGATGCATCATCTGCGGCCTCATCAAAGTGTCTTTTTCTTTTGATTTTTCACTTGGGTTGGAACTCTGGATGAATATCCATCTCCATTGCAATTTCTTTTGCAGCTTCCAATGCTTTTGAAAAGCCGGTTTCTCTATACTTTTTGAAAAAGGAAATCAGTCCCTGTACAGACTCAATTGCAACATCAATAAGCATATCTTTTGATTGTAGCTGCTTGCTGATCAAATTAATAGCAGATAATATTTCATACCAGATGATTATTGCCACTAAAAATTCAAAGCTACCAAGTTCATTTTCTGCCAATGATTTAGCTTCACTACTTTTCAATGGGTCATCATCACTTTCAGCCACCTGTAGTAAAGCCTCTCTTATTTTTTGGATCTAAAACCTTATAGCCTTAACACTATCAAGACGACTCTCCCAACGAGTAGATGACAATGATTTAAGAGTCAATCCTGTTATGTTTTCTTTAAGAATTTGCCACCTTTTTGTAGAATTGGCAAATGTCGTATAGATGCGTTGGATAACTCCAAAAAATTCTGTTGCTTTACGACAAGACTTTGCCATATCACATAGTGTCAAATTCAGACTATGGCAACCACAAGCTGAATAAAAAGCTCTTGGATTTATATCCAAAACTTTCTTTTGTACCCCAATATTTTTTCCTTTCATATTGGACCCATTATCATATCCCTGTCCTCTCACATTGTCTACATCAAGGTCAAGACTTTTCAATTCCTCTAGTAGAGCATCAAACAATCCTTGCCCAGTGGTATCATTGACATCCAAAAAACCTAAGAATGATTCTTCAATGCAAACAGAACTTGAAGATGTATCAACATATCTTATTATCAAAGACATCTGCTCTTGGTGACTTGCATCAGGAGTACAATCAAGTATAATTGAGAAGTACTTTGCTTCTTTTACCTTTGCAACAATTGCATACCTGATTGCAGAAGCTAACAAATTTATTAACTCATTCTGGATGGAAGGACCAAGATAATGATCACGGATTTTGTCATTGGTGATGCGATCAACATGCTCTTTGACAACTGGGTCAAATTCAGCCAACATTTGAACTAGTCCTAAGAAATTCCCATTACTTTCTTGGTATAACCTGCTATTAGTGCCACGAAATGCTATATTATGTTCTGCAAGAAATTTAACAATTAAAAGAATCCTAAGCAAAACTTTTCTCCAATGCTCCCTTTCTTTTTCAAGTTCTCTTTGAGCAACTTTATCAATTGTTTGATTCTTCTGGAACCTGAGACGCAAGTCATACCATGTAGCCATATTTGTGACATGTTCTCTACTAGTTTCATGCTCTTTAAGTCTATTGCCAAGATGAGTCCAGTCACTAAATCCGTCATTTACTAACTGACCTCTCACAAGCCCCTTTCTTAATAGTTTGCAGCAAAAACAAAATACTTTATCAAGCTCTTTGCTGTATACAAGCCATTCTCTGTCACAATTTTCTTCGTTTGAGAGAACTCTGGTGTAATGCAATGCAGAAAATCTTCTAGAATATTTGTCTCTTGGACCATGCTCAATAGGCAGGTCTCTTTTAGGACCCTTTTGCACCAAAATATCA
This sequence comes from Dendrocalamus latiflorus, assembly GCA_017311315.1. NCBI lineage: Eukaryota > Viridiplantae > Streptophyta > Magnoliopsida > Poales > Poaceae > Dendrocalamus > Dendrocalamus latiflorus. The sequence continues at coordinate 5,228,809 of CM029642.1, read as the reverse complement.
ATCATTTTACGATCAAGTGCATGCCAAGTTCTTGGATCAAATATATCAGGCTGAAAAGAATTATCGGCATCATGGCCTTCATCAATTTCTATAGTGTGAGCCTCAACCTCTACTGCATCATCGCTTTCACCAATTTCTGTAGTGTTAGCCTCAACCTCTGGATCATCACCTTCATTATTTTCTGTAATGTGAGCCTCGACCTCTACTGTGTCATCACCATGGCTATCATCAACATTAGCACCTGCAATTTCTCTCACAAAAAATCTGTCAAGAGCACCATTTTGAGATTGAGCTACTGCTTCTAGTCTTTGTCTCTTCTTACGCTTTTCAGCACCAGAATCATACTTCCTATTTCTTGTAGACATGACGAGGATTGACTAATTGAGAAAACAAATGTCTTCATGTTTTTTTTAAAGAAGTAGCTGATTACAGAACAAATAAAAATTCTAACCATTGCTGATCAATCTAATCACTAATTAAACCTGATCAACGAAATTCGTAGTTGCCCTGATTAACCAGCCTCTACTCCAACCACAGTATATACGTTAATTTCCTACGTGCGATTGTGCGAAAACAGTTTCTACTTTCTAGCTAGTTACGTAACGTACGTACCGGTCACCGGAGGTCTCCTGACTCCTGGCCTGGGAAGTCTGCGCCGGGTCGCCAGGACTTGCGCTTGGCCGCTCGCTTGCGTCGCCCGTGTCGCCGAAGGACGGGAACGCGGAACGCCGAACGCGCCAGCCGTGGGACGAAGGTGTCGTATGAAGTAGCGGCACCACCGTCGCGGCGTCGCGCCGTAGAATTGAAGAAACGGAGAAACCCTAGCACTGGCACCGTGCGCATCGGCAGGACTCAGGAGCCGCAGGAGGACCGGGAGTCCGGGACCGGCTGTACGTAATAGTGTAATACGTATACGTATCGGTATTGGTTTGGCCGTTTGGGGGCCCTGTTCGATCGCTCATCTCGCACGCCCTGATCAACGGGCCTGCGTCCAACTGGGCCTAGATTTTTTTAACCAGACTTTTAGCCCACTACTATTCAAGGGACCCAAAACCCTTCCTAACACGGGTTTTCACACTTCCAATTTTTCAACTCATCGCGCGTCGAAGCCTCCAGAACCGCACCTCCTATATCTTCTCCACGCATCATCCACCTTTAATCTCCATGTGCTCCAGCGGGAGCCCGACCACCTCGTGACATCCTCGACCGCCCGGACCTCAGATTTCCCCCTCCTAGTCTCGGTCTTCCTCGTCACCGACCATGACCGTCTCCACGCCCAATCTGCACATGCAAAGACCAAAGAATATTTTTTTCCGGCACAAGTTCTCACCAACTTGACCAATATTAGTCCACGCACACACGCACACGCCTCGAATAACAATATTAAGCAATGTTGTCAATTATTCATCATCATAAAAATTCTAGATCTAGCCACATGGTCTAACACTTTTGGCTTTTTGTTGAGTTTTTTTGCCGGTTCTTTTTTCCCGTATTGGTTTGTATTATATGTAATGGGCTAACATATTTTTTATATTTTTATTTTTTTGAATTTAATTATGCTAAATAAGCCTCTGTCAGTTACATTGTTTTTCAGCCAGCTACAATACTTTTCAGCCATAAGCTACAAAAAAAGCTCAAACTGAACCTTCAGCAAGTCGACTAGACAAAATTTTGAAAAGCAGATTGGATGACCAACACGATGAAGTTTTATTATAATCGACCACTAGTTGATATAAACGAAGACAAAATCTTCAAGAAGCAAAAGATAGCAGAAATAAACTTGGACCATACAGTAGCAATTCACCATCTCTATAAATGTCTGTGATTTGCAAATCCTAGTTGAGGCGTCTCCCTGTCCATCTGTGGATACAACGAGGTAGCGCTGTCAGTAGAGCAACCCCAGCTACAGATGGTAATGCACAAACAATTGCAAAAGGGCACCAGTCACTACTATAGAAAAGCACATTACAGACATTTTGGAAACATCACCATAAATGGTTTTTAGTTCTTAACTAGAACCGTCTGTGATAACAGTTATCACAGATGGTTCTTACTATGAATCATTTGTGATAGTCTATTATCACAAACAGTTCTAGTTAAGAACTATCTGTGATGCGTTCTCGCAATATCATAAATAGGGCTCCTTCAATTCATCATTATTCTTTAATTGTGTTATAAAACAGCGCAATCAGATAATGCAGATGAACCAAAACAAGCCTATTTATGATTAGTGTCATGTCTTTGATGGTTTGTTGTTTAGTTTGTAGGGTGCTGTTGTTTTGTTGCTTTAGTATGTCGTTGTAGGTGCGCAGTCATAAGCCGTGGTCGTATGCCGTGGTTGTAGGCGCACAGTCGTAAGCCATGGTCGTAAGCCATAGTCATAGGCGCGCGGTCATAAGATGTGGTCGTATGCGCCCAGTCTGTTAACAGCCATATCTTCATCCTGCAATAAAATATGAATTTCGATATGGGCCAAAATCCTAGACATCCATCAATCATCACAAGAACTAATTAAGGTGCCAATAATTAATTTTCACACGCACAAGCATCAAGATTTACAGAACCGTCTCGACCGCTGCTGATTCATCTTTGCCCTTGACGCGACGCCATATGTACAATTTGATAGAGCATTCAAGAACCCAGCTTAGCATCGCATGGCATTATGGTAGTAGCAACAAGCAAGTAACTCACCAATGGCCATGTAAAGGCTTGGAGCTGGGGATGAAGGTGCTAGACTCGAGCTCCACGGGCTCCTCCTCTGCCACGTTGGAGGGACTACGGAGGACGGTGACGGCAGCATGGAAATTTTTGTACGGATAATCCGTTTTTTATTCGAAAATACATAAATATACCCGCGACAAAATTTTTTACAAAAATAATCTCCAGTCGCCACCCCATTGGGCGACTGCTACCTTTCGCCCAACCGGGAGGCGACATTTAGGGAATCTGTGTACCGTTGAGCGACTACTGCAATCGCTGTACGGTTGAGCGACTTCGATTGAAGTCGCCCAACCGTTGGGCGACTGCAATTGCAGTCGCCCAACCGTAGGGCGACTGAAATTGTGCCGCCCACTAACCCCGAGCACATTCCCCTCGTTCTGCCATTCTACTCATTCATTCTGCCCAGAGAGAAGAGAGGAGGAAGAGGAAGAAAAGAAGAGGAGAAGAGAGGAGGAAGAGGAAGAAAAGAAGAGGAGAAGAGAGGGAGGAGGGGAAGAAAAGGAGGTGAGGAGAGAAGAGAAGTCGAAGCTATTCAATCGATTTGGATCCAGGTATTTTTTTTAATTATGTTGTATTTACAGTCTTCAACTCCCATGTTATTTGACATGTCGTAAATTTCAATCATACATGTAGGCATACATCATTAATGGCCAGTACTACATTGAGAGTGTATTATGGTGTTGGAATCATTCGTGATGGTCCGACTGGTGTGGATTTGAGCGATTTTCCGCAAGTCACTCTCGTACTTCCGGATGACGAGAATGCTCAAATGACAGATGTGCAGCATTGGCTGACCCAGAGTTTTTCATTGGACCCCGAGGTGTGCAGCGTCGTTGTGCAAGGGCTTTGGAGCCGGTCTTCCACTGACATCAGATGGGAGTTGAAGACATTGGTGCGCTCTGGTTCGTGGAAGGGCTTTGTGCAAGGGTGCCGGCGCCGTGGATACGAGTGTGTCCTGCTTGTGCAACCGTGCTCACTACAAGCAGCTGCGCAAGCTCGTGCGTCCGCCTATGCTTCGGGGGGTGCTAGCACCTCGGGCGGGCCGCACGTCGGTGGAGCTGATGAAGTTGCTCGTGATGAAGGCGATGCGGTACACGGAGGAGAGTTAAGGCCGTCAAGCTATACAGAGGGAACTGGGCAAGCCGATGCGGTACATGGAGGAGAGTTACAGCTGTCAAGCTATAGAGAGGGAACTGGGCAAGCTGATGAAGGAGAGCATAATGAGTATATCGTGCAGCAGATGGAATCTGATGACCAGAGGGCATGGGATGAAGAGCAAGCTGTAGAGGACGACGAGGAGGACAGTTCCGATGATGAAGAAGTTCCTATCCCCGAAGAATGGAACCAGTATAATGCGGAGGGTGTTTCCGCACATGATGAGCATGAATCGCCATGGGAGTATCATCAAACAGAGGTTCGGGTGCATGCTATGTTTGCTGACAAGGAAGAGCTGCAGGATGCCATCAAACTTTGGGCCCTTTCAATGCAACGGACATTTCGCGTCGTCAAATCAAGCCAGGAGCAGTACACTGTGAAGTGCGAGCAGACTGGTTGTCCTTTTAGGGTGCACGCACGTAGACCCAAGTATGAGACTCATTGGATTGTGTCCAAGGTGGAGCCGCACTCCTGCATTGTAAACACAGTCTTGGCGAGCCATCGTAACCTGACGTCCGGATTTATCGCCAATTTGATGTATGGGGAGATAGTGGAGAAGAAAGATGTTGCGGCCACACATATTATGCTAGCTATTGAGAATAAATTCAAGTATAAGATTAGCTACGCGAAGGCGTGGCGTGCGAAGCAAAAGGCGTTGGAAAAACGTTTTGGCACTTTCGAAGCGGCGTACGACAACCTTCCTCGTATGCTTAAGGTGTTGCAGCAAAGGAACCCCGGCACGTACATCGCGGTGCACGACAAGCCGTCCATAAGTCCACCGGGATTTGCAGTGTTGCAGAGAGCATTCTTTGCATTTGGTGCTAGCATTGAAGCATTCAGACACATGCTGCCAGTTATCTCAATAGATGAGACCTTCTTGACAGGCAAATACAAAGGGCAGCTCCTGACGGCCATAGGCGTTGACGGTAACAATCAAATATTGCCGCTGGCCATTGCATTTGTGGAGAGTGAGAATTATGAGAGCTGGCTATGGTTTCTGAGACATGTGAGGGGTGGAGTTGTAGGCACCCGACCTGGTGTGTGCATAATCCATGATCGCCACGCCGGTATTATAAAGGCGATACGAAAACTTCAGGAAGACCCTGAGGAGACCTCTTTTTGGCCGGACATGAGAAACCGGTGGTGCAGTCGTCACTTAGGGGCAAACTTTTTCAAGCAATTCCCGAAACAATCTTTGATGAAGCTATTCAAGAGGCTGGCTAGGCAGAACCAGCAGAGAAAATTTGATGCTTTATGGGGGTTGTTGGATGAGCACACCAGGAAGAACGTCGACGAGAGGAGCAAGGGGCCGGTCACTCCTGGGGAGGCACAACCGCAATGCTTGCCAGCAATCGATGAGTCTAACCCAAGTGGTTCAAGAAGGAGGAGCGCGCGAAACATCAAGTGCTTCTCGCAGTGGATCGAGGGGGAACAATTGGAGAAGTGGTCGCTGTTGCACGACACGGATGGCGCAAGGTACGGAATAATGACAACTAACCTTGCCGAGGTGTACAATTGGGTTCTCAGGGGTCTCCGTTCTCAGCCCCTTGTCGCCATCGTGGAAGGTGTTCTTCACAGCACAATCCGCTACTTCAGGGAGAGGCACGCGAGTGCCGCGCTTCATGCGGCCAATCCCGGAGCCCAGTATTCGTCAAAAATTACTGCGTACATGGAGGCGAAGGCACAGAAGGGTCAATTGCACACAGTGCATGTCATGGGCAACAGGGAGCATCGTTTCGAGGTGGTACTCCGTGATAGAGCCGGATTTGGGACATCTCGTTCACTTGTTACTCACGATGTATGCCTTGGAGATCATGCAAACGAACCTAGCTGCACATGCAACAAGCTTAAGTTGTTACACAGGCCATGCTCTCATGTCCTCGCTGCATGCGGGACCGTGCGCATGGATCCTTCTAACTTCATGTCCGAGTACTTTTTCAAGGAGAGAATACTGCAAGCTTGGTGTGGGGAGCTCCGGGGGTTCAGGGCAGTGGGAAACTTCGCCACTTTGGACATTTCAGCGAGGACCTGGGTTCTGGATATTAACATGCTGAAGGGTGGGAAGGGTCGGCGACAGAGCCGACGTATTAGAAATGACATGGACGTATCACAAGCTGGAACATCTGGTGCACGTTGTGGGCGATGCGGTCAGGAGGGGCACACAGCTAGACGATGCAATGCATTTCCGGATCAGTAGTTGGTGTTGTAATGCATGCTAAAATTCATGTACCAGTTGTAAACCTTGTATGTTACATCCCTTTTCTGTAATGCACTTATTTCGTTGAACGTACTGTTTCCCTTTTAAGTATTGCAATTTATTGGTGGCTACGAATCCACTTTTATTACGAAACTACAGGCTCTAAAGTGCATACATAGAGTAATTTATTGCGAGATGACAAAAGATGCCAGCTTTGCCCAGTCACGCACTTACAACACGAAACAACACATACATTGCACTTGCAGGATCTATGGAAAGTACTACACCCAACAATTTTACTAAACACAACAGTCCTACCGCCACAGCATCAACACATCAACAACTACATGAAATAAAATACGACACAACCATAACCCTCGTTACCTACACGCCAAACGAGCCTCGTGGCACCCACATGGAGAATTGCTGAGGGGGCCGCCTCGGACGTGGCTGGCCGTCGTGGGAGTGGCATGCACATATGCAGCTCGGGTTCGCGCAGCAACATGTGGGATCGTAAGAGCTTCCTATATTCACGACCTCCTCGTTGCCCCTCTCGCGTTGCATCTGTTCGCGGAGGTCGTTGTTCTCCTCAGTCAGACTCTCCATTCGGTTCTCCAAGTCCCATATTCGATCCCATAATGTACCCACATAACGATCAACATAACGTTCATGAGGAGGGTCGATCCAGCGGGAGAAGTCGCATTTTGCAATCTGCAAAAAAAAGGACGGTAAACTTCGCGGGTCCATAAGCAATATAAGAATGTAATATTATTACTATTTTGTACCCCGTAGCGTGAGCATCGGAAGAAACGTCGCCCGCCATCGTTCGGGGAATCTAAGATCTGGACGACCGCGTACTCATTGTGTCTGCATTTCGGCCACGCTGGTTGAGCACGCCGACTTGATATCAATCGGTACTGTGGACCGAACATATCCCTCCTTTCTAAGGGAATGTCGTCCTTCGGTGACCCAAATCCCACTGGCCCCTCGGCTTCCGACATGGTATGTTTCACCACGAAAGAGATGGTTCTTCTTTGTTCGATTTACAATGTCATGGGACCCCAACCGTGCTACTTATAGCAACACGGAGGGACATTTAATGCTACACTGGCCTCTGAAAAGCCTACATAGAGACATTTATTGCTACACTGGCCTCTGAAAAGCCTACATAGACTGGCCTCTGAAAAGCCTACATACACTGGGCTCTGAAAAGCCTACATACACTGGCCTCTGAAAAGCCTACATACACTGGCCTCTGAAAAGCCTACATACACTGGCCTCTGAAAAGCCTACATACACTGGCCTCTGAAAAGCCTACATAGACTGGCCTCTGAAAAGCCTACATACAATGGCCTCTGAAAAGCCTACGGAGGGACATTTATTGCTACACTGGCCTCTGAAAAGCCTGAAAAAGCAAAAAGATTCATATGTACTCTCCATGGACTATGCCCACTCACCAGTTCACCTGCCTACATAAAGGCATCCCATGTATTACATACCACAACACAACCTCCTCCTCAAGCCATCACAATACTACTACACAACAATGTCTTCCTGGAGGTCCGACCCTTTTGGAGTGCCGGAGTGGCATGAGCGTCCGAAGTGCCATTGCGGTTTTAGGACGATGTTGTGCGTCTGGACGGATCCACTACCACGAGCCAACTACGGCCGTAGGTACTTCAAATGTCCAGACATGGATGACGACTTCGTGGTAACGACGACAACTAAATCCTTTGTTTCTCGTTATCGTTCTTCAACTTTATCCATGACATCTACCACGACACACATAGGCTTGCAAGTTCATCGAATGGGTGGATCGGGTGCCGCCGGCATGGCCACGGAACCCTCGCGAGGTGGAAAACAAAGGACAATACCTTGTCAAGATGGATCAGGCTCGCGAGGTGGAACGACAAATGCGGCATGAGCAAGAGCGTCACGTGAGGGTGGACCAAATCCGTCTTAAGGGCAAGGAGGATGAGCTGCAAAGGAGGCGGGAGAAGTTAAGTCTGCGTGAAGCAGCCATCAAGCGTCAGGAGGAAGAGCTTCAAGCTCGTGAGGCAGCTCTCAAGACCAAGACTGACAGGAAGAAAGATGCAGCGGAGCCATCTTCAGGGCGCGACAAAAAGGGCAAACAACCACGCTACACCCAGTAGACAAAATGTAATATTCCCTAAGGCATGTTACGACTAGCGGTGGAGTTCTGAACATTACAAGTACAGAGTTCCACACATGCCACTGGTCACATCACTTATCACTTTATGTATCGACCGTTCTTCGGTCAATCGTGCCTAAAAAAAATTGACCAAATTTTTTTTTGCATCTACAACTTACATTGAACATAAACTTCTATTACAACTTTATCTGATTTTTACGCAGTTTATAACTAAAAAATTGACAAAACATACAAAAATCACGCGGATTGCAAACCCTTAAAACATACCAATGTATATATCAAACGTTCTACAGTCAATTGTACTTACAAAAAATTTCTCAAAATTTTAAATGCACCTACAACATACAATAAACATAAACTTTTATTACAACTATACCATATTTTTTTCCAGTTTAAAACTACAAAATTGATAAAACTCTAAAAATTCACGGGGACTGAGTAAAGTCGCCCATCCACTGGGCGACTGCAATTGCAGTCGCCCAACGGTTGGGCGACTGCAATCGAAGTCGCTCAACCGTACAGCGATTGCAGTAGTCGCCCAACGGTACACAGATTCCCTAAATGTCGCCTCCCGGTTGGGCGAAAAATAGCAGTCGCCCAATGGGGTGGCGACTGAAGATTATTTTTGTAAAAAATTTTGTCGCGGGTATATTTATGTATTTCCGAATAAAAAACGGATTATCCGTACAAAAAATTCCGGCAGCATGGGGGGGCGCCTTGCTGCTAGTCGACTTCCTCGCCATCTGCTTCATGCATACTTTGCTTGGAAGATTTGGGATTTGGGTTATGATAGGGAAGGGGAGGGGTGTTTAAGTGGAGAAGAGGTGGATGGGAGATTGGGAAATTTTGGGGGAACGATGGAGTTGCGAGGCGGGAGATGGAAAATTTTGAAAAATTTATCACAAACATGTTCAAACAAAAACCATCTGTGATGTCTTCCATTATCATAAACGGTTTTTAATAAGAATTGTCTGTGATAATTCATAGAAGATTCTTGTTAAGAACCGTCTGTGATAACATAACACATCACAGACGGTTTGTAATCCGAATCGTCTGTGATAGTTATGTATCATAGATGGTTCTAGCCATTACTAGTAATATAGACAGTCACATTTGTAAACCATTTGCGATAATTATAATACTGATGGTTTCTTAGAACTGTCTATGATGATATGTCTAGTATAACTCTTTTTGTAGTAGTGAGTGTATTGCATAATCAACACTTACGAGCAAAAGTCTTCTTTTTACCGCTTCCAATCTGACCAAACTTTTTTTCTCTAATCACCATACTTACCTCTAGAGAGGTAAAAAGGTTGGTAGTGGAACTACCTTAAAAAGTGATGAGGCTATGCCGATATTGAGAAAGATTAAAATGGAAAGGAATAAATGTCGCTTTCCTTCTATGGTCAATGCAATGAGTGCCATGACAAATTAGAAAACGGGACACAAAAGGTTGTCCATTAATTTGGGACTTGGGAGCACGGTGGACACAATTTGTGTCGTTCTCTTTCTACTCTGAACCAAAAAGAAAAAAAAACAATTCAACCGTGCAAAACACTAGAACATAGGATTGCTTTGTTAAATCTTGTTTATTCACGTTAATTCTGAATTTTTGTAAATAATACTTTTTTATTTGAAAATGCAAAATTATACCTATGTTTTAATTTTTACAAAAGTAACCACCTATAGCTTGACCGTTGGGTTACTAGACACTATCGTCCAACGGCCAAATAACATACATGCAGTAACTCTACCGTCGGGCGACAGAGATGTAGTCGCCCAACGGTCAGATGATACGTGTTGATTGCCCAACATATTCGAACTAAGAATCAAACCAACGTGGTCGAAACAACATGATCAATAGAACGTGGTCAAAACAACGTGGTCGACAAATGTGATCGAAACATCGTGGTCAAAACTACATGGTTGAAGATTAGTGAGTGGTCAAAGAGAACAAGGTGGTCGAACCACGTGGTCGAAACATCATGATATAAACATCATGGTTGAAGATTAGTGAGTAATCGATGAGAACAACATGGTTGACTATTGGTGGTGCTATCTCCATACGGTTGGGCGACTGCTTGCTCTCGCCCCATAGTTGCGCGATAGGTTCTAGTCGCCGAACGGTTGGCCGACAGGAGGTTACTTTTGTAAAAAATTAAAACACAGGTATACTTTTGTATTTCCAAATAAAAAAGATTATTTTTAAAAAATTTATTAATTCTCTTGTTCACTATACCATGATTTGTCCACGTGACACCCCGCCCTATGTGAAATTAGCCCCATGTGTGTATGTGCACATGAGGGTGTGGATTAGTGCTACCTTGCTAGTCTAGCATGAGAAGCACCAACATATATACCCATAGATACCATTGGTAACGCCTTCGGTTAACCATTTTGCGAGAAGCGAGGACAAAAGCACAAGCAGGTTGTTACATGTGTGTGGCTTATCTAGAATTGGGTTAGGCCTAAGCCCGTTTGGACCCTAAAGCGTTACAAATGGTATCAGAGCCGACCCTCGCGGTTACACAGGCGCATACGGATCAGGGGCGTGGACATATGACACATGGCGCGTGTGGGTCCGGAGTGAACACATGGCATGGTATATGTGCCAGCACTGGACGCACGAACGTGTGCCAAGAGGGGAGGTCTTGGTCGTTTGCCCCAGTGTGGGTATGTTGGGCCGACGAGGACATCGGGATCTTTGAGAGGGAGTGTATGTGACACCCCATCCTATGTGAAATTAGGTCCATGTGTGTGTGCGCATATGATGGTGTGGATTAGTCTTAACTTGCTAGTTTAGCATGAGAATCATCAACATATAAACCCATAGGCACCATTGGTAACACCTCTAGTTAACCGTTTTGCGCGAAGCGAGGATGAAAGCGCAAGCAGATTGTTACGTGTGTGTGGCTTATTCAAAATAGGGTTAGACCTAAGCCAGTTTGGACCCTAGAGCGTTACAGTCCACCATTCAGTTTTGATGTTCGCTATACCAACTCAATTATTTTACTTAAGACGTGATATGTCCATACCTTTTTTCCCCATCTACCCTGACGGTATCTCCAATAGTATCATCTTAGTTGTCTTTTAATTATATTAAATAAGTAAAATCTTATATAGTGGAGAGAGAAGGTGAGGAGAAATAATACGATGTCTTTTAGTTATATTATGGGAGGGTACGAGATAGAAAGTTATGGTGAAAATAGTATAAAATAGTTAGAGAAATGATTTACTATTGAAGAGATTATTTCAATGCTATTTTTAGATGGAGCGAAAAACTTAGAGATAATCTTAAGAGATAGACTATTGTGCATCCTCTAATAAGACATACAAAGTCAATGGCCTCTAGAAACGAAGAATATACTAGTATTTGGAAACTAAAGCGAGCATTAATTAGCATCAGTGTTGCTTCCCTTGGACGTTAGAATAGGTCTTTTTTTCCCATTTGTGCTTTCTTTTCTTGCTAAGTGCACCTTTTTCCCCTCATATATGATTTTTACTCATTTATTTTGCACGTCCCCATCATTTTTTCACGCATTTAATTTGTTTATTGAAGCTACACAGTAACTTTCTCTATTCCTGGATTTGCATTGAGATTCATAGAAGGTAGGTTTAAGGGGTCATCGCCACCCATAGGGCAAAAAATGTTGGTGATGGCGAGCGGTAACGTGGACTTTTTTCTTATATATGACTTCCACTCGTTTATTTGGCGTGCTCACATCATTCTTTGTCTCTTGAACATGACTTTTTGACTTTTTAGTGCGTGTCAAGAACAGACTGAGCTTTACCTAGTATTGTGAAAAAAGATCTAGTCTCTATCTAATCGTCAGTGATGGCGAACTCTGTATCGAAGACAAACACAAGTTGAGGACACAACGAATTGGAATTTAAACCACTTTTAAGCGCAAGTTGCATTTGCCATTGTCATAGCTTACCATTGTGATCGTTAGGTGAGCAATTAGTGTGAAAGCAGGGCTTGACCTAGGGGCAGGTAAATTAATATGGTCGTTTCCATCTGGGTACAATACTATCGTAGGGAGGTATATTCTATGTTCATTTATTTAACATTGTTTTAGAATACGTGCTGTAATATATTTACGCAAAACTATTAGATTTGCCACATAAAACAATATTAATATATTTGGCATCAAAAATATTTTTGTATTATTACATTCTTACTTGCATATAATTAGAAACAGTAATGATTAAATATGTGTATCGAAGACTATGTTAATTGATGTCTTGTCCTCGCCTTCAAATCGAGCCCAAAACAGCATCTCCTCACCATATTCTATCTCGTGCTCACATCCTCCCTCACCCGAGAGCCACCTAATTTCCACTGCCAACCAAGCTTTGACCATCGTACCAATCACCACCTCTCAACCTAATGATCTTTCTCGACATTTGTCCACTTCACATCGTATTCTACCTATTGATGAGATCATACCTAAAGTTAATTGGACTTTCATTAATGCACTGTGATGAATCGGCCGTTTTCGTTGTTCCCTTCCAGCCATCATCTTTGTCACCTTTCACTGTCTAAGCTTAGGTCCAATATCTTCACAGCAAAGTCTCCTCACTGTCGCCTACTGTTGTTGTATGAGCACAAAACAGTAGGTACAAGATACCTATTCCCCCCTTGAGAGGATATGGACTAAGAGAGAGCCCCCTTGGGGATATGGATTAAGAGAGCTAGAGAGACGACCGAAAGAGAGAGAGGCTAGTGAGTAAAATAATTGGACTTGTCCATCTTATACCTCTTAGGGATTTATATACATAAATGGGATAGAATGAAAAATTTCTATCTTACTCCTCAATAATTACAAAAGATGAGAGTACATAGGTACATTCCCTTTATACTATTAGACCTGTTGCAAGACCTAATCATTTGAGACTTGATTACCCCGCAACACCTACGCAAATGGTTCTTCCTCCTATGTCCCGTTGCTCCGCCGCCACCTGAACCTCCATCGTCGCTCCTCATCTCCCAATTCACCACCACCATAAGCTTATCCTCATCGTTATGGTCCTGTTTTGCCACTTTGCGAAACCACGTCGCCATCTCCCCATCATTGGCCATGCTGCCCAGCGCCACCACCACTGCCCTGCATCGTTGTTTTGTACCTTCCTCTCTCTCTCTCTCTCTCTATGACAAGTGGCCACACAGCAAGGTGCTAGCGTGTACAACTCACGCTTCCGGAGTACATGCATCTCCTGTCGCATCATTTTCATGCATGGTCGTCTCTTATACCGTCGATCCATGAAAGGCATACGTCTCTCCACAATATTCGTGCATGGCCGTAGGAGTGCTCGTTTTCATCTCCTGCTCATGCACAAAGCTCGTAGATTCAAATGACACATCATCATTGATTAATGCTCAAGTCGGTGCAATCAAGGTACCAGGCTTCTAAGATTTGATGAGTAAAATCTAACAACAACAATAACGTACATGTACGAACATACACCAAGGCATCACTGGTTTTCTTATAATATCTCGTCAGTATGGAAAGTAATTTTTTAAACATAATACTGTACGAAATATTGTAGTTCCCAAACACGCTATGGTTTTTCGACAGCATACACGTACGCGCGCACGCGCGCTTGCGCCTATAAATATGCACGCCTAGAGAGGAGCCTGCTGCATACAGCCACACTGCTGCATCTAGCTAGGCACAAGGATCGAAAGTAATCCTGAAAAAATATAGTGAGCATCTGGTTCTTCCCCGTCCTCTAGCTGTCTGGCTGGTGCCGATGAAAAGATCAGAGTTATCAGCCATGCCACAAGTGAACAGCTTGTTCTCCCCCCTCCTCTTTCTGGTGACGATGCCGGCCATGTGCATCGCCGCCGCCGTCGTCTACAGCGACATGGCATCGGCCCCACGGCCCTATTGCCAACACAAGTGCGGCAACGTACCCATCCCTTATCCGTTTGGCATCGGCGACAACTGTTCCGGGCCAGGCTTCGACCACATCCCAATTACATGCAACTACAGCTTCCAACCTCCAAGACCATACATGCGTGGCAAGGAGATCATCAGCATAACAATAGAGACTGCCGAGATGCGCATCTACACGCCCTTGTCGTACGTCTGCTTCACCTCTGTCAACCAATCAGAAGGACTAAAAAGCTGGTCCATCAACTTCACTAGCTCCTCGCCGTTCCGGGTCTCGCCGACACAGAACAAGTTCACTGCCCTCGGCTGCCACACCGTCGCCATGCTTTCGGGCCGTGAAAACAGGACCTACAACACCGGCTGCATGACCTACTGCGCGAGCGCGAGCGAGGTCAAGGTTGACGACGGCAAGTGCATCGGGCTCGGCTGCTGCGAGACGTCCATCGCCAATGATCTCAGCTACATCGATGTCTACATCGCCAACGGTACCGACAAGTACAACGCTGCGTGGGAATACAGCCCTTGCAGCTATGCCTTCATGGCCGAGAAAAGCTGGTACGTATATAAAAGTACAGGTTTTTGATGAAGATTAAAATTGAGAAGCAATGATTTGATGCACGCGTACACGCGTGTAGGCTATCAAATCAACTAAGAGCTATAATGTTTGCTTAATTAGCTCAGGACTACTAGAGCTAGTACCACAACTAACTGCATGTACTTATCCTATTATTCCTATAGGCATGATTTCAACGGGCTGGACGTCGTCGGCAACACGACGTTTGCCAAAAGGATTGGTGGGCGGGGTGTGCCTCTCGTGGTCGACTGGGCCATCAGGAACAGCGGGACGTGCCAACCGGGAGGCGGCGGAGACGCATGTGTGAGTGCGCACAGCAATTGTTTCAATGCAACCAATGGCCCAGGATACTTCTGCAATTGCTCCAAGGGATACAGTGGCAATCCCTACGTCCCCGGTGGATGCAAAAGTAAGTCCGTTTGTTTTGCTTTGTTTGTTTCTTCCTTTTAGAAAATAACGAGCCCCTCAGCTTATTTTGTGCCAAATACCAAGTATTTACCAGTTCTAGATAAACTCCTGTCTTTACTCTCTTTTTTGACAAACTTAAATTGAAAACAAGACTGAATTAGTCTTCAAAAAATTACAATAGGAAACTTGGGGAAAAACAGTTGTTAGCTAGCTTGTGTACTCATTAATACTGTTCTTCAAAACTCCACGAGGCTACACAAATAGATGTACATCAACCGAAATGGATGGAAAAGAAAGTAGTGAAACTGATAGGTAGTCTTACATGTCTGTCTGTCAGTGTTCTTTTTTTCTCTTTCTTTCTTTGTTTTTTGTTTTGTTTTGCAAAAGGGGAGACATCTGATGTCGCTATGAGCACCTCCAACGGGCGATGTACAGCTGGCCGCAAGGATGCATCTATCATTGTGCTAAATTCCACATCGAAGCTTCATTGAAAAAGAACATTCAAATAAGAAAAACATGGACGACAAAGAGAATAATAGTTGAAAGTTTATCTTTTCCATATCTCCTAAAATCAAGTTTGCATATGAAACTTACAGTGTTTATGCTACCCCCTTAATTAGTCATTAATCATCGATTGACTTTGTTTTCTGGTTAGCAAACTTAATATGACCATTTGAGCAACAGTTTGCACAAAAAGAAAGGGTTTCGAGATCATACTATAATTCATTAGTTTCTTAACGATTTGAGGAGGTAGCCTCCAGAGTTATTAATTTCGTCCAAAATGGAGCAAAATTTCTGAAATTTCGCCCCTTTCGGTACCCTCCGAAACAAATTTGATTCGGCCAAATGTTGGCTGAATTTGGTTTTATTTGAAATTTGTTCAAATATCATCCAAATTTTGGCTAAATTTTATCAAAAAATTAAATTTTTTGTCCAAATTTTTGAACAAAATTTCGTTCATTCGTTCATTTCGCTGACGTCCAAAACTTTTGCCCATCCAAAACTTTTAACCCAGGTAGCCTCTAGTTAACTGCTACATGCAATTGGATGCCCTGACTCAACAAAGGCATGCAACACCAAAGAAATTGAAACACACAGTAATTTCAGTTATTAATAACTCTTTTATTTAACATCTACTGTATTTTCTCCATTTTACAGATATTAATGAGTGTGAGCTTCGAAAAAATAATGCATCCATTTATGAAAAACTATACCCTTGCCATGGTGGGACATGCCATGATGTTGAAGGTGACTACAAGTGTAAATGCAATTTTGGACGAAGAAAAACTAGTGAAAGTGACAAGGATTGTGAACCCGTACTGTCCAAATCAGCTATAGCGGTGATTGGTAAGGCCCTCTTCATATAATAATTTGTCCTTTTATGGTTTGTGAAATCTTAACTAACACAAAACAATAACAACACAATATATGTTTTCAGCAATAACCTGTGTCATCTCAATTTTGGTCATCCTGCTAATCTTCTTTCACACGGAGCATGAGCAAGGGAAGCTTAGAGATCTTTTTGAAAAAAATGGTGGTCAACTAATTAAAAACATGGGCATTAAGATTTTCACAAAGGTTGAGATGGACCAAATCACAAAGAATTACAGCACAATCCTTGGAAAGGGTGGCTTTGGTGAGGTCTACATGGGAACTATTGACAACAACCAACAAGTAGCGGTCAAGCGCTCCATTATAGTTGACGAGGCACACAAAAAGGATTTTGCAAATGAGATTTCCATTCAATCTCGAATCAGTCACAAGAATGTGGTTAGACTCTTGGGTTGTTGCTTGGAGACAAATATTCCAATGTTGGTCTATGAGTTCATCCCTAAAGGGAGCCTCTACGATGTGCTTCACGGTAATATTACTAATGATGGTAATATTGTAAAACATCCCCTCTCACTACAAGCACGTCTAGGAATCGCTATTGAATCCACAGAAGCGTTAGCCTACATGCATTCATCTGCTAGTCAAAAGATCCTTCACGGAGATGTCAAGTCAAGCAACATTCTCCTGGATGACAAGTTCACACCAAAGGTGTCAGACTTCGGAATATCCAGACTCTTAACTATAAACAAACACCACACTAAGTTCGTGATAGGGGATGCAAACTACATAGATCCTGTGTATATGAACACAGGCCTTCTTACGGAGAAGAGTGATGTATATAGCTTTGGAGTTGTGCTCCTGGAACTCATCACCGGGAGGAAGGCAAGGTATGACGGTAATAAGAGCCTCCCATTAAATTTTGTTAAGTCTTACACGACAGAGAGTAGGGCTAGGGAGATGTTTGATGAGGAAATCACATCTACTGAAGCCATAGATTGTCTTGAGATGATTGGTAGCATCGCAGTTCAATGCCTCAAAGAAAATGTGGATGAGAGGCCCACCATGAAGCAAGTTTTAGGGCATCTTCATTTGGTTAGAAAGGAATGGATGCAAAGGCAAGCTAGGGCAAATGATTTGCGATCAAGTTGATGAGATAGCCATTGACTTTCCTCCTCTGACGCCTCAGTTGTCTCCAATGTGAAGCTATTGCATGATGTTTTCTTCCTCTAACACGAGGTGATGAAGGTGATTGCTTGATATTTCATATTATGGTAGACTTAGTGTTGTAAGATAGAATAAAGCCGCTTGTAAGTTGTAAGATTTATGTAAATGAAGGTGCTTGTGAGATTTATGTAATACTTATTGTTTTGGTTAAGATGTGCACATGTAAGTTTTGGTACACTGTGAAGAACGTCGACCCCACTTGGACTTCTTAGGAGCGGGCCGTTGAGATGACCCACCCCTCTCACTATAGCTCCTCTTCTAGTCACCACCAGAAGCACTCGGACCACCAGAGGGTTGCGACCCTTTAGTGAAGTGCATCTCCATCTCCATCCCTCTGGCCTGCTCGACCACAGACCTAAAGTCACGTGGCGCAGTAGCACCCATAACATGCTGATACTCATTAATGAGTCCTCGGCGGAACCTTTTTGCCTTCTCAAGGTCACTACTTGCGACCAATGGTACGAAGTGGATCAAGTCATTGAACCGCGCCTCGTACTCAGCTACTGTCATCTTTCCTTGCACAAGGGTCGACAGTGCAACCTACATACTTTCCACAAAAGACTCTGGGTAGTACTTCACCTTAAACTGCTCGACGAAGACCTCCCAGCTGGCTGGACCATGGGCAAGGGTCCTGGCTGAAAGGACTCCATCCCACCAGATGTCCGCCTGACCTTTCAACTGAAAGGCCACAAGCGAGCTCTCAGCTGTGAAGTCATCTCTAAAGCTTCGAATTGTCTTCCCATATAGCGCAGCCAATCTGCAGCTTGAACCGGCGTACCCGTCCCATCAAAGGCATCCAACCGCAATGCCATCCATTCGCGAAGGCCCATTCTTGGCTTTGGTGCGACTGAAACGGCAGTCGGGACAGTGACAGGTACGGCCGCAGCAGCTGCAGGCGCTTGTCGTCGTAACGCACAAACCTCCTCTATGAACTCCTGCAACAAGGCTGAAGACCTTGCCTGATCCCCAGCTACAGACTGCTCAGCAGACCCAATTTCACGTCGGGTGCCTCCTGCTGAACCTCTAGCGATGGCTCCGCTTGGGCACGGCCATGACCACGGCCTCCACGGCCTCGGCTCGCACTGCGACCACAACCTCTACCTCTCAGCATCTCTGCTCACAACAGAGAAGCAATCACACAATCAACCCACAATCATCAACTTTAACAATACAAATCTACAACATAATTAGGGAAAACACATATGCAATGCAAATCCCAAACCCAATCCTACTGTGCAACAAAGTGTGTCATATTTTAGTTTCATAATTAACCTAGGTTATCAATTTATCTTCACCACGGACCTAACGCCCACTCTGATACCAACTGTAATACCCCAACCCTCCACAGGGTCTAAGATGCTACCACCACACCCTTACCAATTCAAAAGTGTTGCTAATTCAACTTTTAGCAGCACCTACTCTGTTCTTTTTATATCCTTACCCACCGGAAGCAAACCACAAATAACAGTAGGATAATTGCAAAAACAACTAACTTCATATTTCACAAGTTATAACATAAACAGAAACGGTGGGCTCCACGACCATGGAGACCCGCCATCCTGGCTCGCAAGCAAGCTAAACCAAACAGCGAGCCACAAGTCTTAACATAATATTAAACATAAAAACTCAGTGTACGGCTAAACTGTTATTTCATATGTGCAGTGCCAAAAGGACTGTCCCCATTACATGCATGTCGTCATCCTTCACCTAAAAACAACGACAAAGTAAGGGTGAGTCCGAAGACTCAGCAAGCACACGATAAAACAGTAACATCACTTTAGCAATTCAATCAATTGCATGAACTGTAAGTTGTAAATCCACTCTATGACTGTAAACTGTAAATTAAACCTGTAACTGTATACTGTAAATCAATTCTATGTCTGTAAACAGTAAATCAACGCTGTAACTATAACTGTAATTGTAAATCAAATCTGTCTGTAATTGTATCACTTTCTCTGTCACTTTCATGCAATGCAATATCATGCAATGCATCTGTATGCCCTATAACTGTAGCTTATACTGGTATAGTGGAGTGTCCACCCGTCGATGGACCACTCATTTGCCTACCTCTGTAGGTCTTATTCTAGAGCACTCCGGACTAGTCATTTGACTTTCTCACCGACATGTCTCTCATTCAAGAGCACTCCGGACTAATCCTATGACTTTCTCACCGACCTTGCTCTTATGCATTTTGCATGATGCAATATGCTTCAAATATGCATATCTAATCATAAATATTACTCATCCAGGTATGATTAGCACATAATCACACACATCTCATAAATACTATTGTTGTGGCTATAGGCCAAACAGTGAAGAAGGGGACTAGTAGAAGGGGAAAAGGAGAGTTAGATCTGTGGGAGAGTTGGTAAGAATGAGAGGATGTCCCTCCCCCTGCCCCTCCTGGGGTTTATATACATGAGTGGGGTAGAATGGGAAATCCCCATTCTATCCCTTAATATTTACAAAGGATGAGGGCACATTAGTATATTTACATGAGTATATTCCTCTACACTATGGGGCCTATTACATATTACGCCAGTTGCAAGGTCCAGTTACGGGGGGTTGGGCCACCCCCACAACAACTGTAAATCATGGCATGGGAACACGAATAACAAACATTTGCCAAATTTTTCTATTCTACCATGCACTTGCCTGTTAACCTGGCGGACAGTGCGTGGACGACACAAGACTCGAACCGCCACCTGAATAAGCATTAGCTATTTCAATTCATTACTCGTGCAATACATTCAAGTACAAGCAAATGACATCGCTCTAACGCCCAATTTGACATAACTCATTCCTGTCCCACCAGGCAACACCCCATTGTCCCGGTGCTTAATCAATTCGAACGTTTAGCGATTTCATCATTTATACTCGCCGATCAAACTCTACACGCTTAATCTCACTTTAATTAGTTACACTGTCTAATCTCAATTTATTCTCTCCTCCCTCCTCTGCCACGGATCGATCAGGTCAACAATGGCAGTACCGATTGCACTGACCAGGTATTTATATTCATAACGATAATTAAATGGTCTCATGCATCAATTCTAATTATCGGTATACTACTTATACCCGACTCGGCAAATAAACAAGGGTTTTCGAGGCGTTACCCTGCCCCGAGCGACCGGATCGGGACACTGCCTTCCTCTGACTCAGCCGGATCGGGTAGATCTGGTGACGGGTCGGACTTTCCCCTTTTTTCCTCTCTTCTCTTTCCTTTCTCTTTCCTTTCTCTTTCTCTTTCTTCTTTTCTTTTTCTTTCTTTCTTTTCCTCCTTTCTCTTTCTTTTCTCTCTCTTTTTTTCCGGCCGGCACTCTTCTTTCTTCACTGTCGGCAACACTCTCTACTTCTTTTCACTGCCACGGCCGGCGCTCCCCCTTGCTCCTCACTCAGGCGACTCCCGCGCTTTCCTCCTCCCTCACCGGCCGGCCCCTTGCCTTCCCCTCACGGGCAGCTCCCCGCTCTCCCCTTGACCCCTTGCGCGGCGAGCGCCTGGGCGGAGCAGGGGAGCGGCAGCGGCTACGGGGCGGAGGGAGGCAAGGCGCGGGTGGTAGCGCAAGGGCAAGCAATAGGCGGCGGCAGCAACGGTGGCGCGCGGGCGGTAGCAACGGTGGCGCGGGGGCGGCAGCGACGCGTGGTGCGGCGGCACTGCAGGGCAAGGAGCGGCAGCACGGGCAGCTGGTCGACGGCGACGCGCGCCCAGGGGAAGGCAGTGGCGACGGCGCACCCGAGCGGTGTCTACTGCAGGGGCGGCGACACCGGTGGCTAATCCACGACGGCGCGTGGGAGAGGGCGGCGGCGGTTGCCGGAGACGACGAGCGCCGTCGCCGGCGAGCTAGCGGTGGTGACGCCGGTGGTTACGCAAGCGGCGACAGCAGCGCACGCGGGGGAGCAACAGCAGGAGCCAGGTGAGAAGGGGAAATAAAACTGACTTTTGCTTCTTCCCTCCCAGAACTTTCTCTTATAGGTGGCACGACATGGGCCGGGTTGGGCCGGGCTGGGCCGTGCCGGTCCTGGTATTACAGGAAGAGGATAATGCGGTAGAGCTGGGTAGGTGAAACAGTCGAGACCCGGGGGGATGAACGCAGTGCCTGAGGCATACGCCGGTGTGGGGGTCGGGGTTGAACGAACCAGCCAGGAAATACGTATAGGATCGACTGTAGTAAATGCGTGTATATACATATGGTCGTATATGTGTATAACCATCACGGTGCTGAACTAACAAAGTAACATATGAAATGCTTCAAAATATATCTTTTAAATGCGACAAAATACCTGTAAACAGTGTTTCGTGACGACGACAACCAGAAGAAATCCTCATCCAACCCGGTGATAGCTTCATCTATGATAACCTGAGGGGGAACTCTTTTGTATCAGATACCTTGCAAATTTCACATTTATATGATCTTGTCTTTTCATGGAAACAAGAAATACAACCAATGATACAATAAACACAGATGTCAAAAAATCGTCCATTCAGAACACATATATTTTGAGCAAACCTACACTGTATTTTATTACAATAACAACTCAGAAAGATGTTTCAGTCCAAGTAGAGTTGAAAGTTGACCATATATCTATTACTAATAGTGTAACACCATCAATTTACTCTTACAGAATGTGGGCAGGTCTGGAAAAGCTCAGGAAGATGGTAGGTTAAGTACATAATGTTAGATATGAATATGCAAAGTACAGATATTTGAAATTCAATTTAACCATTATGATACTATCTTCACCAGCATACATCCTTCAAGAAGCGACATGGTACAAACGAATAGTTAGAGATTAAAGAATTTTCAATACATCGTAAACAATCTTACTGTTAAATCTCTTTTTCGGTATCTGCATCTCGTTTAGGGCATAGAGGAAGTTCTTGATGTTTTCAGCATTAAGCCTTGCCATATACTGCAAGCATATTTGTGCTATTAAGAATTCTTAAGCGCTTAAGTACAGAATGTTAGATATGAATATGCAAAGCACAGATATTTCAAATTCAATTTAACCCTTATGATACTATCTTCACCAGCATACATCCTTCAAGAAACGACATGGTAACAAGAAATTTACATTACTGATATGTCTGTTTCCATTCCAATGCATGTAACAGCATTATGCACAAACCTAGTAAGCTTGAGTGATTCCTCTTCTGGTGCCAGCCTCACTGCATCAAACAAAAGAAAACAGCATCACTTCTTTGAGATTACAGCAATAGTAGGCCCGCAGCCATACTTGAAGATGTTGAAATTTAAGCAAATCGATATATGCATGTTTTTTAAGCTATGGACAGTCTAATGATTCTGAAGAAAGATAGAAGACTACAGATGACTAAGAGTACACACATCAGCTTACAAATGAAAAATTAGAGATTAAAGAATTTTCAATACATCATAAACAATCTTACTGGTAAATCTATTTTTCAGTATCTGCTTCTTGTTTAGAGCATAGAGGAAGTTCGTGATGTTTTTAGCATTAAGCCGTGCCATGTACTGCAAGCATATTTGTGCTATTAAGATAAATATACTAAAATGAATTTGAAGATAGTACATTGAGATCTTAAAGCTTACCTGAACAATAACAACATAATATTTAGAATTCTTTGGGTTGCTGCAGTCAACAACATCAGCAGACAGCAGCAGCCAGGGTATTCACCTAAGAAAGGGTGGATATACTTCAACATCAGCATTAACGTTTAGGCTTCATCATTCTCCGATTTAGGCATAAACAAACCCAACAACCGAGCACGAACAAAAACCCAGACCAGAAAGCACGGTCCGAAAAGGTAGAGCAAAAATCAGAAGCAATCGAAACGAAACCAAGGACACACGACCAGATCCGCAATAGGCAAAAGCAAAATGGAAATCGAAAGAACTCGAGAGGCAACCAAAGAGGAACAACGGCGCCGCAACAAGGCAAACCCAAAGGAAGTAGGCCAACCAAAGAAGAACAACAGCGCCGCACCAAGCCAAATTCAAACGAAGCACACACAGAAAACACAAGAGGGAAGTTCAAACCAGGGCTGGGGAAGGCAACGGCGAGCGATTTCTGCACGGCCGGAACCGGAGAAGGAAAGGGAACGGCGAGGTCCGTCGAACACCGCAAGGACTGACCGAAGCGAGGGCCGCACGGCAGGTAATGCAAAGTAGGTGGAACAGGCGAGGCGAGGTGAGGCCATGGGGGCATGAACGGAGCGTTCGAGGCGCTACCGGTCCCACGCGGCACGCCGAGGTGCAAAGCCCAACAGACGGGAGGGCAATCGGCGGACTCGTACGGCCAATTCCTTGAGCTCGCTCCGTTCAATTAAGCTGAAAAATAATAACTTGTAATTAAAATTATATTATAATTAATTGAAATTATACTGTAGCTGAAGATAATTTATTTGGCGTAATTAAATTTAAAAAATTTAAAAATAGAAAAAATATGTTAGCTCATCACAGACAACGCAAACGAACACAGAAAAAAAGAACCAGTAAAAAAGCTCAAAAAAGCCAAAAGTTTATAAAAGACGAAATTTATAAATAGTGAGAAATAAACCAGAAGCTCAAGTCGAAATGAGCGAAGTGTTAGAAAAGCTATGATGATATGATGTCACAGACGCGGCATATTGCAAACCGCCTCCCACCCCCTGCCCATGGCCCATGAGCGCCCCACCCCGCTGCTTACTGTTTGAATTGAAATGATTACCCACGAATTACAAATTTCTATTCGATCGCGTTGTAGAAGAGGCGACAATATCGAATTGCAGGAATGACTAATTGGCAACCACGTAGTCTTGCAGTGCTAACTAATCTACCATTGAATGTTTGGCAATTTGGTCATGTTTCTACAATTCTACAAATATAGCATGCGCCCGAGTGGAGATGTTATGAGGCGATAGGTACACCATCTGAATTCTCTCTATCGCCTATTCGGTCTGCGGTCCTTTTCTGTTGTTTCGAATCAACTATGATCCCTTCTGAAAAAAAGGAAGTGTCTATTCAAAAACCAACCGAAAATAAATGAAAAAACAGGCTCGAGAATGCTTAACGGGTCTATGAAATCTTACCGGGCTTACTTCTTGGGTTTTATTTTTATTTTTTGTAGGATTTCTGTTGTTGCGGTTGGGCCTTTCATTTTCTTTTCTCTGGTCCTTTTTCATCGTGGCTATTGGGCCTTCTCGCATTAGGCCTTTGACATTGACAAGCGCGACAAAGAATAAAAAAAAGAGCTTGGACTGTGATGGTAACAGCGACAGATCATGCATCCTCCTAAGCAAAATTGAATTGATCATAAAGAAAAAAATAAATAAAGAATACGCAACGAAAGAAAACAGAGCGCAATGGGAAAGGATCAAGATGAAAACGGAAAGAAAACAATGCCAAGAACCCAGGTAAGCTGAATCCAATGCGTGGCCTAGTGACAAGGTTGACAATCCAAAAGAAAAGGGAAACTTGGAGATTGATTCCAGCAATGCGTCAGCCTTGAATTCCCTCCATGTAGATTGATTGCTCCCGTAGATCAAAACTGAACCAAGAATACTAAAAAAATAAGAACGTAGAATTCTCCCGATGAAACCCTGAGACAGTTTATTTGAATCCAGAGAAACTAAGCTTGCCTGTACTTCATCTTGTCCCACTACAGTTCAGTTCTCTTCTGCAAATTCACCTATCGTTAATTTTCTTTTTCTGCAAATATAAACTTCTTTCAACTTGATCCACGGGTGCACTGCTTCTACAAAATGCTCTAATAAAAGGTGCTCTAAATAAATACTGCATCAATAAACACTGCAATTAAATAAGATAGATAAAGACTGCATCAATAAACACTGCAATTAAAGAAGAACAAACATCTTCAGATCAAAACTGCTGAAAAACCAGCCATGGGTTAGTACTCTTTCAAATCACTCTTTGCCTTTCTAAAATATGGTAATGGGAATATAAATTTCACTAGTACATGTCCTTTTCTTTTAAACAGGATGACAATTGGAAAAACACTGAAGCAACTATGACCTAGTACAATACAGAGCTGTGGCAATACTGTATCTGAAAACAGAGCACTGAAAATAACAGGGATGTGAGGAAAAACATTCTTGTAAAAAAGAATATGCAAACTATTTGATGTAGACTAGGACACAATTGACTGTTGGGTTCCAACTTGGAACGACAAACGTAGTCCGATCCAACAATGGTCCAATAATCCAATCGCAAACTGCACGAATCACACAGACAGATATGAAGGCTGCAAAATCGACTGATAAATAACAAACAACAAGGCAACTGAGATTTAGCAAAACTGATCTACATTAGTTAAGGTTTCTTCATCATCCATCCTCCAGAATACCTCAGGGCAGTAGTAATCTCCATAGTAGATGGCAGCAGAGGACAGGGGACATTGCTGCATGCTTTCTCCTTCCCTTCATTAATGGCCAGCATGGCAGGTGCCATGATTTCCCTCCATATCCATCCATGACACTCTGGTTGTCCCTAAGTACACTTGTGATGCAGCCACTGCCATTACGAGTGCTTGCCTCCGTCCATCCCGATGATTGGTGCAGTCCCAAGAAGGCATGTTTGGCGTGTCAACGATGATGAGGAGGACGATGGCGAGATGTTCATTTTCCTCTCCTGTGCTTTCTTCCTCAGGTGTGTTCTCCAGTATTTCTTGATCTCATTGTCTGCGCGCCCTGGCAGCCTCTGTGCTGTCCTAGACCACCTACACAGAGACAGCGAAGATGACGGTGCACGATGCTCCTTTTGAGGAAGAACGAAATTGATTGACGGGAAAATATACTTGAAGGCTATAACACGCCGTGACGCAAGTGGTTTGGGAAGAAGATCACCGGATTGGCCAGAATGACGAGGTGGACGCGGCGGCCGGCGAGGTACGGTGCGGCATCGCGAGGTCGGGGAGGAAGCTGATGGTGTGGGAGTGTGGGGAGATGAAGGAGGGCGAGATGGCGATCTCGGCGCTCGCCTCGGCTGCAGCTTTTATGGAGGGCCACGCTCGCGAGAAGGCGGGGACGAAACGGAGAGAGGCGAGACAGAGTGTGAGCTGCTGCTGTGTGCGTCGACGCGGCAGCAGTGCGAGGCGACGCGTGATACAACGAAGGCGAGGCGCGTGCTGTTGAGGCGAGGATGACGTCGACGTGGGCGGCGGCATGACTACAGCGGCTCGGGCGTGTGGGCGCGAGGCTGCCGGTGAGAGAGAAGTTGGGCCGGTGCTTCGCTGGTGGCTGGAAGGAAGGGCGAGGGGAGGCGGATTTAGCCTGCATGGGCAACTCAGGGAGATGAGCAGCTTCCGGAGACATGAGGGCCTGTTCTAAAGGAACTGGTTTTTTTTTTTTGGTGCCTATGGCTGTGATTTAAGACTTATAATTAAAATTTTTAAATTTTGGTCTGTTCATGAGAGAGAATACGGAGAAAGAGATACTCGTTTACGATTTTAGCTGGTACAGATGTTGAGTTTTAACGTGTACTATAATTAACTTATAGACTCTATCTTTAAAAAATACGTCGTTTAAAAGTTAGATACTTTAGCAAAAATCAAAAGCCATTCTTAGAAGCCGCAAAAAAACAAGACTTGTCCGCGATATCCATAGCAGCACACACACGTTGGGCCCTCGGGCTTCATTAATTCAGAAAAGTTACTGCAGCAATTGAGCCCAATTATCCTCGCCCAAACCAGTACAGGGTGAGTTCGGATTGGCTTAAAATCGGTTTATGCTCGTACTGTGTAATTAGCTTTTAAACGGTGTATTTTTAAAAAAAGAGGGTTAATAGAAAAATTGTAGTAAAAAGTGTACTGAGTTCAGCTGCTGTATCGGCCAAAATTATATGTGACTATTTTTCTATGGTACTATCTATTTTTCTATGATATTACCTCTCGTAAACAGTCAGAATTCAAATATTTAAACCATAAACCATAAGCCAAAAAAAATCCACTCATAATAAAATTCTTCATCGTAAAAAAAAAAAAACACTGGCAGGCGCTATCGGTCGCGGCGGTGGCGCGGAGTTCTCGTCCGCCTCACAATACGACGAGGCGAGAGGAATCACAACAACCTCATCTCATTTCCTGCTCGGATATAGTAGGTGGCATGTTTGATGGTTCCGTGCTGATGCTCGACATTTTTCAGAGAAGATATTTATACTGGAGAATTTCTTTCTTCGATCGAAAGGTTCCACACCCAGTTCTACGGATTTCTTAACTTCTGTGCAAAACAAAAAGGTATTATTTCTTCTGCAGTAGGAACCTATTTCTGCAGACTGCAGCAATCCTGAAAAGATGTGAATGTGAAACGTAAGAAGTGCATTTCTATACTAGCAACTCAGCAAATGCAAATGACTAGTGTAACCCAGGGTTTTCCAAATCGGCCGAAAATCGGAAATATCTGTCCGGTAAAATTTGGTATCAGTCAAAAAATTTTGTTTTTACATGATTCTTATCAAACATAAAGGAAATTCATAACCATTTCAAATCAAATGTATGAGGTGGTAAGGTCTTTGGCCTTGGAGAAAGAGGTCTTGGGTTCTAACCCTTCAAGCTGTGTTTTTCATTTTTTCGTTTGGACTTCAAAAAAATTCAAATTTTGATTTGAAGTTTTCCGAAAATCAGAAATATCGGAAATTTCAGACCCCCAGTAAATTTTCAAAACAGATTTTGAAACCCTGCTGTAACCGAGGGGCTCGTCAGTTAGCTGCTCTCAGCAAGTTTATCTTCCCTGTTTGATTCTGTTATGGAATGGATGCATTTTGTATTACAGGAAAGTCTCCAGAAAATAAAGTATCGTGCGTTGGTACGTGACGTTTGTATTTGCATCGACTGAATCCTGTTGCCATTTGTGTTTGGAGTTTGGGGACGTGACATAATTGCTCCCCAGTTGGTGACTGATGTGTTGCTCCCCAGTTCATTATGGTTGATCTCAACCCTTGAAAGAATTTAAGTAGGGGACGGTGAGTAGGGGACGGTGTTTTCTTTACGGAATCAAGTTACTTTGGAGCAAG
Organism: Dendrocalamus latiflorus; assembly: GCA_017311315.1. Lineage (NCBI taxonomy): Eukaryota > Viridiplantae > Streptophyta > Magnoliopsida > Poales > Poaceae > Dendrocalamus > Dendrocalamus latiflorus. The sequence goes on along the minus strand of CM029642.1, from coordinate 5,200,143 downwards.
TTTTCTTCCTTCACACTGTTGTGCTGCAGTTAGTCTGCTAGCTTTGGAATAATGCTCATAGCTACTGAACTTGTGGCTGGTTCTTCATGTTGTTGTATTTGCAGTTAGGTCTGTAATATCCTCTTCAATTGGACTTGGACTGCAATTGTGATCTTAATCGCAAAGGTAGTGTATACTGGAGAGTGTGTTGATCCAAAACCCCAATGCTGCGGATTTATTAACTGCTACGCGAAAGTACATTTATTTCTTGTTCTGTAGGAACGCATTTCTGCAGCAATGTGGGGATGGGAAATGTGGGGACTAGGGAGGATACTCCCACAGTAGGAACTAAGGGCTCACCTGTTAGGTATGTGGTGATATATTTCTATTCGATCGCTTATGGAAGAGGCGACAATATTGTATTGTAGGAATGACAAATTGACAACTGCCATGTGATTAATTTAGATGGTATCACAATGTGATACCATCTGAATTTTGCATCGCTTATTTGGTCCTTTTTCTGTGAGTTGAGTATCAACTATGATCGCTTCTGACCAAAAAAAAGTTCTCTGCATGTCAGTTAAATTGAAGACATCCAATGTATGTAAACAGTAAAGGACATACATGTTTTTTTCCCAGAAATCATCTAGAGAGAGATTCTAGTCTGATAATAAGGTCCACATTCCGTACCAAATTCTTTGCATAATGATGTGACAGATCTTTGTTTGGGGTCATTAAGCTTTAGGTATCTGCAAATGCTTACCAAATTCTTTTAGGTATTAGGGAACATGATAAGAACGTTTGCTGCACTGCATGAAGCTTGAAAAATCTGTACGTAGATTTTTTACAGCAAGGCATCGCATCACTTGTATTTCCAGATCGATGTTGGTTGGTTACATTGGAAAGTTGCTTGCCGTGTTTATGATTTCACGTTACTATGTATTTTCTGATTGAGTTTTCAACTTTAATTGTTAAAAATGGGTACCAATGAATTTGCATCTTGTCTAGTTTGCTACGTAAGGGTTTGGGAGGGAAGTGTTCTTATTTAGTTAATTTGGACTGCGCCGGACTCAAACAAAGTTTCTTGCCTTTCACATTGCCCTATAATCCACGGCATGTCACCATGAGAAACACAACAAAAAAGAATGCAGAATATAATAATAATTATTCAAATTAAATTCTCGGCTCACATTAACGAGCCATGACATGTCACGCGCCATCACGTAAAACATGAATGCTAGCTAGTAGAAAACTACAATAACATTTCGATTCATGCCGAATACATAGTTGATCTGTCAGCTGCCCCACTACATGTCTACATTTGTCACGTTCCTACTTGCCCTCGAGATCGAAAAATTACAATTGAATTCATTTGCACTGACTGCATACCTTAGTTGGCTCCCTTATCTTTATTCCTAGCACCGCCAACGCCTACGTGCTCTCACGCGCACACACACAAAGGTAGGAGATACATAAGAAACCATATATCTTCTTAAGAAAAACGACCCTTTGAATATATGGGTCGATGACTAACATTCAGTGCCTTGTACATTTGCCTCATCGCGCAGCCCCATTGACGCCGACAAGCAGGAGGGGGCAAGGCCTGGGGTTTGATGAGAATTCTCACATTTGGATGTCGGGCGATTGGCTGGATTCCTTAAGAGCAAGGCTAATAATACAGTTTTCAGCTGGCTGTATGGACACTTACAGCCCACTTATCAGCCCATTCATATAGTAGTTTACAGCCAGCTGAAGGCTGTATGACCCACCCCTTTCTCTCACAAAGTTTCTTGGTTCTTGTGCTTCAGCTGGCTGTAAACTTACAGCCCACCTCTATTCTCTCTCCTCCTCTCTCTCCTCCACCTCAGCATACAGCCTACTAACAGCCTCCTATTATACTTGCTCTAAGTGGTATGCAGGCCTGCGATTCTATGATCTTGTAGTCTTTTCAGGAGGCAGCGGTGGGCAGGTTCACTGAAAAGGGTTAACATTAATAGGCAAAAGTGGTCCAATTGCAGCCCAATACAGCCGGATGAGATGAGCAGCTGCGTGGCGAGCACAAAGAGAACTATTTAGTTCGCCTTTTATACTACTATTTTCTTGAGAATGGTCTGTTGTTCTCATTTTGATCTGAAGAGAAACATGTCATCCGTGAAGAAGATGCGGCTGTTGCAGCGTAGCAAGGATATTAATTAATTAGATACGAGCATTTTTAAGCAAACATATCTGACGCAGTCTCCCTGAAGAGAACAATAGTACTCTAGCACTCTTATTGCAGGACACTGAATTAATAAACCGAGCAGATCAGCTCACTGCATGCATGTAAGCATTCCGTGGATCTCCAAGGCATACAAACTACTTGAACCGACATGCTGAACAATGCTCCACTTGAACAAGGGAATAAAGGAAACAAAGAGTAGCGGTACAACTAACAGTGAAACTTCAGAAGATACAAGCTGAATGCGATATATATGTTTGTTTTGTAGAATTAATTAAAGCAGGCACGCGTGCATGGCTAGTGTAGTGCTCTTGAGTCTTGACTGTCTTGCTAATTGGAGGCAACAGGGAGCTAGGCTTGCACCATTGAGCCGATCGATGCCGACGAAATTAGCACCTGCTCTGCTTGTATAGCTACAATGGCATGTGACTAGTTAGTTTAAATGGTACCGGAAAACAGAGTTCATCCAACTAGCTAGTATATACAAATAGCCCTAGAAATGGCTCAACCAGCAACAGAACGTGGAATCAATGGTCCATGCATGCATGCATGCATGCATGTGAATTGAGAAGAAGCCTATGTAACCATTGATCTGGATCACGTCACATCAGATGACTGACAAACAAATCACATATAATTCATATGAACTAGCTGACTGTCTGTGCAATTGAGCGATGTAGTGTGGTATTCTATAATATAACGTTTAACATTTTCTAGCTATTGAGATTGAGACGTGGTGGTTTCTTTTAATTTTTTTTAAGATAATAGATTAGTATAAAAAATTTTAAGTTATCAATTTTTATTCAGATTGTTAATTTTCATTCTATAGGAGTGGAAATTTGGAAATATTGAAATTTAGAATTTTCTAAAATTGCCTAAACTCTAAGCTACTGTAACTAATACTATAGTGGCTATTCCAGACATCCAGAAACAGAGGTCCATCTTTTAGATCATCCAGAAACAGAGTTGAAACAGAGTCCATCCAGCTTTAGTTTTAGCGTGACACGCTAGCACTCATTGTCACCGCCTACTAAAATTGTGGAATCAACTGTCTGATTTAATTGTTAAATAATTTAATGTCCGTGCTTTGCTATAAATAAAAAATATATTATCTCAACATATCGAATCGATATTGTCGAGATTGATCTGTTCAGTCCACACCGTCGGCTCAGCCTTCGTGCTTAGCCGAGTAGGGCCTCTGCACCTTTAACTCTATCACGTACTTAGTAGAGCTTTATTTTTTATTAGAGAATCTGTAAGGTGATAAAATTTTTTGGTAGATTGTTTTTTTCTGCTTTCGTTGGAAAGTTTTTAGAAATATACAAAGAGGAGTTAAGAGGTAGTGAAGTGAAAAAAACCATCTATTCTAATGAGTCCGTTGTTTAATTTTTCACATGGGCCAGGTGAAACTAGGTGCATGCATACACACATCGAGCTGCACAGTAGGTGTCAGCTACACGTGGTAGTAAATAAATACGATTTGACATATTATAGCACTTGACAGGTATGGAAAGGTGGTGATCGGTTCGGCTGAAAAGCTCGTGGCTTATGGCTGAAAACACTGTAGCTGGTTGAAAAAAGTACTGTAGTTGACAGATGCTTATTTAGCATAATTAAATTTAAAAAAATTTAAAAATAAAAAAATATGTTAGCCCATTACGTATAATACAAACAAATACGGGAAAAAAAGAACCGGCAAAAAAGCTCAACAAAAAGCCAAAAGTTCAGAAAAAGACGAAACTTATAAATAGTGAAAAATAAGCTAGAAGCCAGAAGCGGAAGCCGAGTTGATCGGGACCAGAGCGTATTTTGACTATGTACATGGACTAAGAAAGCTCTAAGATGGAAGAAGCTATAAAAGAAAACGACTAAATTACCTATCCATTGAGTGCTTTGGAAAGATAAGAGGTAGAAGAAATAACAAAAAGAAATAAGAGAGACAAAATAGCATTCACACATTATGATTTGCAACGAAATTGTAAAACACACGGGCTTTAAAAAACAGATGGAGTATAACCAAACGTGATGATTGGTGCTAAAGATTGATGAACTTTGCGGCATTGATCGAAATGGAGTGGACTGTTCGTACCTGCAGGCAGGGCGGATTGGATTGAATGAATCGATTCAGGAGCGAGCTAGCTAGCACTTGCTCCTCTCTCCTGTGTCGACAATAGATAGTCTCATGTTGCGTGGCTGGTATTATTGGGAAAGAAACTAGCAATTAAAACTAGGTAATTAACCAGCATGATGAGTAGTAGTAAGGGATTAAGAAAGAGAGACTTGTTGTTGTTGGTGTTGGTCAGATGGCATCATTTTATCTTCAGCGTATCTCGTCATTTCCAGTATGGGATGGTTGGGATGGACGTCGACCGCGAGCCTCAGAGCCGCTTCCGCTTCCTCCACCTCCCCAACTCTAGCATCCTCACAGTTAATGCAAACGCTGAATTTCTCGACGCAGGGATTCCACAACAACCAACGGAAGTTAAAGTAATGCTCCTCATCCTTCACCTCCCGCACATTGAGGTCGCAGTCAACGACTTTACCACTGAGGAGGGTAGGCTGAGAAATAATGAGAAAGAGAGCAATCAGTACGTTAAAGAGCAATCCCTGAGAGGAAATACGCTCTATTACTCTATGGTTTTTTTATTTGATGTTTTAATCTACGTACACTTACGAAGAAAAGGCACAACATGAGTCCCTGTCAAAGTCGTGTACCTTACCCTGAGAGAAAATACGCTCTAGTACTCTATGGTTTTTTTATTTGATGTTTTAAACTTCGTACCCTTACTACGTTAAATAGGAATACTTCCCCTCAAAATCCTATAGTATCAAATAAACAAGTACATTTTTCTACCCAGAGAACATCAACTAGAAAAAGAACGAGGCAGCAGTGATTAAAAATCTAGGAGTAACTAAGGATCAATTGAATAGTAGTACGGAATAATATATGTGAATTACTGACTCCACCCGGCCAGTAGCTATGGAGGAAAATTGAGACCATGGCAAGAAAGAAAATCGAGTAGTAAACCGGCTAGTGGTAATTAATTACTGGAACAGAGAAAGAGAAACATTAATTAATTGATTAGAACTAACTAGCAATGGAAACCACGAACTGATGTGAGTATGTCGTACCTCTTGGGCTTTGTCACATGAGAGCATTCCATACTTAGCTATCCTTGTGGTTTGAAGGGTGGGACGGTTGGGATGGACTGCGGCTGCGTGCCTCAACGCCGCCTCTGCTTCCTCCACCTCCGCAGCACGGGCATACAAACAGTCGATTTCAGCGGCGACTCTCTGAAGCGAGGGGAGGCTCTCCAAGCCAAAGTTGTCAAAACCAAGGTTGGCATCCTTCATGAACCGCACATGGACATCAAACTCAAAGGTTTCAAGGCTTGGCATAATAGGTGGCATGCACTCGTCGTGCACAAACCGGATAGACGTACTGCCCATCGTGAAGAATCTCAACTTGTGGAACAACTGGCCATCCCCATCAATAATGCTTACTACTCGGGTGTACCTCGAGTATAGATCGAGGCCACGGAGCTGTGGCAACCTCCCAAGGGTTTCCATGTCCTGCTCTTGCACAACTTGCACGTTCATGACTAAGAAGCTGAGGTTCGGAAGAAGTGACGAATTAATCCACGCAGACAGCATAGAGAACTCCAAGCATCCTAAATTCAAGTAGCGTAGAAGTTGAGGGGACACAGGCCCTGCTTCCCACGTGGCACCCTTCACCAATGGGTAGCCCCCAATGCTCACAAACTGGACCTTGTGTAGATTGCCTAGAGACTCCACCAAAGCTCTCTCCAAGCTCTCATCCTGTACATCAATCCTTGTCATGAGCACCCTCAGCTCCCTAAGGTTGCCCAGATCCTTCACAAATCTTGCAGACCCGTCGAAAGCAGGCTCTATCCACAGCTCTTGCAGGGAAGTCAGGTTCCCAATCCAATCCGGCACTCTAGTCTTCCTATCAGCACGTAGGCACACCAATTGTGTTAGCAGGCCAACACTCGGTGGCAATTCTTCCATGCCAGTTTCCTTCAAGTCCAGTGTCTGCAGAAACTTTAGATCTCCTATTTCTTTTGGGAGCTCACGAACAGGTGTACCTGATAGTCCGAGGTACCTCAGGTGAAGCAACTTCCCAAGATGCTCGAGGCTGTTATAACCGTCCATAAAACCAGAATTTTCTATAGCTAGTACACGTAAAACTCGAAAGCTTGGGGATATCATACCAACACGGCACCGAATGGTAGTAAATGACCTCACATGTTGCACGCCGATGTTAGCCAGAGGATTGTGCTCTTTGATTCTATTTTGAAGAGCTAACCTGCGAGCATTGCTATGTTGAAATGTTTGTTGCTCATTGTCCAGTATAGTAACAAAATTTTCTTCACTTGAAAATGAACGGACAAGATCAAGCACCATATCATGAACGTGGCAACCTCTTACGTACCCTTCATGTAGGAGCTCATCCGGCTTGATCATGCTTCTATTTACAAGCTCATTGAAGTATCTCTCTCCAACCTCTAATAATCCTTTCCCTTGTTCGTCATGCACGAAACCTTCTGCTATCCACTTCCATATCAAAAGACTCTTATCGATCCAATGATCTTCCGGAAATACACTTAGATACAATAAGCAAGTCTTTAGATGAGAAGGTAGATCGTAGTAGCTAAAAGACAATATCTTTCTAGTATTCTCTACATCGTCATTATCTCCATGCCCAAAACCGATAGAGTTGTACACCTTAGACCAGTCCTCCCCTGGTTTACTAGCCAACAAGCTAGCTATTGTATTGATAGCTAATGGTACACCACCACATTTCTTCAAAATTGCATCATATACCTCGGTGGATTGATTATGGGGATGTTTGCCTTCGCAATCAACAATTCTTGTATTGAATAATTTTTTAGAGTTATCACGAGAAAGTGGCTGTAGTATATAGACGTCACCGGCATTTGTGGCAACTTCAAATATACGAGTAGTTGCGATTACTCTACTTCCACAATTACTATCAACCAGAGCACATCTTATTATTTTCCATGATTTCTTATCCCATATGTCATCAATAACAATGAAATACCTATACATCCGCAGGACAACGAAAGAGCCATGAGTTAGTAAAACTTTCTAAAGAAGCTATAAAAGCAGGCACTCGAAGAAACACTAAAGGTATAAAGGAATAAAAAGCAAGGACAAAGAAAAGCTAGGCGAGAAAAACGTGCACCAAATAGGGAGATACGGGATTTAATTCATGCACTAAGGGTGGGTCCCTTTAAGAAATTTTGCTTGCTACACGATTTATATACGCTTTTAATCAGCTAGTTACTAATTGAGAGCTACTAGCCCTTGGTATCCTGTCACGAGCTCTCCTATAGCATGTTCCCAAACTGAAAGTATAAGATATATTGGCAAATGGTTACCACTGGAATTTTGGAAATGGTATGAGAAATGAAAAATATTTTAGAGACAGTCAGAAGAATATGTATGTTTGTAAAATACAAATATATAGCACAAAGTACGCGAGCATAGGTGACAAAAAAGGCATTAGCTTTAAGAATTTTTGGTACAAATAATCCATTTTTTATTTGAAATTACAGAAATATACCCGCGGGAAATTTTTTTACAAAAATAGGCTCCAGTCGCCGAATGGTTGAGCGACTGGAGCCTTTCGCCCAACCAGCGGACGACACAATAGCTGTCGCTCTACCCTCGGGCGACTACATCTAGTCGCCCTCCCATTGGGTGACTTTCATGCAGTCGCCCAATGGTTGGGCGACTACACTCAGGGGCCGACAAAACCGTATGTACCGATCGTTTTATATACCGATGCAATATAAACAACTAGTCTGAAAAGATAAAATGGCAAAGTTCTATATGGCTTATATATACTCATTTGAAAGGTTTCGACGAGATCTACAACTTTTTAGTTGAAGAAAAATCCAAATTCCGAAGGGAAGAACAAGAAAAAGGGCAACAACAGAAAGAGAAAACTTGCGACGCAGGTTTAGGTCCAAAGATAGCCGATTTTTGGAGTCTTGGAGGGCGACTGGCGCAAGCAGGTCATTATTTTTGGATCGGGCTCGTCGTTAGCTTTCCAACGAGTACAAGAACGTCGAAAACGGACACCGTATGCAAAAGTTATGCCCGTTTTACTGAAGGTGTGTCGGAAACGGACTCGAATTCGTTTCGGCCTCAATTGAAACTGCTATAACTTTTGATCCCATGGCCGAAATTTCTCAAATTTTTTTTGGAGGCTTTTGGATGTATGAAGAACAGCTCCACCAATTTTCACTATTTTTGGCGAAGGTTTTATGCACTTTCCAAATTTCGGCAAAATGGACTCTTTCCTCTCTTTTTTCTCTCGGGGACCTGAGTGCAGTCGCCCAACCATTAGGCGACTTTCATGCAGTCGCCCAATGGGAGGGCGACTGGATGAAAGTCACCCAATGGTGGGGTGACTGCAATTAATCGCTCAACGGTTGGGAGATTTTCCAGTTGTCGCTGCTGGGTTGGGCGAAAGGCTCCAGTCGCCCAATGGTTGGGCGACTGGAGCCTATTTTTGTAAAAAAATTTCCCGCGGGTATATTTCTGTAATTTTGAATAAAAAATGGATTATCCGTACAAAAAATACTTAGCTTTAAAGCCTAAAATGTAATGCAATTAACTTATTGTACAACTACCCAAACTAAAAGACACTCGTAATTAAGCCGATGACTAGCATTAGGTGGGTGATGCGTACCTCTTGTTGTCAAGGAATTCTCGGAGTTCATCGATGAGCTGTCTTTCATCCAATATTGTCATATTGAAATTTGTGTACTTTTCCTTGTCAACATCAATGAGAATGTCCTTGAAAACTTTCTTCATGTCAGAATTCTGACCGACCGGAACAAAAGCACAGCAATTGAAATGCGCTTTAAGCTTGTCATACACTACTTTGGCAAGAGTGGTCTTGCCCAATCCTCCAAATCCGACGATGGAGACAATCTTCATCTTCTCCTTGTTGGACACACCATCCCCCTCGGACAACATCTTTATGAGCGTGTCCCTTGGCCCATCAATGCCGACAAGTTGTGCCACATCTTTGTACAAAGCCAAGAGGCGAGGATCGATAGTCGACGTTGTGGCAGGTTTAGCCACAATGTTGTCGACTGTGTACCTGCCCCGCCTATTGGCCACCTCCTGGACTTGGTCCTTGATGTCTTTGATCGCATTAGCGATCTGATGGCAAGCCTTGCCTTTGCTGAACAAATTGACCATCTTCTTCATGAGCTTTTTGAGCCTGTGCGCATTGGGCATGGCCTCACGGCCATCCTCCACGCGCACCCGGAAGGTATCGATGACGTCCTCTATGTTGTAGGACAGCTCCCTGATGTCGTGTGCCCAGAGCTTAACCAGCTCGTCGAGCTGCTCACGTGGCACCTCTGCCACCTTGCAGAGAGCGGCGTGCATGATCTCAAGCTCTCGTGAGAGAGACTGGACTTTCTCCCTGATGCCCTTCTGCAGATTGTACTCCTCCTTGAGTAGCTTGCCGAGCTTGGGGAGGAGGCTGCCCGTTGCTCCCGTCACCGACTCCATGGCCTCGGTAGGTACTTTGTTTGGTCGAGTACTAGTGGTGGTGGTAGCAGTGCTTGCTGCGTGGGGGTCGCGAGGCCAGCTTATAATTATAGCTAGCTTAGCATATCTCACGTGATCTTTGACCGATCGACTCCGTCAGAGTCATTGTTGTTCACTCGAGCCAATTATTGATCGATGTATCAATTAATTTACACCTGATGAAAAGTGTCATGTGGTGCATCCTTTAAATAAAGTGTCATGTGGTCCGTCAGAGCTCAAAGTGGCTTTCACCAGGAACTTGATTGCATTCTTTCAGAGCTCGCCCAACATGATTGTACTGGGCCGGCCGGGTGATAGTTATTGCGGGACGGAGAGCTGCTTAATTAATTATATCATGTGAACGGAATCAGCTACCTGTATTACATTGAAATGTTTTTAAGAAAGTGACCTTGCACTTGATTTATTCAAGTAGTGCCCCCTTTCATATTTATGACTCCCTCGATAAGCTAAAAGTCTGAAACTGATGAATTCATGATGACAACAACGACGACTTGGAAGTCTTTCGGGTGCAAACAAATGGAAAAGAAGCAGCTAGCGATGACTTGCATGTCAATTTTTGGCGTGCAGACAAAAAGAAAATTAAGTAGACTAAGACATGTACCAGACTACCGGGGGAAGCATATATATGCATCATTCCCTATCTATTTGTCTATCAATATAGAAATCTATATATTATATTATTAAAGTGATAGAAAATGAAACCACCATATTCGCTCCCAAGGGATAAAATTTCCCTATCTCACTTGACTGCAAATTTTGAACAACCAATGTCGAAATTCCATAGTGCTTACGCTCATGCTTCAGTTTCTGTTACATTCCAGTCATGACTCTACAGGAGGTTTAGTTAGGGAGTCGGTCAATTCATGACAAAGTACAGTGCCTGCATGTAGAGCATGGAGTCGTGACCCAAAATTCTTTGAGGTATCTTAACAACACATTCAGCAAGTAGTAAGCATGGAACTCCGAGATAACCAAAATTAATTTAGTTTATGACCAAACAGGTTATTATTATTTGAGAACTTTGAAATGTTTTCGAGAAAGTAACCTTGCACTTTGACTTATTCAAGTAGTGCCCCTTTTCATATTTATGCCTGTCTTGATAGGTTGAAAGTCTGAAACCGACGAATATGAAGATGACAACGAGGACAACTTGGAAGTCTTTCGAGTGCAAACAAACAGAAAAGAAGCAACTAGCGATGGATTGCAAGCAGCTATTATATTATTAAAGCGATAGAAAATGAAGCCACTATATTCGCTCTCAAGGTGTAAAAAGTTTTCCCTCTCTCTTGAGTGCAAATGGTGAACAACCAACGTCAAAATTCCATAGTGCTTATGCTCATACTTTAGTTTCTGTTACATGCCAGTCATGATTCTGCAGGAGCTTTGGTTAGGGAGTTGGTAATTTCATGACAAAGTACAGTGCCTGCATGCAGAGCGTGGAGCCGCGACCCAAAATTCTTCGAGGTATCTTAACGACTATTCAGCAAGCAATAAACATGGAACGGCAAGCTAACCAAAATTAATTTTGTATATGACCAAACTGGTTATTATTATTCGAGAACATTGGAATGTTTCTGAGAAAGTGATCTTGCACTTGACTTATTCAAGTAGTGTCCCCTTTTCATATTCATGATTCCCTTGACAGGCTAAACGTTCGATACTGATGGATATGAAGACAACGACAATGACTAATTGGAAGTCTTTTGGGTGCAAGCAAATGGAAAAGAAGCAGCTAACAATGACTTGCAAGTTGATCTTTGTCGTGTGAACAAAAGGAAAATTAAGAAGCAGGCTAAGACAAGTATCAGACTACCGGGGCAAGCATACATGCATCATTCCCGGTCTATCTGTCTACTTGTCTATCTATATAGAAATCTATCTGTTAAATTATTAAAGTGATAGAAAACGAAGCCACCATGTTCGCTCTCAAAGACTAAAAATTTCCACTCTTTCTCGAGTGCAAAAGTTTAACAACCAGCGTCAAAATTCCATAGTGCTTACACTCATGATTTAGTTTCTGTTGCATTCCAATCATGACTCTACAGGAGGTTTGGTTATGGAGTCTATCAATTCATAACAAAGTACAATGCTTGCATGTAGAGCATGGAGTCGTGACCAAAATTTTTTCGAGGTATCTTAACGACACATTTAGCTAGCAATAAGCATGGAACAATGAGATAACCAAAATTAATTTTGTTTATGACCGACCTGGTTATTATTATTCGAGAACTTTGAAATGTTTTTGAGAAAATGACCTTGCACTAGACTTATTCAAGTAGTGCCCAATTCAAATTTATGACCCCCTTGATAGGTTGAAAGTCTGAAACTAACGGATATGAAGATGACAACAACAATGACTTGGAAGTCTTTCGGGTGCAAACTAATGGAAAAGAAGCAGCTAGCAATGAATTGCAAGTCGATCTTTAGCGTGCAGATAAAAGGAAAATTAAGAAGCAGACTAAGACACGTACCAGACTACCGGGGGAAGCATACATGCATCATTCCCCCTCTATCTATCTATTTGGCTCTCTATATAGTATTGCTAGAATTCAGCCCACGTAGCCCAGTAGCCCATAAGGAATTTCTACTGTCCACCAGGCAGCGCAGCCTTCGCGCGCTTTGATCGGGCATTCGGCCCACTTCACTCGCACGCTCGGCCCATTACTTCTGCTCTCCTGCTGGCTACTGCTCAATACAACCGCCGCTATCCTTGTCTCACCTGTCTGCTCAGAAGCCAAAACCCTAGCGCACCGCACTGCACCGCAGAAGCCAAAAGGCGATGTCGCCCTCGTCTTGGATCTCAGCCGATCCGGCGTCGCCTGGCTCCCGGCCAGCCCCCCTCCCTATGCTTCCTCGCCTCCCGACCAGCACCGCCCGGCTCCTGACCTGCCCCCTCCCGGCGCCGCCCCGCCTCCCGACCAGCGCCCCCCTCTCGGAGCTGCCCTGCCTCCCAGCCAACGCTGCTTGGCTCCCAGCCCGCCCCCTCCCGGCGCCGCCTTGCCTCCCAGCCAACGTCGCCTGGCTCCCGTCCTACCCCCTCCTGGCGCCGCCCGGCCTCGGCGCCTCCCAGCCAGCGCCATCTAGGAGCCGCTCTCGGCCCGCCCCCCCTCCCGGTGCTGCCTCGCCTCTAGATGGTAAAATACAAAAGGTTATTTTCTTTATTTTTTCCAAACTTGTTCAGATTTAACATGGTCCTAACACCATTTCAAGAGATTTTAGTTATATTCAACAAAGCACTTATTTTTTTTCAGATCAATCCTTAGATTGCGCTAATTCAGATTCAAGGATTATTTCTTGTTGTATTTATTGCTTATAATGGATGTTAGTGGAAAATTCCTCAGAAAACTATGTCCAGAATATAGCATGTATTATATCATTTCGCATTGAAATATAGTCAGGGTTTCAATGATATGCTATCATCCTTCCTGAATCTTGATTAACACTGTAATTTTTTTTGATAACCCTGTAGGTCGAATTCCCCATTTTTCATGATCAGCCCTGGTTACCAGCTCCTTTGGAATCTTTGCATAGCCAGAAGTATGATTTCCCTCATTAGTCATTTAAATATTTGTGCTGCTTACCTATCTGTCCAGTTCTAAATACCTCATAATATCCTGAATTTTCTCTATTACAGTTCCCTAGTCTTCCTTTGATTGATAGGTTGACATCAATTCCTGTCATATCTGCAGTTGTCCAGCTTGTATTGTTAATTAGCTCACTTCTAACCACTTATATATTGCTTTCATCCAGTCATTGACTTCGACAACACAGACACTGCTTGGAGGAAATATGACACAAGTGAGGAAATTTGATTGCCTATTATCTTAAGTTTTTGAAGCTGCTTAGTTGATTCACAGTAAATCACTTCTGCCTCATGTCTTCCTGACAAGCTAGCATGCTCATGCTATTGGTCATCTTCCCTGCAGTGACTGCAAGAGAGCTTTTCAAGATGTTCGGTTGCTCTCAAAGATTGTACAGGCATGATTATCATAATTTAAGAGGCTTAATAAAAAATTGGAATGTGCATTGTTATAGAGATGCTAGAAGTGCAAAATTATAGTGGAGTTTGTTGAGCACAAGCTAGCCTAGCTACTTGAAATTATGCACTTTGACATATGTAAATAACAAGTGCCTATTCTTGTATTCTAGCTCTTGAAAAAAAATATTAGTGTTTTATGCCTTGAAAAACATCTGAATTTTCGTTGTAGGAAACTATGAGTTATTAGTCAATACAAAATGAAGCGAGCGAAGACATTATCATCTTATTTTTCAACACAAGCACAATCCCATGAGCCACATCTTTGTACATAGCCAAGAGGCGAGGATTGATAGTCGATGTCGCGGTATGCTTAGCCAAAATGTTGTCAACTCTGTACCTAGCACACCTGTTAGCCACCTCCTGGACTTGGTTATTGATGTCTTTGATCACGTGAGCGATCTGATGACAAGTCTTGCCCTTGCTAAACAAGTTGCGCGTCTTCTCCAGGAGCCGTTTGGGCCATTGTGGGTTATGGCCTCATGGCCCTCGACACGCACGAGGAAGGTGTTGACAACGTCCTCCATGTCATACGAGAGTTCCCTGACTTCACGTGCCCAGAGCTTGATCTGCTCGTCGAGCTAGTCCCGCGGCACCTCGACAACCTTGTGGAGGGCGGCTTGCATCGTCGTCAGCTCTCTTGAGAGTTGACTTGCTCCCTGACACCCTTTTGTAGCTTGTACTCCTCCTTGAGCAGCTCACCGAGCTTAGGGACGAGGCTGCCTATCACCCTCGTCGCAAACTCCATTGTCTCAGTCGGTAGGTAGCTTAGTTTCTCGTGCTTTGTTTGGTCGAGTACTAGTGGTGGTGGTGGTAGTGCTTGCGTGTTAGAGCTAGCTTAGCAACTCTGCCGTGATCTTGGACGGGCCGGGGAGGGAAAAAAAAGACAAATCGAGTCCGTCATTGTCGTTCACTCGAGCCAAATATCGATCATGCATCAATTAATTTCGACCTGATGAAAAGTGTCATGTGGTGCATCCTTTAATTTCGATCAGAGCTCACAGCGGCTTTCACCAGGAACATGATTTGTATTCTTCTTTCAGGGCTCGCCCAACATGATTGTCACTGTGGACGGAGAGCTGCTTCCCCACTCGGTTGGACTGAAAAGCTGTGGTTTATGGCTGAAATTGCACTGTAGCGACTGAAATTTCACTATAGTTGAAGGTGGCTTATTTGGTGTAATTAAATTTAAAAAAATTTAAAAATAGAAAAAATATGCTAGCTCATCACGGACAACACAAACGAATATGAGAAAAAAATAAGAACCGGCAAAAAAGCTTTAAAAAGCCAAAAGTTCAGAAAAAAACAAAATTTATGAATAGTGAAAATAAATTAAAAGCTAGAAGCTGAAGCTGAAACGAGCGGGCCGACCGTCGTCTTGCAAGCATGTGAACGGAATCAGCTACATTTACTCCTCCGCGTAAAGTAATGCGTAAAGCAAACAAGACAAAGTAATACAAACAATCATGAAAGCATTAAGGAAAAAGCAGTGACAAGCTAGATGGAGCTATTCTACTAGAGTGGGAAGGTGACTGGGAGGGAGATATACCGAACTCTGTCACCCTATATATATATTAGCATACCAAGTAAAGCACTTCTTTTCTTTTTCTTGGGCGTGCAATGTGTCCGTGTTAATTAATTGTGCGTCTCTCTTATTTTCTATTTAGATGTCTTTTTGTTAATATCCTTAACACAACTTCCACGCCCAAGGGCAAAGCATGGACAGCTAAAATTCAGTGAAAGGATTGGTCCTGAGATGATTGAGTATTTAAAAGTGAGAACACCTAGGACCAGAGGGCTATATATCTTTTTTATTAAAAAATAGCATATAAAATTCGAGCCTAAGAGGATATGACCGGATTTTACTTTGGCTGCAATTATCATTTCGATTCCGATTGCACCAGCTGTCGATGGATGTGATATGTTGGTTCACTTTACTGGCATTATTGTAGTACTACTGGTCCTACAGTCCTACTACTACTTTACTGGTATACCTCCATTACTGTTACAAGAGTTAAAAGACAGATTTGATACTGTTACATATTGTATTTACAAAACTAGTCGTATACACATAGTATTAACAAAAATATCACTTATATTGTCCAGTGGGCTGGCAGCAGCACCCGCGAGGCGACACACGACGCTGCCGCTGGCGACAGGTGCCTGCCGCCCCCTCACCAGATGGCAGGCAGCTTGCCGCCTGGTGGGCAAACGGCAGCCAAGCCTGCCGTCTTGTGAGGGGGCGGCAAGTGATTAAGCCGGCTAATTACTGGCTTAATTACCTGTTTTAATTTTTTATTTAGTGTTTATTTAAAATTTTAAATATAACAAAATGAGCTGAAAAAATTATGAAAATTTATGTACAGCCTCTCGACACAACTTACCTTGCAGTGTAATTTTTGGGTAATTTTAACCATTGCGGATATTGCTCAAAATTTATAAAATTTTGATATTTTTATGATTTTTTACATATATCAAACGAGCTCCAAAAATTACAACATTTTATGTAAAGCCTCCCGACACAGTTATAGTTATTGTGTAATTTTTTAGGAATTTTATATGGTCCAAATTTACCTTGTTTATTCGGGTTAACTTAATCATGAATTTACGAATATTTCACTTTTTTTTACAATTTTATACATTAGAAATTTGTACAATTAAAAGTAATTATAGTAG
Source organism: Dendrocalamus latiflorus (assembly GCA_017311315.1). Lineage (NCBI taxonomy): Eukaryota > Viridiplantae > Streptophyta > Magnoliopsida > Poales > Poaceae > Dendrocalamus > Dendrocalamus latiflorus. Next base: position 5,183,617 of record CM029642.1, on the reverse strand, counting down.
TACAAAAAATGCATCACACTAGATGCGATATGATTCACTCATCTGAGCCAATACTATCTTCTCACAGTGTCTGCCTCCCTGTACGTGGCCTTGTCTTCTGTTGCGCATGAGCATGCCCCGTTGAATACGTCAGTCGGTCTAGAGGTTGCGTCTTAGGCCGGAGGAGGTGTGGAGACTGTTCTATCTGCTCAGTGGCCGATGGTGGTCTAGTAGGCTGGGTGCAGTAGGCTGGGTCCGATAAGGGTCGAAGTCGTCCAGCTGAAACATGTCGAACTGCGAACCACCCACAATAATGTCGTCCCTCGTGGTGCGAAAGAGCTCTCGCCTTAATCGTACGATGTGGCAGCGAGGCCGGAGGAGCTCTGTCCACCGAAGTGTCCAAACCCTAGGTATGTAGGGAACGCTGAGCTCTGCCCTGCGTACGCTGCAAACCCTGGTGCCGTGTACTACTCTTTGGAAGCATCTGGGAGGCCCGTGTCATCATCGGTGGACTCGTCGTCACCCCCATGTTGGATTGGAGGCTGCAAGATAAAACGATATTAGTCACAATAAATATTCTGGATGTACAATGAGAATCTCATACCTCCCAAATGTGCAACAAAGATGAACAACGAGGAGCGGTAGTCTGTGTAGGTGGTGCGGACGACAAAAGGGATGCATCTCGACGACTGACCTATGGCAGGAGAACACCATGATGTTAATGGAGCGCAAGGCGTAATAAAAAAACAAAATATAGGTTTGTACGTAAGTTACCTCCTTGTCGGTACGGTGCACGGATGATCGGCGGCTAGTACTACGATGCCATGTGGACTTAGTAGATTGTGATGGCTGGCCGAACTCACTAGGTTGCGATGACCTAGCGGGTGAGCATGGTGCCCTCACTGGGTGGCTCATGTGCGCATTGTGATCCGTGAAACGGTCACAGCTTAGGTTGTGCACTATTTTTAGCCTGCTTTAGGATGAACTTCATAGTCTTCTACAGGGCTGGTGGTGTCTCCGTGTTGATGATGGCGGTCTCTGACACGCTTGCAATGTGCTGCGCCCGCTCCAACTGAAGTGATATACGAAACAGGTTCAGTAATGAGCAGTATGAATTTCTTGAATGAGCGATAAGATATTTGAACTGTCTTATGCTGTCCTGCCACCGCGAAGCGCTATGGGGATCGATCGAGTGTTGCAGATGTTCCTTGTGTGTGATCTGTTCAGGGTGATCTAGTGGAGGAATGGTGAGTCTGCTGCATGACCGGGGTACGTACCACTCCAGGTACTCATCCGTCCATGCCGTCATCCACTGCTACTGCATTGGCTACCAGTCTGTACCATACCGACCAGCCTTTGATTTCCTCTATTTCCAGAATTATCAATGTTACATAGCAAGACATACAAAGTGTACACATTAGTCAGATGGAGTTTCACTCATCAGTGTATGGCATGCGGTGGGAGCCTACCGTCCAGAGGGGGCACAGCCTAGTGCAAACCAAACAATCGCATCACGAGCTGTGGCGTGTAAGCCTCCACCATGTACGAGAACACAAGATGGTGTGTCGTAGCCTATAGCTTCGCGTCCTCCAGGCAATGCAGGGATAGCTCGTACGGTGATACACGATGCACAAAATCTACCGTACATGAACCCCAAATGACATCGCTGTCTTGCAACGACTCGAACTCGTCGTGCCACAGTAAGTAGCACCTCGATGGTTTGCCCTTCGCCCACTGCAGACGGGCAGCAGTCCACTAGATACCCATAGTAGGCCCGTCTATCAGGTCAACGAACATGCTGAACGGGCGCAGTGGTGTCACAATGGTCAGACGCTTGATAGGGAAGTGCTCCTATCTCCACAGCTGTAGGAGCACGTAGCAGATAGTCAAATTGGGGGTACCAGCAATGGTGCGCTGGCAAGCGTCACATAACCCACGATATGTGGTGTATAGAATCGCTGATCCCCAGCTGTACTGAGGTATCACCCCAAACTCTATGTCCACCAAAGACTCAGCAAGGCCGATGAATTCAACATTGCAAATATCATATGTGTGGCTGGAAACATACTCCAACCAAAGAGCTGGATAAGGAACGCGACAAGGTGCGTCCTGACGATTAGAGGTGGAAACGGATCGGATACAATCAAATAGTCTCAAATACGAATACAAATCTATATTTTCAAAATGAATACGAGTACGAATTCAAATATTCTTAAATACAGATACGAATATTCGTGAATACGAATACAAATATTTTCGAATACGAATTTTCTCGGATACGAATATCAGATAAAATGGATTCTTAGCGGTTTTGCTGATTTTTCACCAGTTTTTGACCGTTACCGGTTTTAAACTGCCTAAATTCAAATTATGAATAACAAAATTCATAAGGATTTTTCATGGGTTCTAGAAACAGATCGAATACGAATTGAATAGTCTCGAATATGAATACGGATACGAATATACTCAAATACAAATGCAAATATGAATATTCTCAAATATGGATATGAATGTTCTCGAATACAAATATGAACATTTTTTAATACAGATTTTGCTTACCACATTCGCGTTTTCTTGGATACGAATATCGGATAAAATGAATTATCCGAACCGGTCTGCCAGCCTCTCCTTTTAGTCGGCTGGTGCAGGGGCTGGAAAAAGTGTCACCCCTGAGAGGGAGACTGATTAAGAACATGACATCCTTCAGTGTGACCGTCATCTCATCCCAACGAAAGTGGAATGTGTGCGTTTCGGGCCTCCGCCTATCCACCAGTGCCACGAGTAAGCTGTCGTAGATGGTGAACTCATACCTGGTTGAGACCAGCCTCGCAAAGGGCAACAAGCCCGTGGCCCGCAGGGTTGGGACGTAACGCTCGTCCAGCGCCCACGGATCCCCCCCCCCCCCCCGCAGCTTGAACGGCGAAGGGCCAGCCGTGTCACCCATCATCCATGCGTGGCAATGGTGTTTCTCAATGTACGAGTGTTCTAGAAGCTCTGGTAAAGCCATACCTACCAATACATAGGACAGATGAAATATTAGTATGAAGATTAATAATTACATTATAATACAAACTAAATTAATTACGACTAGCTAAATGATAGTAATTATGACTATGACTATGGGAATAACGTCGAAAACATGCTATACAAAATTATCTGTCTTTCGGGAGAAGTAATCAGCACTGCCGCGTCCTCAATGACTTATGTATTGTCTTCTCCAAATAATTAGCTACGCACTACTAATTTTGAGAGTACCTCGCAACAAATGTGACGTATGAAATATTAGTGCGAAGATTGATAATGACAGCAACATACTACAAGTCGGTGATTACATGCATGCGTGTAATTATAAACAAATACTTCACTACTTACCGATAATTTGATTACTCATCCGAAAAAATGATGAGCCATTCATTACCATCGTCCTTAGAACTAACTCATTACTTACCCCAAACTAACAAATTATGGGTACCGTACGTACACAAAAAATAGTACAAACTATATCTAAATTACTATGACATACATACTTCGTAATACAAACTACATTAATCACAAATAACTAAATCACACTAATTGACTACGATTACGGGAATAACGTTGAAAGCATACGATAAAAAATTACATGCCTTTATGTAGAAGAAATCAGCACTGCCAACTTTGAGCTATGCACTGGCTTCTTGAACTAATGAGCTACGCACTCTCAATTTTCAGCAACGACCACGACAATGACCTTCTACGATGAGCGACTAGGATGAGCAACGACGAACTGCCAGAGGTTCGTATTTATGCCTGAGCAAAAGGTGAACCCAGTGCACTCACCCTATACATTGAGGACCCATTATCATGAGCAGCGCTTTGGGTAAGGGGGGACGACATCGTAACGCTGACAAATGTGCAAACAAGGGAGCGGGCAAGGGGGGACGACACCGAAATAATGACATTAGTGCAAATGAGAGAGCGCACGAGGGGGCACATACATAGAAAGTAATAATTGTGTAAATCAAATAGCACCAAATAATATATACCACAATTGGCGGACACATGCCACTTCAAAAGATGCATGACGATCGTTAAATTCATGATTAAGTTAACCTGAATAAATGTGGTATATTGGACCACATAAAATTTCTAAAAAAATTACATAATAACTTTGACTATATCAGGACACTTCACATAAAATTTCATAATATTTGGAGCTCATTTGCTATATGTAAAAACTCATAAAAATATCAAAATTTTATAAATTTTTGAGCAATATTCGCAATGGATAAAATTACCCAAAAATTACACTATGAGTTACGTTGTGTTGGAAGGCTATAAATAAATTTTCATAATTATTTGAGCTCATTTGATATATTTAAAAATTCAAATTAGGGTAGGTAATTAAGCCAGCTAATTAGCTGGCTTAATCACTTGCTGCCCCCTCACCAGACGGCAGGCTTGCCTGATGTCTACCCACCAGGCAGTAGGTTGCCTGCCATCTAGTGAGGGGGCGACAGGTGCTTGCCGCTAGTGGCGCACCATGTGTCGCCTCGCGGGTGCTACCGCCCGCCTACCGGACGGTAAAAGCGATATTTTTGTCAATACGGTGTGCATATGGCTATTTTTTGTAAATACAATACTAAACAGTGTCAAATGTGGCTTTAACTCCTATTACAACTACTCGTACTACCTAGCAGTAAGGCCATTGTCGTTGCCATCAAATTCACCGCAAATCAAAATTGGTTTAAGAGGGCTGACATTTTACTAAAGCTAAGAGATCCTTGGCTTGACCATGAGGATGGCAGGTATCTTTTTGTGATGCAAACCACAAACTAAAACACTCCTTTGATTTTATTTTCTCGTTTCACCATCTTGATTCAGAATAGTAGATAGGGAACGATGCATGTATATGGTAGACAGGGGACAATGCATGTAGCACCTCCTCTGTTAGTCCGGCAGTATCTTAGCCTGCTTCTTAATTTTCTTTTTGTTCGGATGCCAAAGACCGAATCTTCCGAGTCGTCGCTGTTGCTTTTCAATTTCTTTGCATTCAAAAGACTTCCAAGTCATCATCATATCCATCAGTTTCTGACTCGGTCCACCGAGGGAGATAAATATGTCCTTGCAAAAAAGGGGCGATAATATGAAAAGGGACACAACAATAATTAAATGAAAATTAGTAAATTAAAAGAAAGAATTTATGCCACATATAATCCAAATTAACTAAAATTGAGAATAGAAAAATAAAATCAGCAATTTGATTTCGATATGAATTTCAAAGTAAACCCTAAAATATTGAAATAATAACTAAAAGAAAATAGAAAATATATTTTATACAAATTCTAGCCTAAAACTAAAAACAAATACACAACAAGTACAATCTAAAAACATAGAAATTTGAGTAAAAATTAAAGGATGATTAGATATTTTATTTATAAATGAATTTAAAACCTATCTATTACATACTAAAAGTCGATGGCATGCCTTTTAGAGTTTCTAAAAAAATAAATATCCTAGAAATTCTCAAAAACAGGGAGAAAAACATTCATCCCTCAATCTAGCAGACCCTTTTATGGTCGGTAAATGATTACCATTGGATGTCTTAAATAAAACAATGAATCTTATAAAAACAAGACTAAACATTATAGATTCTAGATGAACCCAATAAATAAAAAGAATTCTAGATGGCTCACACTAAAAGCTATATATGTATAAGAGAAAAACAAGGATGTGGACTTGCAAAATAAAAAGTAAAAGCTATGCATGAGAAAACAAGAAAAAGTGACACTCGGGAAGAAAAAAAAGGAGAAACGGAAAAAGACAAGACAATATTCTACCTTCACTCTTCCCAACAATGTGTGTTTTACAACTTTGATTTTTTTTTTCTAAAATCACCATTGATGTGGTTGGTTATAGTGAAAGTTGAACTATATCAACCATTGGGTGTTATCTATCAACAATAAAAGTTTAGGATGTTGATTACATCAACTAAGAAAAAAGAGAAATATTGTAGAATTGTCCCAAAAATAAAAAATAGTTGTTCCTTAATTTGGTGGACCCTAATTATGTTTAGCAATCTATAACTGATGGATGTTACATGCTAAATGAGAATAATTGCTAGAAATTTTCACAAAAAGAAAAGTAGCCCTTCTTGTGATTAACACATATAGTTAGGAACTCTTGTATGAAATTAAGATGCAAGATGCTAGAAATAGAATTGAACTCAAGTGATCCACACAGACACAAACTTGCTTATGATATTCATTATGATTTGCATTCTTTTAAATGTATTAATATGGATACACTATTGTCTCTATTATTGAAGATGCTGATTAAAAATTATAAAGAACAAGTATTTCCTCTAAAGATATAGTATATATTATTTGTTTTAACATATACTATTATACGTTAACATCACAGATAAAACCAATTATACAAATATGAAAATAAAATCAAATTGATAATATCCTAAAAATTCTAATATTTGAATTCTTTTATGTGATCTACAACCTTTTATTTTTTGCATGGAGTTATTTTATTATTCATCATATATGTATTGCTAAACCAATTAAATAAACTCTAAGAATAATATCTATCCAAGCTCGTGGGTCACAATTGTAATATCTTGAAAATAGTCCTCTCGAGTATCTGTGCGTAATTAGAGAAAAGATGATATAAAAAAGTAGGATGTTTGAAATTTTAGAAATGAGAGCTTGTTTGTGAAATAAGTGGTACGGGAGAAGTTGGAGATCAAAAAGTCATTCCGTGTTGAAAGAGGGCATGCGTGAGAGGAGAACCCAACGCAGAGAAAACCCTAGCGGCTTTTGTTTTTTCCTGCCACCGCACGCCACAGCTACCTTTTTTTTTCTTCTCCATTGCCATCGCATGACTAGTGCAAGCTGATAGACAGCAGTGCCAAGCCAGATGGAGTTATTCTACTTGAGCGGAAAAAAACCAAGTAATTAAAAGCGACATATAAACAAACTGTCTCCCCATACATATTAGCATACGAAGTAAAGGTCTTCCTTCTTTCTTTTTTTTTCTTCCACGTGCAATGTGTCCGTTTTAATTAATTGTACGCCTCTCTTATTTTCCATTTAGATGTCTTCTGATTGATATCTTTTAAGTTAAACACAACTTCGCCGCCAAAGGGCAAAGCAAGGACAGCTAAAATTCAGTGGAAGGAATGGTCCTGAGATGATTAAGCGTTTAAAAGCAAGAACATCTAGACGGACTAGTATCTTTCTCATTAAAAAGAAGATAACACCAAAATTGCTTACAGTGACCTTTTTCTTTTGGCTGTAATTAGCATTTCGATTCCGATTGCACCAGCTGTGAACGGATGTGATATGTTAGATCACTTTACTTGCATTGTTGTACTACTGGTCCTACATTCCTACTACCACTGTACTGTAGAGCCACCTCCATTACTGTTACAACTATTCGTACGGCCTAGCGGTCATTGTCATTGCCGTGAAATTCACGGCACATCAGAAGTAGTTTAAGAGGCTAATATGGCTGGATTACTTATAGTGATATTTTACTAAGGGTCCGTTCGTATCGGCTTTTAAAAGCAGCTTTTAATTTTTGCTAAGTAACTAATTTTCAAATAAAGTATTTTTTAAGGTATGGTCTACAAGTTAATTATAGTACACGTTAAAAGTCCAACATCTGTATCAACTAAATCGTAAACGAGTATCTATCTCTATAATCTCTGTCGCAAACAGCTAAAATTCAAAAATTTCAGTTAAAAGCCATAAGCCGCAGCCATATCAAACAGGCCCTAAAGCTAGGAAATCCATGGCTTGACCATGAGGCTGATAGGTCTCTTCTTGTGACACAAATGGTAAACTGACACTACTACAGAAAGCCTCATAGTAGACGCCTCATCACAGACGGTTTTGTGAAACCGTCTCTGATGAACACTATTACAGACGGTTGTAATTTGGAGGCCGTCTGTGGTATTTGTGGCGGGAAAATGGATTATCACAGATGGTTATTACCGAAGTATCACAGACGGTCTGTATTAAAAACCGTCTGTGATAATCCCAGATTATCACAGACGGTTATTAAAAAAACCGTCTGTGATAAGCTGGTTATCACAGACGGTTTTTAATTAAAAACCGTCTGTGATAATTCACATACGGTTTTTAGTTAAAAACCGTCTGTGATAATGCCTAAGGCATTTATTGCGCTGCTCAGACCGCATGTCTTCATTTCAATCCAGATCTAGCCACTGCTGCGCACTTTTTCACTCGGGAGGAAGCTAGGCGATTTCAGGCCAGTTAATTTGGTGGGAAGAGGCAGAGATTGAGCTTTGAAGATTCAGACTTTCCTGGTTGCTCTAGATATGGTTAGTAATGAAACTTATTTTTTCTTTAATTGCATTACAATTTAGGTCTAAGTAATCCATGAGTATTATTGAAGATGGTTAATTTGCAAAATTGTTGGTCATATAATAGCTATTGTGTTTATAATATGAATTGAGCTAGCAAATTATGTCTCAATATAATAAATGTGGCCGGCATATATGTAGTTATAATTAGTTAATCTAGATTTTAATACTAAGTTGTTATATATGTACGTAACGTAGGACCGAAGCTGGATGTATGCCGCGAGCCGTGTGAGTGAAGAGTACATTAATGGCGTTTCTGCTTTTATAAGAGCCGCCGAGGAGGATATGTTGAATAAGGGGGTGGAATATATGTGCTGTCCATGCACTGACTGCGAGAATTTGAAGATGTTTAAGAACCGAGGGCAAATTGTAGCGCACTTGATTCGGAGGGGTTTCAAAAAGGATTATACGTGTTGGACCAGTCATGGCGAAGTGAATGATCATATGCCGCCGGATGACATCGCCGGTGAAGTGAATGATATGCCCCCGGATGACATCGCCGGTGAAGTGAATGATATGCCCCCGGATGACATCGCCGGTGAAGTGAATGACATGCCACCGGTTGATGTCGATTGTGGCTCGGATTCGGATAGGTTGCACGATGATAATCTGGATCAGATGCTTCGCGATGTAGAAGAGAACTATGATGAGAGAGAGTATGTTAAATTCCGTGGCTTGATGGAGGACTCAGAGAAACCTTTGTACACGAGCTGCAAGTACACGAGGTTGTCGGCCGTGCTTGAACTGTTGAAATTGAAGGCAAGCAACGGTTGGTCCGACAAGAGTTTCACGGCGCTGCTAGGTCTTTTAGCGGACATGCTTCCGGAGGGAAATGAGTTACCTAAAACCACGTATAAAGCCAAGAAGGTTCTTTGTCCGTTGGGAATGGAAGTAGAAAGAATACATGCATGCCCGAACGACTGTATCCTCTACCGTAAAGAATATGCAAACATGCATGTATGTCCGGTGTGCAGCGCATCCCGATACAAACGTAACAATCAATCAGATGATGGCGAGGGAACAGAGACGAATAAAGAACCTCCTGCTAAGGTGGCATGGTATTTTCCTATAATTCCCCGTTTGAAAAGTTTTTTGCAAATCCAAAGGAGGCAAAACTGCTGCGTTGGCACTCGGAGGAGCGCAAGAAGGATGGAATGATAAGACACCTTGCTGATTCCGCGCAGTGGAGAAACATCGATAGGAGTTTTGCAGAGTTCAGTGCAGAACCAAGGAATATAAGGTTTGGACTGAGTACAGATGGAATAAATCCTTTCAGTAGCATGAGCAGCCGACATAGCACATGGCCCGTGACTCTCTGCATCTATAACCTTCCTCCTTGGTTGTGTATGAAGCGAAAGTATATTTTGCTGTCGATACTTATCCAAGGGCCAAAACAACCTGGGAATGATATCGATGTGTTCCTAGCACCGTTGGTGGAAGATCTAAAAGTACTGTGGAACGAAGGGGTACAGGTATGGGATGCATACAAACGAGAGAACTTCACTCTGCGCTCCTTATTGTTCTGCACCATAAATGATTATCCTGCCCTTGGTAGCCTATCGGGCCATAGTACAAAAAGTGCCAAAGCTTGTACTCACTGTTTAGATGGTACCGAGAGTGTATGGCTGAGACACTCACGCAAAACCGTCTACATGCGTCAACGCCGGTTCCTTCGGAGGGCTCACCCATACCGCAAGATGAAGAAACAATTTGACGGAGAGAAGGAAGACGGTTCGGCTCCAAGGCATTTTAGGGGACACGAGGTTTATGATATGGTTAAGGATTTAGATGTTGTCCTCAGAAAGGGACGTAAATTGAGGGCTCATGAGAAGAACACCTGGAAGAAGAGATCAATATTTTGGGACTTACCTTATTGGGAGTACCTAGATGTTCGGCACTGCATCGATGTCATGCACGTAGAAAAGAATGTGTGCGATAGCTTGATTGGTCTCTTACTGAACATCCGTGATAAAACAAAGGACGGCGTCAATGCACGGCTTGACTTGGCTGACATGGACATCAGGCCTGAGTTAGCTCCGACATGCACTGATAATGGACGAACGTACCTTCCCCCTGCGTGTTACACTCTGTCCAAGGCTGAGAAAACAGAACTGTGCCAGTGCTTGCATGGTGTCAAAGTTCCGTCTGGTTACTCCGGCAACGTGAAGAAACTTGTTTCGATGCAAGATTTGAAGTTAATTGGCATGAAGTCTCATGATTGTCATGTGCTGATGACACAGATGCTCCCTATTGCAATTAGAAATATTTTGCCGATCAAAGTCCGAGAGACAATCATGAGGCTATGTTATTTCTTTAACACAATTGCTCAGAAGGTCATCGATCCCGAATGACTAGATGCTCTGCAGGACGAGGTGGTGATGACTCTATGTCACCTCGAAATGTATTTCCCTCCTTCGTTTTTCGATATCATGGTCCATCTCATTGTTCACGTTGTGTGGGAGATAAAAATGTGCGGGCCCGTATTCCTACGTAGCATGTACCCATTTGAGAGGTTCATGGGAATTCTCAAGTCCTACGTACGGAATCGTTCTCGGCCGGAGGGCAGCATCGTCGAAGGTTATGCAAGCGAAGAGGTCATTGAGTTTTGTGTCGATTATATGGCTCAGATTCAACCGATAGGTGTCCCTCAATCTCGTCATGAGGGGAGGCTGAAGGGTCTCGGAACTATCGGAAGGAAAGCAATCACTCCAGATATGGACACGTATACTCAAGCCCATTTCACGGTGTTGCAACACATGACTGAAGTGGCGCCTTATGTGGACCAGCACAAGGATGTGCTTTGGCAACAGAATCCAGAGCGGCCGGATGTTTGGATCATGAGGCAACACAACCGTTGGTTCAACCAATGGTTGAAGGACCAAATCGCTAGGAGCTCGCCGAGTGAGACGCTGACATGGTTGGCAAAAGGGCCGGCATTTACAGTTGTGACATGGCAAGGATATGACATAAATGAGTACACATTCTATACGCAGTCTCAGGATGTCAAGAGCACTAACCAGAACAGCGGTGTCCGCATAGATGCATTCAGTACCGATGGGTCGAGAAACTCGTACTATGGCTTCATAGAAGAGATTTGGGAGCTCGACTATGTGGTTTTCAAGATCCCCTTATTTCGCTGTCGTTGGGTGCATCTCCCACAGGTGAAGGTTGACAAGTACGGTGTGACGACCGTGGACCTCCAACGTGTCGGGTACAAAGACGAACCATTCGTACTCGCCAATCAAGTTGTTCAAGTTTTCTATGTAACCGATCCGGCAAATAAGAAACGCCATGTAGTTCTTCATGGAAAAAGGAGAATTGTTGGAGTGGAGAATGTAGTGGACGAGGAGGAATATAATCAATTTGACGAGTTACCTCCTTTTGGAAATGGCATAAGGGTCGACACTGAACAACGTGACGAAACTAGTTACGTACGCATTGATCATGATGAAGGGCTAATTTTTAAAGGAAATAAGCAAGTACAATAAGAATGTATATGTGAAAATGTGTGACAATTTTGAGATGTATATGTGAAAATGTGTGATGTAGTCAATTTTGAGATGTATATGTGAAAATGTCTGATGTAGTCAATTTTGAGATGTATATGTGAAAATGTGTGACAAAATGTATATGTATATTGGCATTTATGTATATGTGATGTATATGTGTGATGTACATTGAATTGGCATGCATTTTTGTATAGAACAATGCTGCAGTGTGATGTATTTGAGAATGAATGCAGCTGTTTGGTGGTTGATATGAATACAGCTGTTTGGTGGTTGAGATATGAATGCAGCTGTGTAGTTATTGGTGTTGTCGTAATGACAACAGCCGGCAAAGGCTTATCACAGACGGTTCTAAACTTAGAACCGTCTGTGATATCATATCACAGACGGTTCTAAGTTTAAAACCGTCTGTGATAGTCAACTATCACAGACGGTTCTAAGTTTACAACCGTCTGTGATAGTCAACTATCACAGACGGTTCTACGTTAAGAACCGTCTGTGATAGTCAACTATCACAGACGGTTCTAAGTTTCAAACCGTCTGTGAAATGATATCACAGACGGTTCTAAGCTCAGAACCGTCTGTGATAATCTCCCTATATATACCCTCTCGCTAGGGTTTCCCGTGTGCGCTGCAGTTATTCGATCTAGATCTAAATCCCGAGCCCGTCGTCGCCGCCGCCTCCCCAAGCCCTCACCGGCCGCCTCCCCGGACGCAGACGTTGCCGCAGCCTCCTCCTCCTCCGTCGCCGCCGCCGCCTCCCCGAGCTCGTCGCCTCCTCCTCCTCCGTCGCCGCCTCCCCGAGCCCGTCGCCTCCTCCTCCTCCGTCGCCGCCTCCCTGAGTATATGTATCACAGACGGTTTTTCATTAAAAACCGTCTGTGATTATCCGATATCACAGACGGTTTTTAATTAAAAACCGTTTTTAAAAACCGTCTGTGATATCGGATAATCACAGACGATTTTTAATGACAAACCGTCTGTGATATTTGGTAATCACAGACGGTTTTTAATTAAAAACCGTCTGTGATATCGGATAATCACAGACGGTTCGAAAACCGTATGTGATAACTTGGATTATCACTGACCCATAATTTCAGACGGTTCAGAAAACCGTCTGTGATGACGTTTCTGAACCGTCTGTAATGTGGATTTCTGTAGTAGTGTGAATACACTCCTTTCATTTTCTTTTCTCATTTCCCCGTTGTTCTTTTAGGTTGTGACTTATGCCTGCGGCTTATAGCTGTTCATGCAAGAGAGTACAAAGAGAGACACTCGTGTGCAGTTTTGACCAATATAGATGCATTCACTATAGTGTCTACTATAATTAACTTGTAGACCCCGTCTTAAAAAGACACTTCGTTTGAAAGCTAATTATTGTAGAAAAAAATTAAAAGCCATAAGATAGAAGCCCAAAAGGACCCCCTTGATTCGGAATATTAGATAGGGAACCATGCATGTATAGCCTCCCCTGGTAGTCTGGTAGTGTCTTAGTCTGCTTCTTTTTTTTTGGTTCAAATAATAATCGCAGTGCAGGTGTCATCCATATATTATATGATTTTATCTATCATATACTATTTTTGTTACTAGAATTTCATCCACCCATATAATCACTAAGTTTCATCCTCTTGGGGAAAATCAAAATCAGGATTCTATCCACCCATCATATTTTCCATCTCAACCATAAGAATTCTTTTGTTGAATAGAAACTAACTCGAGTAAGTTTCCACAGCCGCCCTTGATTGTTGGTACAGTTGTTCCAACAGTTTTGACTCTGTAGTGATCGCACGTTTTATCTACAAGAGATGCTTAACTTGTTATGTTCCACACACTTCCTTAGATATACAGATCAAGAAGACCATTATAAGACCTTTATAATACATCTTCTAAACGTGGCTACACTCACTAAGGTTTTTACTATCATCTTCTATCAATCTGCTCTATAGACCCACTGTTGCAGCACACGTTAAAAGTATCTATCTGACTCACTTGCGTGTATGCAATCGAGCTCTCTCCTGAGAGACTGGACTTGCTCCCTGACGCCCTTATGCAACTTGTACTCCTCCTTGAGCAGCTCTCCCAACTTGGGGAGGAGGCTACCCATCGTCCGTGTCGCAAACTCCATGGTCTCGATTGGTAGGTAGCTTAATTTCTCTTGCTTTGTTTGGTGGTTGATGCGTGGGGTCGTGAGGGTAGCTTATGGTTAGGTTCTTTTAGGTCATGGTTTATGGGTTATGACTTATGGCTTTTTAATTCTGCTTGTTTGCAAGAGATGATATGAAGAAAGGGACAGTTGAATGTGATTTTGGCCGATATAGCTAAAGTCAGTATTTGTAGACCCCGTTTTGAAAAGACACACCATTTGAAAGCTAGTTGCTGTAGCAAAAATCAAAAGCCAAAAATAGCAAGCCCAAAAGAACCCAGCCTATGGCCTGGGCTTTTAGTTTTTTAGAAGCTGGTTTTTGAATGGAGTGGCTTTCAAGGTGGTTTTTTATAAGTTATTTGTGAGAGTCATTGCAGCAATCGCTTTAAATGGATTGATTTCTCAATGCGAGTGTCTCTTATTCTCTTAATCTCTCTCGCAATCAGTCAAAATCAAAAAAAGAGGGGCCAGGTAGAAAAAAGAGGACCCATCGAGTCTGTCAGAGTCTTTGGCCTCCTTATTTTCAACTTATGGTTTATACTTTATGGTTTATGATTTCCTTCGAACAAACAAGCAAGATGGATTTTCCGTCGTCTCTTCGAAGTAGCTTATCAAAACAGCATTTTCAAAGCAGTTTACCAGTATTTGGTACATTAATACAAATACTCATACTAAAACTAAAAACCATAAGATACAACCATAAATCATCAGCCTCAACAAAAAAAACCCACATTTTCGTTCACTAGAGTCAGTGGTGCTAGTGGTGGTGGACTGGTGGCAGTCTTTGTCACTAATAGTGTCAAGCTAGATGGAGGTATTCTACTTGAGTTAGAAGAAAAATAAGTGATTAAGAGCGACATATATCAAACTCTTGTCTTCCATATATATTAGTATATTAGTGATTGAGAGCGACGTTGAACAGTTTTACTTCTTTCTGTTTTTTCTTCGGCGTGGACACGTTAATTAATTGTGCGCCTCTCTTATTTTCCATTTAGATGTACTACTTCTGATTGATATCTTTAACACGACTTGGCGTCAAAGGGAAAGACAGGGACAGCTAAAATTCAATTAAAGGAATGGTCCTGATATGATTGAGCATTTAAAAGCGAGAACATCTAGAAGGTGTAGGTATCTTTTTTTAATTAAAAATAGCACATAAATTCGAGCAGAAGAGACATTATCGGAATTTTCTTTTGGTTGCAATTAGCATTTCGTAGGAATTGACAAGTTGGCCGCTCTCTCACAAGAATTTAGTAGGCTGGTAGCTGGAAAGCTCTCTCTGCGAATCTCATAGTCACAGAGAAGAAGAATCTGGTAGTAGAAATGAATAAGATTTGAGTCGCTAGGGCTTTGGATTTCATTCCCAATACTACTCCTTCCCAATAAACCGAACCTCCTAATTGTACTTAAATACCTTTACCTTTAGACTTTTTCATCCCCTAGCTCTTTCTATGGAGTACGGTTTATTTATGCCTTACAGCTAGCTGAGATTGACACACATCAAGAATAAGATTGACATCACAGATCCTCTCGTTGCTGTTGAAGTGTGGCCATCTCTACTCTGGCCAAATCCGACTCAGCGTTCGGTCGATGAAGGAGAAAATTGATATTATGCCACTCCTTTGGAGTGGCTTCGATAAAATACCATTCTCTAGATAGTAATTGTTAAAATGCCATCCAATACATGATTAGCTCTATGATTTGCCATTGTAGGGGTTTTAGCCATTTCTTTTTCATTTTTTATTTTTCCCCCCAAAATTGCATAGGAAATGTCCATAATACCCTCCTTTTAGCCATTTCTTTCGAGTCTCTGTCTCCGTTCGATTCATTCCAGCAGACTCAAAATCGGTTTAGGGCTTCCGCCGCCGCCGCCGCAGGCACGGGCCGCCGGCGCCGCGCCCGCGCGCACGGACGGGGCCGCCGCCGCCGCGCACGGGCCGCCGGCAAGGCCTGCTGCCACGGGGTGCCGCCTCCGCCACGGGCCGCCGCTGCCGCGCCCGCCGCTTCCCGCACGGGCTTCTCCGCCGCCTCCTCCTACTAGGCTTGCCGCCGCCACGGGAAGACACTCCATACAGGTAAATTTTTTACTACTTCTGCCCTATGGAATTTCTCATGGAATTTCCCATTCCTACAAAGATCCATTGTTGCTGGTGGTAAGGACCTCTCTCTATTGTGTTAGCTGTGTGTTTAGGATGTTCATATATTTGATGAATGCTGCTCTATCTCACACAATTTGTTATATTTTATAAGTTCATCTAGAGAACATGGCTTGTGAATTGATGATCCAATCATTAATGCATAGATGTACTGAATATAAATTGTTTATTTGTTCAGTATTTCTAGTCTGCTGCTGAGTGATGCTTGCTAACATTCTTAATGTTCTCTTATGCCCTATTGAAATATTTTTAGTCTTTTTCATTCCGTTTGTTACTGATTAATTGCATGAAATCCTAATTATGTAGACAATTAGGAGGAGAGAAGCTGGTTGGAACGAATTGACACCATGAGCAAGGATGTGTCCTCAGGGTAAAATCTTCCACTGATATTAGCACATTGTGGTTGCATCGAGTTAGATGGAGCTAACTCGGTTTTTTTTTTGTTGGTTCAATTCGTTTAGGTCGGATTCAGAAGAACGGTCTAGAGTAGATGCTAAATTGGTTGATTATGCGACAAGTTCAGATTCAGTTGTTTCAGTTGTAGATAAAGAACATCTAGATAGTTGTACAAGTGCACCTTTATTTATTGAGTATGGGTCCATTTCAGAAGCAGCGGTTCGAATTGAGCCCAATTCACAGCTAGTTCAAATTGATTGGGATAACTTAGAGATCGAGAAAACACAAGATGACGAGGGAAGGATTCAGGTCATGAGTGATGACCAATTGTTTGCTCTTTTAGGCTTGAGGGATGAAGATGAAAGTGCAAAGAACTCAACGCAAGTTGATAGATCAAATAGTGCTATTGAAACAAGTGGTCCTGTGGTTATTGAGGGCACTGAAGGTGCAGCTCTTCCTGTTGATGATGCAATACCGGGTGAACTTGTGATAAGTTATGACAAGAATAACCCTTGTATGGATCTTGGCAGTAAGTACCCATCAATGAAGGATTTTAGGTTGGTCGTGAGACAGTTTGCAATTAACAAGGAGTTTGAGCTTGACATAGTGAAATCTGACCAAAGCAGATTTAGGGTAAAATGTGGAGTTGAGGGGTGTCCGTGGAGTCTTGTTGGGTGTAGCCAGAGCGATAAAACTATAATGGTACTAACCTGATATATACTATTGACTTTACGTAATGGTACTATATTTAGGGTATAATGGTTCTAATTGATTTTATTTATTTGGTATTGCAGGTCACAGTTCATAATGAAGACCATAATTATACGTCTACTATGAGGAGAAAGACAACTACAGCTTCGCAGGCCTGGGTTGCCGACAAGGCTATTGATATCCTCAAGACCACTCCTAACATGGGTGCCAAAGAGTTGCAGAAAAGGTTACATGATGATCACAAGGTAACAATAGGTTATGATATAGCTTGGCATGGTAGGGAGAGAGCTTTGAAAGAATTGTATGGATGTTGGGAAGAAAGTTTCCAAATGTTGTATAGGTGGAAGGAAGAGGTTCTTAAGAGATCACCTGGTAGTGTTGTGGAAATTGACATCACAGTAGTTGATGGGAGGGCATACTTTCATAGGTTTTTCTGTGCACTTAGACCTTGCATTGAGGGGTTTGTGGATGGTTGTAGACCATACCTTAGTGTAGATTCCACTGCACTAAATGGTAGGTGGAATGGACATTTAGCTGCAGCTACATCAATAGATGGGCATAATTGGATGTATCCAGTTGCATTTGGTTTTATAGACTCTGAGACTGAGGACAACTGGGTTTGGTTCATGACACAGCTCCATAAGGCAATAGGGGATCTAGAACCTCTTGCTATTTGTTCAGATGCCTGTAAGGGGTTAGAAAATGCAGTACAGAAGGTGTTTCATCAAGCTGAAAAAAGAGAATGATTTTATCATCTTATGAAAAATTTCCAGAAAAAGTTCCATGGTGACACTTTTGGGAATATGTACCCTGCAGCTATGGCTTATAGGGAGATGGTGTTCCAAAAGCACATGACCCCTATTATTAATGGAGCTCCTGAAGTTTGGAAATATTTGACAACATATCATAAACTGAAGTGGATGAGGTGTGGCTTCAACACAGCAATCAAGTGTGACTATATCACAAACAATATTGCTGAAGTTTTCAATAACTGGATTAGTGGTATCAAGGACTTGCCTGTTGTTGATCTAGCTGATAAGATAAGGGAGATGATAATGGTTCTATGGGATAAGAGAAGGAGGATTGGAGAAAGGCTGCATGGTCGGATCCTTCTCGCTGTAATGCACCAACTCAAGGCAAGGACCAGAGGATTAGGACATTTGAAGGTTGTAACAGCGAGCTTACATACTGCAGAGGTGTGGGACAATGGCAAGGATTTTGGTGGGCATGTTGTTGCAGCCACGGCGAAGACATGCACATGTGAGGAGTGGCAGCACACCGGGCAGCCTTGTGGGCATGCATTGGCTTTTTTAACAACTCAAAAGAATGCGAACTTAGAAGAATATGTTGACGAGTGTTACTCTATAGACAAATTCAAGGGTGCATACAAGAGAGAGATACCAGCAATGCCCGACAAGTCACAATGGCCAAAGGTGGAATTGTCTTTCGATGTGGGTGCACCACTAGGCAAGAGGAGTGTGGGGAGACAGAGGAAATTGAGGATTAAAGGATGTCTTGAGACCGGTGGCAAGAGTAGTGCAAAAAATGACGACAAGAAAAAGAAAATGGTTAGAGGACCAGTTACATGCAAAAGATGTGGTGAGAAGGGTCATAGGCAAGCTAGCTACAAGTGTCCACTGAATGGTACCAAAAAAAGGTAACATTTTTATCTCTATACGACCTTTTAATTTTTCATTGTTGTTATTTATTAATCCTTTGCGTATGCTTATTTGTAGGAAAAGGAAGCCTAGAAAGAATAACACAAAGTACCCACCTAAACCTTCTATGCCAATAAGGACAACAGACAGGGATACAATAATGCAGGAAAGCCCGGGAATGGTGACAAGAAGGTAAGTAAATTGTTTGTGTGTGAATTATATAACTATATTGTTGTCTGTGAGTAACTTAGCTTATGTCCTTATTTGTGCAGGAGCCTTGCAATGCGGCTAGGAGACAAGACATCTACCACTGGAGGAGGAGGAGGAGGCACTATGGGAGAAAGGGCTTGTGGAGGAATAGGAGACACTTTGGGAGCAAGTAGTTCTTCTATCCCTAAGAAGAAAAAAATGACTCCTAAGAAAAAGAAGACATGATCTACCTCCTGTAGCTATCTAAAAACTAAATGAGATGTGAACTCAATGTTTTGTGGACTCATTTTGTACTGAGATGTGAACTTAATGTTTTTATGGTCTTATTTTGTACTGAGATGTGAACTCAATGTTTTATGGCCTTAAGATGGATTGATGTTCAACTGTTTTACTTGAAGGAAAAGTTCAAATCTTATAAATGTTCAGTTACTATTTATGTGATAACTAAATGCATAAGGTTCTGTTAACACATCGCATGGATAGGTCATAGACCCCGATGTATGCACGCTTGGTATTGAAAAATGATCTAGTTATTGGATGATTTCAATGTGTAAGACTATATAACAAGAGAGATAGCTACTAATCTTAGTACATGGCCAAGGTTGTCTACTTTGCAATAACCCGTAAGTGTACAATGAAATAACAACAGGAGTGCAAAGGTATGACACAGGCAATCAGGCATTAAGAAGCACAAATCCAAACTTCTCTTTCTTTTTATTTTTGTAAGCATCTAATTAACTGTGCTCTTTTTGGTAAATGTTAGCACAAAAAATCAATCATACAATGCCAATCACCAAGCGGCGGCACACATATCCCAGAACATGTTTTCATACAAGCGGCGGCGGCACACAACATGTTTTCATACAATTCCCAGAAATTCTACAGAAAGGGCGGCGGCACACGGTGGAACCCGTGCGGGCAGCGACGGGGTCTTCCGTGGCGGCGGCGGCAAGCCCAGCAGGAGGAGGCGGCGGAGAAGCCCATGCGGGAAGCGGCGGGCGCGACAGCGGCGGCGGCGGCGGCGGTCCGTGGCGGAGGCAGCACCCCGTGGCGGCGGGCCTTGCCGGCGGCGAAGCCCTCCAGCGGCGGCAGCGGAAGCCCTAAACCAATTTTGAGTCTACTGGAATGAATTGAACGGAGACAGAGACTCGAAAGAAATGGCTAAAAGGAGGGTATTATGAACATTTCCTATGCAATTTTGGGGGGAAAAATAAAAAATGAAAAAGAAATGGCTAAAACCCCTAAAATGGCAAATCATAGAGCTAATCATGTATTGGATGGCATTTTAACAATTACCATCTAGAGAATAGCATTTTATCGAAGCCACTCCAAAGGAGTGGCATAATATCAATTTTCTCGTCAAATGAAGACGGCCCAAAAAGTTCAAAACTATCATAAGTTTCTAGTCTTAGCTTTGCACAATCTGCGCCATTTTTATATATAAATGTACTCTAGCTTGTTTGGTTCACGTAGTTTATATGTCTAGCTGGTCGGTTACCCAACACAATTTGTGGAACTACGGTGCAGACTTCAGATCTGTTAGGATACGGATAGATTACACTAGTACAGATTAAAATTTTTTACCATATAAACTAAGAAATCATGTGAGTAAGAGATTATAGATAATTACCACTAGATGTGCAGTGCAGCAGAAGTAGAGTTGAAGCAGCTGATTCAACGAAGCGCGCGTCGGTGTAGTGGAAGTAGTCTATTGTCATCTAGCGAACCGTCTGCTCCTCACGATTGTCCCAATTAGTGCCGCAGTCGCAGCAACGCCTCTATCGAGGTCCACACATCCAGGGATAGAACGTTGTGAATAAGTGTGCTAGCACTAGCGCACACCGCAGGGTTATGAGTGGTGGTAGCTAGAGTTTCAATGGGTGTATTTTTGGATGCCTCTCAAAGCCCCCACACCACCCTTTATAACCTCCAATCGGATCCTTATCCGATATGATCAGATATCGTATGCAACTCGAAAAGCCTGTAGATCTTTATCCAATATGAGTAGAGATGGTATCCCATTTGAAATCTATCATTCAGACCCTTATCATTCTAACCCATTATGTGTGTAACCCTGTAAGTTCATGTATATTTGGCCATAGGCCAAAAATTCCATTTCGGTCCATAAGTCGGTAGCAGTCCCTAACAGAACATAACGACTCCCAAATATACATAAAGATCATATCAGACGAACCTATGTAGTGATTATGTGCCGATCTCTTTGCCTTATGATATCTATCGATGTTTTAATATCGATCTTATGCAGATTTTGTTGGATTCGGGGATCTCCTTAACAGACCAAGAATGTGGAAATGCAGAGTAATGACACGGGAATTTTATCTAGGTTCGGACCTTCTCCTAGAAGAATAATAACCCTACATCCTATGAGATTTCTAATCAATAGAAAAGAAATTACAATAGAGGATTGCACGAATGGCTAATACTATCTTATGTCAATGATTCACTGAATGCTCCTTCCTCTTCTCCCTTTAACGTTAACACTTATATAGCTGGTGAAGTGATGGTCGTTGTTTTGCGCTAGAAGACGTCTGCGCCAGGAGACACCTTAACACTTTGGACGATAACCACTTGACGGAAATTACTGTCAAAGAGACATAAGAAGACCATTCACTGTGTAGCGGTTGTTGTCATAAAGAGATCATGTGCAGTCAGTGGGCCAACACACTTTCTAACCTCCTTGTCAGATGAACTGACAGTGATGTTCATTGTCATAGACAAGTCGGTTAGAGTTAGACTTATTGCAAGAATTCCCACGATAAGTGAGTAATCATAGTAAGACTTACGACTACGTGGTCGTAGAAGGACTTATGAGAACGTGGTCGTAGTAGGACTTACGACCAAGGAGGTAGTCGCAGTAAGACTTACGACTACATGGTTGTAGAAGTACTTACGAGAATGTGATTGTAGTAGGACTTACGACCAAGGGGGTAGTCGCAGTAAGACTTACGACTACGTGGTCGTAGAAAGACTTACGACCATCCCCATAAATGTACCTCTTACTGATAAGGGGTATATTAATGGAATATAATAACATAATAATTTGAGGATTACTCTATCCTCATCATCTAGCACCTCAACTTCAAGTGAAAACAACTTATTCGACTAAGCATAGTTGTAAATAAAGAGTGGTCAAAAGTAAAAGACCTTGACCCTTATCGACTAGGAATTGGCTTGGTCAATTCGGTAATTTCGCTTGAGTTGTGAAGACAGAAGGACATCAGACAATGGGAATGCAATCAATTTTCCATGATTTGTCCATCAATTCGGTTCCCAAAGAGAACATTCGATTCCCGAGAGAAGCTATAGATGCATTGGTTATAAAAACTTACCGGGGTAACTATTAACACTTCACTTTTCCCATCTGCCGCATTGCGTTCAAACTCTCTGCCTCCAATCAACTTCCAATCTAGCTGAAATTTCTTCTAATCTCCCAAAAGAATGACGAAATCTTCATCATCCTGGGCTAAATCGGAGATGGACCGTGCCAAGATGAAGGCCTTGGAGGCCGCGGAGAAGATTTCGGCACGATGGTTTATCAAGTAGATTGAAGACACCGGGCAATGCTGGCCATCTAGATAGATCGAAGAAATTCTGATGTTCCAAGCGTTCTATGAGTGTGGTCTTCGTCTCCCCGCTCATCCCTTCTTGACAGCTGTTCTTGAGTATTTCGGGGTTGAGTTGGTGAACTTGGTTCCCAATTCAGTCACAATGCTCAGCATCTTCGTCTACCTCTACGAGGTGTATCTAGGTATCCCAGTGGATCTAGAGCTTTTCCGGTTCTATTACGAGATGAGCTGGCAAGCGGGAATTGCTAGGAGTTGCAGATGGGAAGACGAAGCTTTACATCCCCATGTTTACTCGGCCTTCATGGCCAGGATGGAAGAAGAGGTGGTTCTATTGGGAAATGATCAGTAAAGATAGCCTCTCCTTCGCTGGGAAAGTTGTGGAGAAGAATAGTCTTTGGAACTCAGCCCCTAAAGATGTCACAAGAATTGCTCCTTACATCTTAGCCATCAAAGAGCTAAAGGACAAGGGCTTACAAGCTGGCATGTGGTGAATGACTTTGTCACACGCTAAATCAGTCCCTTGAAGCGCCGAGTGCATCCTATGTGGATGTATTCAGCAGTCTCAGATCCAACCCGAGACTACGAGAATGGTAAGTAATTCTAACACTCATATTCATAAGCAAGTTACATTCTTTGAGTACCTTTTATTGACCACCATGTTTATCTATACAGACCTTGATTTGGAGGAAATTAATTCTCGAGTCAAGTCTATTTGTGAGAAGACTCCACTTGAGGTGGAGGCTCCTCGTATCTTGGTATACATTTCTGCTGAGGAGAAGGAAAGACACTTAAAGGTAATCGAAAATTTGACTTCATCTTTAAGACTTCTTAGCCGTAGAGCACGACTAAGTGGTAACCTTCTCTTTTGCAGAGCATCGGTATGGATTCCCGTCAAGACAACCAAGGGGTCGAATTGATTGTGGCCGGAGAAATGGAGACAGTGAAAACTCCTCTGGCCAAAAGGAGTCGATTGGTTAAAATAGTTGACAAGAAAAAGGGGAGTGCAGATGATGCTATCCCCCTTAAGATTCTTCCTCCGGCTGCCTCGAACGCTCCTGTTCAGCAACTTGTTGTGGACATAGGGGTGATGAGTGAAATGAAGGTAGTCGAATTGAAGCAATCGACTCCTAAGATCAAGGTATCCTTCTATTATAACATCAAAACTAACTGAGTTAGCCTTTCCGAAGGCTTTTATCAAGCATCCTGAAAAGGTAAACTGGTAGAGTATTGTGTCTTTTGTGAAGGAAACTGCTTACACCGGCAGAACCTGTGATCGGGAAGGAGATCGTCTTGATGATGGAAGCTGGTTCTGACCATCAGGAGGGACGAGAAAAGGAAAGTACAGCCATTCTTACTGTAGACCTTCGACCAGATGTGGTCAAAGATACTTAAGACTTTCAACTGGACGTGGTCGAAGTTATCCTCTCTCTCTCTCTCTCAACCAGATGTGGTTGTGGAAAAGAGGTCAAAGAAATCACTCTCTGGGAAAGTTTCTTCTAGATTCGCATTAAAAACAATGACTCAAAGGTATGAAAATATGAGCTATTTTACATTATCCACCGATTATCCAATATAGTGAAGTATTAGGTCCAGTTGAATAGTTGATGCCCTTACTATTATGTATTTTCGTGCTGTGCTGCCCAGTACGTGATTAAATACCCTTAATTTCTTGTATCTGTGCAATTTGTTTGGGAGATGTTTTGTTTGCTCTGTTTTTTTGTTCTGTTTGGTTTAGTCTCATGATGGAAGGTGGAATAGTACTGCCGACAGGCATGCAGCAACACGTGTTTTGTTAGCGTGGTATGCATGCATTTCAGGTCACTGTTGGATGTGTCCTGTAATCTCTTCGTCTTCTACTGGCAACGATTTGCTGAGGCGTTTATCAAAGGCTCCCTTCCCTACTGATCATTGCTGAGGCGTACGTAGATGTTTTTGTCCCCGTAGATCGATATTTCCTGGGCGTGTGTTTTCTGGATTGACTCCAGGCGTGCGTGTTGCTCAGGGCACCGTTTGATAGCACTACAGTGTGTTGCACTGTTGCTATGGTTTCTATGGTTCCAGCGACTGCTAGGTTTAATTTAACATGCGAGACCTTGACCAGTTGGTGAACTTGTGATGCACATATACCATCGATCTAGCACAGTCGTTGCTTTCGGAAACTACGCATTAGTTAAACCTGGAATTAATTGCACATCCCTACGCCCTGCTCGTTTCGACTTTAGCTTCTGGCTTCTAACTTATTTTTCACTATTCATAAATTTCGTCTTTTTCTAAACTTTTGGCACTGTTTTAAGCTTTTTTTGTCAGTTCTTTTTTTCGTATTCGTTTGTATTGTCCGTGATAAGTTAGCATATTTTCTATTTTTAAATTTTTTTAAAATTTAATTATACCAAATAAGCCACCTTCAGCTACAGTGAAATTTCAGCCGCTACAGTGTAATTTCAGCCATAAACCATAGCTTTTCAGCCCAACCGAGCGGGCTAGGTGAAACCTACGACTCACATATATACGACTGATCAATCATGCATGTCCACAAGTTCTCCAAGTCGAAGTCTTTCTTCCTTTCTATCTCTGTGTAAAGGCAAAATAAAGAAAATAATAAAAAAAATACAAGGGACACAGATTTTCTATGGAAAAATCAAACCGAAAGATATCACAGGCATGGACGGACTTAGCACAAAAACTAAGTAAAGGCACTTAGCCCACACGGCGTGATGACACCGTAGTAGACTCGGTCGTCGGAGCCGCTTGAGTGGGAGCCGCTCGAAACCTCGGGCGTGCGTCTGCACCAGGTCTTGGGCGTGTCTTCTCGTGCATCAACAAAAAGGGAGCAGTTCTGCTGTCCTTTGGCTCATGGGTGGATTTTTTTAACGGTAGTTTATAGTTTATGATTTATAATTTTTAAATTTTAGTTATTTATGAGATAGTATGTTGAGAGAAATAATTGTATATGATTTTTACTAATATAACTAAACTCGGTATAATATTTACTATAATGTACCGATAGACTCTGTCTTAAAAAATGCACCGTTTAAAAGCTAGTTACTGTATAAAACTAAGCTATAAGTCCAAAAGAATTTAGCCACTAATATCTCTCTTGACTTCACCAGTAATGTCTTCGCCTTAATTTCTAAGAAATAAGATAAACCCCATGCTGCTTTCTTTGATTTGGACTTAATGCCTATCGCAAATTGAAAAGGGTTATGCATTTTGGGAGCCTACTTATGGCGCAAATTCTACAGGAGGGTTAAGAGTAACCATGAATGTATTTATAGCTACAATTTTAGAAGCAAGTTAAAAAACACCTCTTAAAAAGAGCCTTTATACAAGATTTTTCTTGTAGTAATTTTGATTTAGAGTTTAAATCGAGTTCGAGACGTAGTAAAGTCTGTCTTTATATGTTACTCAAGTTGAAGTCGTGACTAACTTGAAATCCAAATATGTATTTTAGTAGGAAAGTATTAGCATATATAATAAAGAGACATGTAACCAATTTTTGTAAGAAAGAAGCAAGCAAGCGATTGGAAAATTCGTAAAACTCAGCTATGTAATTGTGATCGGAGTAAATTCTTCCGTGTTTTTTTTGTTTATTTATGATGTGTGAGTTTTTTAATGATAAAGTCAATAATAAATATTAGAGCCTAGACGAGATCTGATGGAAAGGAAAAGTCGTCGTTCAACCAGATCAGAAGCATCCGAGAGCAAGCATCCAGTGCTTCTCCCTTCCTCGCTCGGCGCGAATCAGCAGCAGTACTGGCTGTCTTTTGCATACAGTACAAATTCGATCGACTAGTAGTACAGTACATACAGTACGTTTAATTGGTCAGAATAGTACATTCAGTACAGTCGTACGATATACGAATGATGTGGCCGTGACGTCATACTCGCATCTTTCTTGTATTTTCTCTCTCCACAGTCAAATACAAAACACACTAGACAAGTTTTTTTTTCCAAAATAACCTAACTCATGTATTTCGTTCAAGGGAAGTGCTTAAATAGATACCGCTAGGATATATATATATATATATATATATATATATATATATATATATATATATATATATATATATATATATATATATATATATATATATATATATATGACGAGTGTTTCATGCACCATGGTGCCTAGGCACCAATATCAATACCCGTTGATTTGCTTCGAGATTCGCAACGTTTGACGTGGGTATCTTCATATACCCATAAAAAAGTATATTTGAGATGTCAAACTCCGAAAAAATTTAAATTTAACTTCAGTTTAATTAGTTTGAACTATTTTTATGGTATATACTCACTGTAGTTGCATTGAACTCAAAAGTAATTCAAACTAGTTTGAACTGAGTTCAAAACTAACTTACCATAAATATATCAAGGGTATAAAACATTTTCATACCCAAACTCAAAAAAATTATCAATCATACACGTGTATCGGATGTTGGTGCCTAGGCACCATGGTGCATTATGTAATTTTCCTATATATATATATATATATATATATATATATATATATATATATATATATATATATATATATATATATATATATATATATATATATATATATATATAGGCTACACACTCACTACTAATGATTATACAGTAAAGTGGTATGATATATAGGCCGTACACGGACACCCTGATGAGCTTGAAGACTAGACCCATGCTGGATAAATAGGTTTACGTACAAACTATGTCACGTCTTTTTATGATATTTACGTTATATACTTACTTCTTCATTCTTTGCACGCTGAGCGATGTTGGCGTTCTACCTCTCGCGCAGATGGTGGAGGCTATAGATGAGGACAGCGCTCTAGTGGAGGAGGCCAGGGAGGTCCACGCGCAGGCCAGAGTGGTCACAACGGTTCCCGTTCAATCAGTCACTACTTACAGCTCTGCTGGACTGGTGATGGTCCGAGACGCACACCTTCCAACTCCCATTTGGGGAGATGGCCCCCACTCTACAGGACGTCGCGATGCTGCTTGGCCTGCTTATCGCGAGTGAAGTTATCTCCCCTCAGGATGCGCCTGCCAACTGGCGCAATGACCTGCTGGACAGGTTTGGTGCGGTTCTTCTGGCCGAGGCAGCGCTAGCGTACCACGCCTTCCTAA
This sequence comes from Dendrocalamus latiflorus, assembly GCA_017311315.1. Classification (NCBI taxonomy): domain Eukaryota; kingdom Viridiplantae; phylum Streptophyta; class Magnoliopsida; order Poales; family Poaceae; genus Dendrocalamus; species Dendrocalamus latiflorus. Next base: position 5,155,785 of record CM029642.1, on the reverse strand, counting down.
CGTGACAGAAGCACGGCCCCCATGCGGTGGCTTTTACAATTCCAAGTGTGTATGCTACTATTTTTCCCATTTAGCGATGCACTATCCTTGCCATATGACGGGCTTACTAATTTTTTATTTGTGCATAGGTCGAGTGATAGACCTGGATGCCAACGAGTACTAGGTGTGGCAACACCTGGAGGCGTACGTGTTGTGGCTGTTCGATTGGATACTGTTTACCAGTAACCATGATGACTCCGTCGACACCCGCCTCATGTGGTATGCGACGGCCATCGCCAACAGGTACAAGGTTGTGCACTATAGCTGGGGATCAACCATACTTGCCACGACGTACCGTGGCATATGCGACGCTTGCTTGAGGATGAGGAAGACCCCTGTCCTCACAGGTTGCCCCCTCCTGCTGCAGCTGTGGTTGTTTGAGCGCTTCCCTCTTGGATGGCCCCTGCTGCCAGACAACTGTCCGTGCTGTGCGGACATGTATCATTGGGGCATCATGGACTGGCCTATTGTAGGGTCCCTTTGGTGTCATAGACAGATACATACTCTTCTGAATTTTTACTATACATATATTACGGGTCATTCTTTGTAATCACTGTTCTGGCTCGTAGGCACAATTTGCACACCTGTAGGTCACCCATTCGTACGACCACTTCGTCGAGCACCTCAACTGTCTCACCACTGATGATGTGCACTGAGAGCCGTATTTAGCTTAGGAGATGGCAAACCGTGCCCACGCCGGGCTCTCGTCGCTATGCTTGCGTTACCGAGCGTATTGGGTCATGCGAAAGAAGCTCGTCTTCGGTATGTTCGTTGAGGACTACACGGTGCACAAGGTAATACGCCAGTTCGGCCTCCGCCAGGTTGTTCTTGTCCCCGTCGGGTGTCGGGTGCCTGACTCGGTCAATGCGTGAGTTACATACAACATATGTCCCTCGTATTTGGTATGATTCGAAGACGAAAGGCTATCGGATGTTCGATCTGACAACATGACGAGTTGTGGTGACTCGTGACGCCGTGTTCGAGGAGAGGAAGTGGGAGTGGAGCAGAGATCCCTCGGTAAAGGTACGACCTATGGAAGACATCTTTACAGTGCGCTATCCTCCTAAAACTAATACAGGTCTCAATGACTATGCAGCCGACGTGCCAACCACGATGGGCGAAGTCAGAGGATCTGGCCACAACGTGGTCGTATATCCTAATGACAACGTGGTAACTTCTGATGCTTCGACCACGGTGGGCGAAGTTGGAGGATCCGACCACAACGTGGTCATAGATCCTAACGACAACGTATTAATTTTGGACGCTATGACCATGGAGAAGGAAGTCGAAGGACATGACCACATGGCAGAAACTCCAAGTATGACCATGGGAGGTACGAACATGGGAACCGGCTTGCCTGGCGTGACTACACCGCACACTCCAGTAGTGATGGTGACAGCGCCAGTCTAACCAGGTGCTCTGCAAAGATTGGAGCTCAATGCGAGCTCGTCCGAAGGACCTCAACGGGAGCATGACACCAAAACGCCTGTACAATGCCGCATCTCCAATCAAGCTAGAAGACTCTGAGTTTTGCTTGCTCGGAAAGGAGCCAGCGAACATCGAAGAAGCAAAAGGAAAGCCAGAGTGGAGAAGAGTGATGGAGATGTCCTATATCCAAGAAAATGGAACTTGGCAGCTTGTTCCATTGCCAGTCAATCATAAGCCGATTGGATTGAAGTGGGTGTATAAGGTGAAGGACACCCAAGGCATAGTCATAAAATACAAGACGAGGCTTGTTGCAAAAGGGTACATTTAATGATAAGGAGTTGATTTCGATGAAGTCTTTGCCCCTGTTGCATGACTAGAAATGGTACGACTACTTATTGCGATCGCAGCACAAGAAGGATGGGAGGTTCATCATATGGATGTGAAGTCAGCCTTCCTTAACGGCGATCTAGAAGAAGTTTATGGCATGCAACCTCCAGGTTTTGAGAAGAAAGGAGATGAACATCTAGTACTACAACTACACAAAGCACTATATGGTCTGCGCCAAGCCTCGAGAGCTTGGAATGCGAAGCTAGACAAGTCTCTAGTGGCACTCGGCTTTGAAAGGTGCCCGTTAGAGCATGCAGTGTACAAACGGAACCAGGGAAGCAGTCTATTGGTTGGAGTTTATGTGGATGACTTGATCGTTACTGGAGAAAGTATCAAGGTCATCAATAGCTTCAAATGCCAGATGAAGAAGTTATTTAGCATGAGCGACCTCAGATTACTCAGCTACTACTTAGGTATTGAGGTACGATAATGCTCCAGGAAGATTACTCTTAGCTAGACTCGTATGCAACAAAAGTGTTGGACAACTGTGGCATGAAGGACTACAATCCAACGCAAACTCTGATGGAACCCCGCCTGAAGATGAGTAAAAACAGCACAAACCCGCCTGTAGACAAGACTTTGTATAGAAGCATGATCGGAAGCTTGAGGTACTTGCTACACACATGACCAGATTTGACGTTCTCGATTGGGATGGTGAGCAGGTATATGGAGAATCCGATAATAGAGCATATGGGTGCAGTAAAATGCATCCTGAGGTACATCAATGGAACACTAAATTACAGGTGTGTCTACGAGAAGAAGGAAGAAGGTTTGGGGCTAGTTGGTTACTCAGACAGTGATCTAGCTGGTGATACGGATGATCGGAAGAGTACTTCGGGCGTGGTGCTTTTCCTAGGGTCAAACCCAATCAGCTGGTGTTCGCATAAGCAGAAGGTGATCATGCTATCTTCATGTGAATCAGAGTACATTGCAGCTTATGCGGCGGCCTATCAAGAGGTATGGCTGGGTCGGTTGTTGGCTAACATATTGAAGACGAAAGTTAAGAAGGTAACCTTAAAGATTTATAATCAGTCGGCAATTATGTTGTGCAAAAACTCAGTCTACCATAAGAGAAGCAAACACATCGACACTTGGTTCCATTACATAGAGAATGTGTGGAATCGGGGGTGATCGAAGTGCAGCATGTCTGCACGAAAGACCAACTCGTAGACATCCTGACCAAATCACTCAGAAGAATAAAGTTCGTGGAGATGAGGGAGAAGATCGGTGTGTGAAACATCAAAGTCGGAAGACAACAAACTTAAGGAGGAGATTGATAGAATTAACCTAGTTATCTTCAGGTATGGTCGAATCTATGACCACGTTCTACGACACATTCAAGTTCTGTAATGGTCATAAGTCGTACATCGGACTATAGCAGTTGTAAGGGGTCAGAAGTTAGAGTGTTTAGATTCAGAGTGGTCGTAAACGGAAAGTCAGGTTGTTTACATATTGGATTCCCAGTATGGTATGCCGTGTTAGTTTTAAAGACATGTATGTTGCTCCTCTATATAAGAAAGAAGAAAAGGACGCAGACGCAATCGTATAGCATCACGTCGCAAAATTTGACTTGTGTCTACTTGTGTTTGCATGTGTGTATGATCGTAAGACGTTAATGATCATCGCTTATCTAGACTCCCTGGGCAATTTACCCAACACATACCACCAAAACTAACAGGACTCTATGGAAGACAGTATCAGTTGCAAGTCTCGGTTACATGAAGAGCGCTACAAAGAACACAGATATCATACTAGGTTGATGCTATATTGGCTATCATACATCCGCCAGTATCTACTTCTAGCAGTACAGCCCCAGGTAATCATCCCAAGACCTTTGCCACTACAGCTGTTCTTACCATTACACCACAAAGACCAACATCTGTCCACACCACAGCCATAGGTGAATCAGGGAGTCCTCTCAAGAAGCTGCAATCAACTAGTCGTCCACTGCTCGGTGTTGAGCCAGCAAAGCTGCAATCAACTGATCCCACACAGCACATACACACACCTGCCTCTCAAGAATACATGCAGACAACCAGCTATGGGTCTGATCTTTTTGACTGCGGCTTGTGGTTTTTGGTGTGATTTGTAGCTTTTAGGCTGTTTGTATGAGAGATTACAGAGTAACAGAAATTTATGTACGGTTTTTACCAATATAAATGAAATCAGTAAAGTATGTACTACAATTAACTAGTAAATCCTATCTTAAAAAAATACTCCGTTTAAAAGTTAGTTACTGTAGAAAAACCAAAAAGTAATTTTTAGAAGCTGAAAAGAACAGAACCATGAAAAGGAATTCCCTAAAGCAGCAGCACCATCGCCGCAGGTTACTTATCTAAGACAGCGTACTTTTTTTGGGTACCTGCAAACATACAAGTGCTATCTTGCATACCCACTTTATGATCTACAGGTGACACCACGCTCAGGGCCCAACATAGAACTCAGTTCCTGTGAGAGAGAAATATCTGAAACAACACCGCCGTCACCACAGGTTACTCTAAAGCACCACGTATTTGCTTTTCCTATCTATACATACACATAAATACGAGAGCATATCTAGTACTAATAAGTAATTCAGTGCTAACATACTAATGACAATCTTGACTATCAGATTTGACTCAGATGGCCTAGATCAAGACAGGTGAAACACCCCTTCCCACTTATGCCATTTTGCAGAAACTAGTTTTAGGGGCGCACGTATGTTTGGTGGAAACCACATCGCGGAGATGCTGTGCGCCCCTAAATCCTCGACTTGATGAGAGAGACGAAGCGGCAGTAGTGATAGGGATATTTTCTTGATAAAATTTTATCATGTGGGGGGTTTCTGCAAAACGGCGTAAGTGGGAAGGGGTATTCCACCTGCCTTGATCTAGGCCATCCGAGCTAGATCTGATGACCAAGATTGTCATTAGTATGTTAGCACTAAATTACCCATTAATACTAGATATGCTCCCCACAAATATTACCTTATATCACCGCTTCGTGATCTGCAGATGGTACCATATTCACAGACCACCTCAAAACGTCCATCATCCAGACACTGAAGATCCCAGCTCTGCTCAAGACAAAAAAGGTTACTCTCTCATACAAATTTATATATTTCTCACTGACATGTTCGCTTATCATGCAACATTCATAGCCTCTTCCTGTTACATCATATCCCTTCTGTGCTCCACAGCGAAAACCTGTGACTAGGAGGCGACTGTTTCAGGACGTGCCAACCAACTAGCCTTAAAAAAGGTTACGTATATACCAAAGCACTTACAGTTTTCGTTATTACTTCCCAAACTAATGGATTGCCATCGCTTCTCTTTACAGAAAACACCACCCCAGAACCAACGAAAGTCCTACTTCCCAGTCCAGAAAACCTGTGAATTCCATATTTTGCAAAACACTGTAAAATAGAAACGACAGCCTGATAGCTATCATCCTACAGCCAACGTGCTTTGTGCTGTTATATTCTACCACGTCACTGCCTTTGCTTATTGTACCTATCGCTAACTGAAATAGATAGAATCCTGAACAGCATAATGCTGCTCTCTATCGGCAGGGATCACTGTATGAAATGCCATCCTTTACTTTCCAATCAGGAAACTGCTATGCTATTCCTTTTGCCTTCGGTTTCACCTTTACTTCAGCTATAAATATGTGCTTCACATCTCTGTACCTATCAAATAACTGCATCAACGTTAATACATTCCCTCGCCCCTAGATACCAGAACAAAACTATTGTTAGCACAACCTATACCTACTTAGTTAGCCCAACAAGACAGATACTGCTCTTATGATCCTGAAGCAATACTGTTACCGCTTGTTCGGTTTACAACAACCTTCGCTGCCACTACAAAACCTGAGATATACCGGCCTCTTTCTTACTGCATCGGCAGACCAGCCTACATCGTTGCCCTCCCCGCAAAAACACCGGCAGCCCAGCTCAGTCTTCCTGATCCAAATCACCTGCGCACCGTTCCCCTCACGCACCTAGCAACGACGTAACTTCTGCACACGCCCAGGCCATACGACCACCGATAGAAAAACACAGTTGATGAAACACACCAAACATCCACTCTGGCCATAGAACACAGCACAGACGCTTCCAAAGCCCATTCCACAGAAACAGGCCCACCCAAAAGCAACCTGACTACCACACCTACCGGACACCTCGACCATCAGTTCATGAAGTTTTAACGGATTTAGCAATGTTGGTCACGGTATTTACAAAATTAAAAGTATACGTATTGTGTTTATAAAAATATGATTTTTACCGTCTGGTGGACGGACAGCAGCACCAACGAGGCGATGTGTGGGGAGGCCGCCGGCGGTAAGCGCCTGCCGCCCCGTCAGCAGACGGCAGGCAATCTGTCGCCCGGTGAGGAGACAACAGGTGATTAAGCCTGCTAATCTAATTTTTTCATTTAGTGTTTATTTGAATTTTTAAATATGTTAGATGAGCTTAAAAATTACGAAAATTTATGTACAGCCTCCCAACATAACATACTTGACAGTATAATTTTTAGGTAATTTTATCCATTGTAAATATTGCTAAAAAATTCATACAATTTTGATATTTATACAAGTTTTTATATATAACAAACGATCTCCAAAAATTACAAAATTTTATTTAAAGTCTCCCGACACTGTCATAGTTATTGTGTAATTTTTAGGAATTTTATGTGGTTCAACTTTGCCATATTTATTTAGGTTAATTTAATTATGAATTTACAACACATAAATTTAATCATGAATTTTATTTATAATTAAATTAACTCAAATAAACGTAACATTCTATATGCCAACACATAGAATTACCATCGCAATACTGCCCAGCACTACCCTCCCTAGTATTACTAGGCCGATGAGCCTAGTCCATTTGTGATTTATATGGTAAGGAAAACTTCATGGATTCATCTATGTCGGAACCTCTGAAAAAAACTCTCAAAAAGAAAAAAAGAAAGTAAGAAAACAAAACAAAAGAAATGAAGGCAAAAAGGAAAAAAACCAAGCCTTATCAACTTATCCAAAGACAATTATTTGATGGGACAAGAAACACATCGCACGTCCTATTGAACGTGACAGATGCATGCTATGGATGAAGTCACGTTCAGTTGGATGCCACTTGTTTGTTATGTTCAAGTACCCCACTGCACCCTACAGTTGCAAACGTCACTCTTGTCGATCAACGTGTATCATGTCAGCCTACGCATGCACCGACGCGGCGGTGCTCATTTGCGCTTTCGGTTTCTGGTTTTTTATATTGCAGTAGTTTTTCCATCGCAGCGACTGTTAGGTTTTTATATAATTAAATAAAAATTATATCATTACAGATAATATAAAAAAATAAGAGAAAAAACTAAAAAATGAGTAAAGACAAAATTATGAAGCCACGTGTTCCGGAAGCTAAAACCGGTAGCTATAAGGATGAATTATTGGAAGAAGGCAGGTTACAAGGATATATTGGTTTTGCCAGGAGAACCTGTTGACCGTTCCAACCATCGATCAGAGGTTTGTCAGGCAAAGCAGCCAAGTGAGAGATTGAGCAGAATTAATTTCCGATATGATGTCAGAAGAAAGATCAGAACCCTCCCCTGCTACATACCTTTCCCGTACATAAGTAGCCATGCAAGTTGACCCAAACTTCCACTCCCAACCGACATTGTAGCCCTTTTGTGATTTGTGTGACAAGGATAACTTCATGAATTCTCCTCTCATAAGAAGTAGCAAAAGAGAAAAACTTGGTATGATCATTTTAGCTTATTTTGAGTGGTTTATAGTTGAAAAATACTATAGCTGACTGAAAAACACTGTAGCTAACAGATGCTTATTTAGCATAATTAAATTTAAAAAAATAAAAAAATAAAAAATATGTTAGCCTATTACGTATAATACAAACAAATACGGAAAAAAGAACCGGTAAAAAAACTCAACAAAAAGCCAAGAGTTCAGAAAAAACGAAATTTATGAATACTGAAAAATAAATCAGAAGCTAAAAGCTGAAACCGAAATGCTCACCACTAAGTATACATCCTCGAACAGTCTAAAATTCTTTCTTCTTATCTTATTAAAAAAACTTACACACATATCCTAAATATCTGCAGCTCATCGTTTATCTAAAGAGCAATTATTTGATGGGACAACATGTACTGCTTCATTGGTCTATTAATTGAACGAGTCAAAGATGCACACCGATGATAGATAAATAGGTGCCAACTGTTGTCGACGAAGTCACTACCAACTGGACGCCATTTTTCATGTACTCCCCCTCCCTGCACACTAATGACCGTACTGTCTATCAACATGCATATAATTGATGACCCTACCGATCAATCCTGCCAAGAAGTAGCTAGAAGGATAAATTATTTGAATAGAGCAGTGACATGCCTGTGGATCTATTTTTTTTAGCTTCTAAATACTGTTTTTAGTTTTTCTATAGTAACTAGTTTTTAAATGGAATATCTTTTTAAGATAGAGTTACTAGTTAATTGTGGTATATACTGCACCGACTTCATCTATAATCTTTCACATGAATAGCTTAAAAATCATAAATCACAACCAAAAATCATAAACTTTAGCTAAAAAGAACAGATCCTATATTAGTTTTGCCCCGGAGAACTGATAAACATTCTAGCTCAATCATTCAGACGTGTGTCATGCATGCATGCATACATGCATAGAACGTACATTGGTTTTGCCCCCGAAGAACTGGTAAATGTTTAAGCTCGATCGCTCAGGTGTGTGTCATGCAATAGTGTCATTTTTAACGTTTATAGCATGTTTCTAATTTACTCTTCACGTCACAAAATAGTGACATTTTTAACGTTTATAAGCATGTTTGCTACAATACAACTTTGGCTATTAATTTAAAGGTCATCTACATGTAAGGTGACTAAAATTTTCTTAAGCATAAGTCATACTTTTTTATCATTCAATCAACATCCAATATATGGCACGTCCATCTTTACTCAGATCCTATGGTCACAAAAACTAAATTAAACTTAAGAAAAATTTAAACGACTTAGAAATAACAACTACCATCTATAAAACCTAATCTATATAAATACAGACATGATGGGAAGCTGGCCTATAGCCAAATGGCTAAGCGTACGGATGTGCACCGGGTCTACGAAGGTTCAAGTCTCCGACAAAAAGCACATACCCATGCACAGTGAGGCCTTAGATATCTCTAATAAATTCCAAACATATATGGGGGATGTGCATGTGTGTATATACGTAGATGGTGTGAGTGTGTAAATACAATTGTATTTTTTATCATAGATATTGAAGTATTATAGCACATACAATTATATGGTAATATCTGGTTGCTCTTGTCCCCCGTCCCTTCCCATGGGAATAATTCCCGCGGGTCTCATCCTGCAGGCCATTGCTACCCCTATTTCTTGTAAAGTCTTAATTTGCCACTTAATTACATGATTGTTCTGAAGACTTCCAATCCGTCAATCCCATCTGTTATTATTTTTTTCTTTTTAGAATTTATTCACTTCACGCATGGCTCAACCTAAAATCCTTAGAAGGAAAAGAAAAAGAAAATTTACATGCACATCACGAAACATTCCATAGGGCAATTACTTGATGAGAGGAGAAACGTGTTGGCTTTGCCCCAGGAGAAAACTCACCCATTATAAATAAACAGAGAGAACACAAAAGAATTTGCCTCGATCGTAACTGCGTAGCCAAGTTTTCTAAATTTCTCTATTCTCTTTCTTGTTTGCTATCAAAATAGATTACATGCCCCCTATTTATATGACCTAGGGTCCACACAAATACTGGATTATATCTCTAACTCAAACACATACTGGACTCTATCTCTGAGTTGAACACAACTTTAACTTGGGCAACAGACTCAATTTAAACTCTAAGTCAAATTATTTTCAACATTCACCCTTCTAATCTTGACTCGACATACTCCTAGTTTAGTCTCAATGTATTATGAAATATCAGTTACGCCTCCACATGAAGCGTTCTACATACGAACTAAACACATAATTATATGTAGGAATTCAACTTAACTGGTATGGGTCTATCCAGATGCAAAGACTTTAACTCGTTGAGGCAGTCGGTCTCAACTATGATTTACCCAACTTATATTTAACATAGGACGATGAATACATCTTTTCAACGTCTCAGACTCATCTCTTCTTGCTTGACTTAGGACGGCGAACACATCTTCTCAACGTCCCAGACTTATCTCCACAGACTTGAATTAGGATGGCAAATATATTTCCTCAATATCTCGGACTATATTGCTGGCTCTGATACCAATGTTGTGTTTTCTTATTCCTCTGGCTTATCCGTGGTGCTACTCACAATGCATAATGAGGCTAGAGGGTAGGGACTTATTTATAGACTCAATTTCCATGTGTTACAAAGTGACCTACCTGTTTTTGATATCCTATGAGACTCTTGAACCATATTACCAACCACAATCAGACATGCTAGTTTTATGAGTCTAAAATATATTAGTCTCAAGCACACATGTGTGAGTCGTGCTCCATGATCATATTGGTTATGAGATCAAATCCAATTTGATCATGTGGGTCAACAACCTCTATAGCCAATCTTGCAAGACAAATCCAGCTATTCTGTCATGTGTTGTACCCAGGTTAAAACATATGTATATACATTAAATTCCAGTAGACTCAATCTCAACAAATATGTCTACCATATTTCAGTACAACCGTCCTAGACACCTCGAGTATTAATTCCTCGAGTTAAATTCCGCATCAAATAATTCTCTATCACTTGCAATAATAATATAAATAATTCCACATTGAGTTAAATAGATAATAACCACAATAAATATTTAAAGCCACATAAAAATCCCAACATACTACTCTATATACTCGAGTTAGGATGGCAGACATATTTTTTCAACGTTCCAGACTCGACTCGGCATCATCATCGACTTCATGCATATTCTCATGATGTAGCGTTGGATAGCATCTTGGACATCCCCAACGCATCATTTGCCATCTCCTTTTTGGCCAGAAAAAAGAATGTTTCTTTTGAGATGCTTTGATAGATGGCCACCAATGCTATTTGTTCCTTATGTTTATCGATATTGCTGTTTTTTATCGTATCCTACACTCCTTGAATCTTTGTATACACATTCATCTTAATTGCAAGGCTGTATAATTGCTTGTCGTTAGCATCGGATAATGTAGCAAGATAATGAAACTTTTTTTCACCCACACCTGATGTCTAGTCATTGTTGACACTACTTCCTAAAAAACGCAACATAATCTTAGACATAGATCAAGACTTTAGACTAACTAGAAACAATCTCTTACTAAACTTCTGTCATAAGATCAAATGACGAAACCTTATCTCTGATTTTGGGCCAACAGCTGTTTTACTCTGAACTTTTCTTTTTTATTTAGACGCAGAGACTAAACAGTGTTGCTTTTCGCTATCCTCGCTGAATTGCTCGGTTTCTGCGCTCGACCGAAGGCTCACACCGAATTGGCTTCGGTTCTCTTTTCTGGCGCAGACCTTCTCCCTATCGTTGCGAAACCCAAGAAATCAAAAACTAATCTTTTCATTTTTTACCGGGCTGCGTGTCCCTTTCGACCGAGAGAAATCCGACAACGAGCTAGGTTCCTATTGCCGACAGCTGCTGCTGTCCATGCGCGAGAAAACGTCATGTCTCTACTGCCTCGGGCCCCGTGCTCCTCTGTTGGCCTTGCACAGCCCAGCTGCGCTCGCGCTGTCCTGAAGTTGCTGCAGACTTTTGACGCCGCGGACCACGGGAACAGACGGCCGGCTCGGATTCTGACTCGCCGAGAGCACGGCGCGAGTGTTGTTTTCAATCCTATCTCGCCTGCTGCTCGCGGATATCGCTTGTCCATGCACGACAGTCTCGGCCTCCTGGCAGAGAATTTCATCCTCAACCCTAAGCTTTGATATTAATTATTGGGATAATTGACTATATGTCATGCTAATAGTCTCAATTCTAGAAAATACTACTACAATCTCGATCCTTTAAAAAATACCACTTTAATCATAAAATACTATTATAAATACCATTATACTCAATACTACCTGATTTTTATTGATATAACAGTTTTTATTAATTATAATAGTATTTGTACAAGTATGAGATGATTTAAGTATTATGAAACAATATCTAAAACAATAACATCCATGCAATCATTTTTATTACTTGATTTGAGTGTGTCTAGTTCATCCAGAGCATCTTTGAGTTGTTTGACAACAGAAAAATATGCAGTTTTAAGCTTAGCAAACTGATCATACAGAGATAAGCAAGATTCACAGTTTTCATCATCAGGAATTATGGACATAAGCCTAACAATCTCTTGATTCAAGTTATCGATCCTAAGATCCTGATTTTTTTATTATCTTAGCCTGTTTATACGGGTTTAGTATAGTTGTAGCAAGAGCACGCTTCATATCTTGATTTGAAGGACGTACCTCATTGAGATCACGGTAGGGATTATCGTCAGAAGTGTCAATGTTGGTGATGTTGTCCTTGGCCATAAAGCACATGCCGATAAAGTCCTAGATCTTCTTCTTGCTCCTGGAGTCGTTTTTGTCATCCTCAGCCCCCCGAGTCCACATCGCTCATGTTGACGTTCTCAATAGTGGTAAGGACCCGGCTAACGAACTTGGAGTAGTTGGGTTTCTTTGGAGTATGCTTGAAGCATGCCACCATCACAAAAAATAATAATATGTCATTATGAAAAAGAAGTATGCTACAAGCATGCCACATGCCTAAGAATTGAGTGTAGAGCAATAAGTTGTTACATGAGACTGCTAGTCCGTCTAGAGTTAAAATTTGCTTCACTTTTAGGTTTTGACTTTTCGTTGTGATATCTTATTGTGCTCTTTATAATTGGTTTGGTTATTGTTGAGATGTCTGTCATTGATATAAATTGCTTAATCATATTGAAAACTTGTTTTGACATTGCTATATGATATATTACTTTATATGATCTAGGTAGCTCTACTCAAAAATATAACTTGGTTGTGATATTAAACCAATGCAACGTGACTTGGATAATCTACAAAGGTTCTAGATTTTTATTATCATTGCTCTTTCATAGAATTATTTATTCTTTAAATTTTCTTGATGATTACATTGCCAAAGGGGGAGAGATTTGGTATGCTTTGCGAGAAATTAAAGAGAATTTGGGGAGAATAAAATTGTCTCTCTTGTGTTGAGGGGGAGAGATTTGAGACTTATGGTTTAAATTGTTTTTGCGGCTTCAGTTCTTCACTTATATCTATTTGAAGCTAATTCATCATACAATTTTTGTGGTGTTGTCAATGTATTCATCAAGGGGAGATTGTTAGACCATGTGGCTAGGTTTAGAATATTTTAGTGATGAATAATTGACAATGGTTAATTTGTAATGATGAATATTTGGTGATTTTGTTTAGCGATGTTATGCGAGGTGTGTGGTGCGTGTGTGCGAATTGATGTTGGTCAAGTTTGGAAGAACTTGTGCCGGGAAAAAGTTTTTTGGTCTTTGCATGTGCAGGTTGAGCATGGAGGCGATCATGGTCGGTGACGAGGTGGATCTGGACTAGGATGGGGAGATCCGAGGTTTGGACGGTCAAGAAGGTCACGAGATGATCGGGCTCATGCTTGGGGCGCATGGAGATCAAAGGTGGATGATACGTGGAGAAGCTACGGGAGGTGCGGTCCTGGAGGCTTTGACACGTGATGCGTTAGAAAAGTCGTGAGTGTGAAAAACCTGTGTTAGGAAGGGTTTCGGGTCCCTTGAAAATTAGTGGGCCAAAAGTCTAGTTGAGGAAAAAGGCCCAGCCCTAGTTGGAGTTGGATTAGGATTTTAAAGCCTAGTTGGTGTTGGATTAGGATTTTAAGGTCTAGTTGGAGTTGAATTAGGATTTTAAGTAGAGTTTGAAGATGTGTTTTAATACATATATATATACATATATATATATATGCCGCCGGCGGGTGGTGTGTATATTAGAAAAAGAGAGTACGCTTTTGGGACGGGCCGTACTGGTGAACAAAGAGGCGTGGCGCTGGATGCTAATGGATGGATAAATAGTACCCACGTTTTTGAATAAAGTTTGTAAGTTTTTTATTTCGTATCTATTATCTTTTTTCTTGGTTTTTTGATTCCTATAGATTCTCCATGCATTGATCTATATTTAGGTATTTTTATTTCTTACATATATGAATTAGTTTTAATTAAAAAATTAATTGAAAGATTGAGCAAAATTGTTGTTTTTCACTGATCGGATCTCGTTATCTAGTCGCTGTACAGTATTTTTGCTACAGTGTTGTTACAGTATTTTGCTACACGAAAAAGATTATTTCGTGGCCGAGATTATAATCCAGTCTCAGATCAGCCACCCAAATCTGGTCCGTCTCCTGGGGTATTGCCTGGATACGGAAATCCGCATGCTGGTCTTCGAGTTCGTCCCCAACGGAAGCCTCTACGATGCGCTTCATGCTCGTGGAGACGCGAGGCGTAGTCTATCGCTGCCGGCACGCCTGGATATCGCCATTGGCTCTGCAGAAGCTCTCGCATACATGCATTCCCAGGCCCACCATGCTAGCTGCAAGATCCTCCATGGGGACGTCAAATCCGGCAATATTCTCCTCGATGACAACTTCCAACCAAAGGTCTCAGACTTTGGGCTGTCCAAGCTCCTATCATCGACGGACAAGAAGTGTTCCGGGTTCATGGCAGGGGACAGAGGTTACATGGATCCTGTGTACATGCAGACGAGCCTTCTTACGGAGAAGAGCAATGTTTACAGCTTCAGAATTGTGCTCTTGGAGCTCGTAACGGGGAAGGAGGCCAGGTACAATGGGAACAACAGCCTGCTGTTAGACTTTAAAAAGTCTTACGAGACAGGGACGAACAGGGCGAGAGAGTTGCTTGATGAGATATTTACATCTGCCGCGGACATAGATTGTCTCGAGAAGATTGGCGCAATTGCGGTTCAATATCTCAAGGAATATGTGAATGACAGGCCCACCATAGCACAAGTCGTGGAATATCTCGAGCTAGTGAAAATGCAAAAGCCTGCAGCTTAAATTAAGCATGGATGATCGTTTAAAAGCAGCCATAAATACTAAAAAAAACTCAGCCCATACATCATAAATCAGACTACAAGCTAAAAAGAATAGGCCGGACATGAGTCTTCCGGTAAGTTTCTTTGCAACATCCATCTCTCTTGGCACACTGAATGATAGGGCAGATGACTTGCAAGTCTTCTCATCAAGACAATCATGGCGAAGGACAAGCAATGGCTGAGTCCTCCGGTAAGGTTCTTAGAGCAAGTATAATAAGAGACTGTTAGTAGGCTATATGTTGAGGTGGAGGAGAGAGAGGAGGAGAGAGAAGAGAGATGGGCTGTAAGTTTACAGTCAGCTGAAGCACAAGAACCAAGAAACTTTGTGAGAGAAAGGGGTGGGTCATACAGTCTGCAGCTGGCTATAAACTACTATATAAATAGATTAATAAATAAGTTATAAGTGTCTATACAATCGACTGAAGGCTATATTATTAGCCTTGCTCTTAGCAACATTCATCTCTCTTGGCACATTGAATGATATGGCAGATGACTTGCAAGTCTTTTCACCCAGACAATCATGGCGAAGGACGAGCATGACTGAGTCTTCCGGTAAGGTTCTTTGCAACATTCATCTCTCTTGGCACATTGAATGATACAGCAGATGACTTGCAAGTCTTCTCATCCAGACAATCATGGCGAAAGAAGACAGCGACTTTGCGATTGTTTTGGCTTCAGCTTCTGGCTTCTGATTTATTTTTTACTATTCTTAAATTTCGTTTTTTTCTAATTTTTTTTGGATTTTTTGAGTTTTTTATCGGTTCTTTTTTCTGTATTCGTTTGCATTACACGTGATGGGCTAACCCATTTTTCTATTTTTAAATTTTTTAAATTTAATTATACCAAATAAGCCATCTTCAGTTACAGTCCAATTTCAACCAGCTACAATAAAATAAGTCATAAGTCACAGCCCAACCGATCACCACCCTAAAATATGCGTTGGTTGCCCCTATCAATTTATGATGTGAAGATTGGTAACGAAAGGGCACGTGGGGTGTACCACTGGACTCTTATCGGTATCGTTATGTCCAGGGTTTACCCAACAGCAGATCTGGTTTACCTGATTTGAGCTTTGCTCGAATATGGTACATGCACAGAATCGATCTTGAACTCGCTTGAGCATCATTTTTTTTAGAGGCACTGGAGCATCAGTTTTGTTCCTGTAATCGTTTTTGTCTTGAATCATGTTCGAGGCGATTTGAATCAAGATGGATCCAATTCGAGCTTTATTTCGAATTTGGGCCAAGCTTAAGCTTATTGACAATCGTAGATGACTTACAAGCCTCCATGCCCAAACAAACAGAAAGAAAGAATGTAGATGGCGGAGAATGAGCATCGTCCATGTGTAACGGAGATGAAGTGGAAATGAGGGACTATGAAGAATAGTACTCCTCGTTCTCGCCGTGTTGTGCTAAGCTAGCTGTTGCTGGTGCCGTGACTAGCTATTGCATGGGTTACTGCTGCTTGGTGTTTGCGGCGAGATATGCTTGCCGACGCAGCTAGTTCTTCGCGGACAGCAACTTTTCTACTGAACCGTATATTCCCGCGCTGCAGCTGCACAGCTGCACTTGCACGCTATGGGCCGCGTGCGATGCGGCGGTATCGTGGAGCCACGTGCCATGTCTGCGGCATGAGCATTAAACGCCGTCCAAATATCGTTTACTCGCATACTCGCATCCACTTTCTATATGCTAGCGGAGACACGTGTACGTATTGTGTGCATGCATTCTGGTGTATGTGTGTGCGCGCGCGTATGTAAAATGTACTATTACGTGAGACATGTCCATATACTTCGGACTCTTGCCTAGTACAACCACGAGTAGTTACCGCAACATATTTTAAGAGGCACTCTACGTATACAACGAGAAACATACGATATGCATGGAATTCTAAACATATTCCATAATCATATATCAATGACAATTGCTTACATTTGCTTATCGCAGTGATGAGCTTTTGTGTTCTCAAAGAAACAATCATGAGCACAGTAGTGGCAACATTTGCCAGGGCCCAGGCGTAGCGGCCAAGCTCAATCATACCCAGCTCGAAGACGAAAGATATGACGAATAATGAAAGTACTGTGATGGGCTAACAAACAGAAATTCTAAAATTAACATACCAAAGCACTGCGGTGCGCAAACAACGAATGACTGAAGCTAGGACGATATGTGGAGAAGCTAGGAAGTACGGACAAAGCTAAAGATGGACGACGCCGGTTTGCTCGTCACCCTGTGGAACAAACACGTCGTTATGCCCACCACATCTGATGGTTCTCAATGCATGCTTGGCGTCATCATACATGTTGGGCCTGTTCTTTTCGGCTGCGGCTTTTAGCTGAAATTTTTAAATTTTGGCTGTTTACGGTATAGATTACGGAGAGACAGATACTTACTTGGGATTTTGGTTGATACAGATGTTGATCGTTTAACTTGTAGACCCCGTCTTGAGAAAATACTTCGTTTGAAAGTTAGATACTGTAGCAAAAGCCAAATAACATCAGCTTTTGACTTAAAGAATAGGCCCGTTGTGGCATGTATTAGACAACCCACAAAAGGCGCTCAACTATGCTCAGCCATTTATGGCGTAGCGCACTAGCACCCTTGGAGACGACATGACGAAGCAGTAGTACTGCAATAAAGGAAGAATGTGGTTAGTCCTCTATCATAATAAATACAGTAGAAATATAAACTTGAAATGTTATATCATCTTGTCATGTCATCCCGCATGATGTTGGTCCAGACCAAGTCCCAACTTGTCAGTCTGCTACGGGTGTGTGGTACCACTACTACAAAACAAGCTATATTAGACATTTGATTACAGACGGTTCATGTGCAACCGTCTATGTTTTAATTGTCACAGACGGTTCATGGTGAAAATCATCTCTGAAACTATCACAGATGGTTAGGTTTAAAATCCATCTATGATGTCTCTCATTATCACAGATGGCTTTTAATTAAAATTGTTTATGAAATATTACAGATGGTTTTTATTTACAACATCTGTATTTTGTCCTGTCATATGAACTACATAAGCTACTGATCTGGAGCAGATAAGTATGACCAGTCACTTTTACAAAAGACAAATTTAAGTCAAACTTATTACAAAAGTCCAAAAAAAGAAAATTCCAGATATTGGTCTTCTAGGCTTCATATGCTTCCTCTTCTACTTTTAGAGTTGGAGGATCAGCAGTTGCGTTCTCGAATGACGTGAAGATTGCCTTTGCCCTCTCCACTTCCTCCTTTATCCTAGGCAAATCATTTCCTCAAAATCGGCCGCTTCTGCTTGATTGGCAAGGTTATCCATGTATCTCTCCACTGCCGCAAGAGTTTCTTTCACTTTGTGCACATTGAAGAGAAGAATAAGGCTGAGAATGGTTTACCTTTCCTGAGTGGCAATGAGACACCTTCGTCGATGGTGGATGATGGAGTCCAGCTGACGGATGGAAGCGACTTGAGGAAGGAGAGCAAGGCGTGAGGAGCTGCTCCAGACGTAAGTTGTTAGCCGCATGTGTAAGGTTTGCGACCGAACAATTCATGATGGATAGATGAGAGGAGGGAGATCAAAAGAATATTAGATGCTATTATTGAGAAATCTGGTGAGAAAAAGATAAGGGAGAGGATAGTTTAGAAGAGATTGAGTTTGTGGTATAAAGGAATTATACACGGCGTTGCATATAAAGCCAGAACTGTATGGAAGTTTAAGGGTCATTTGCTTCGGAATATTAATAGGTGGGGGCATTTTTAAGCATTATTACAGGCGGTTCATATACCAAATCATCTCTGATATTGATTAGCATAGACGATTCACATAACAAACCATCTCTTACTTTAGTGATGACCAATGGACTTGGACAGTTGCTTCACTTAGACACAGTAGATCCTTCTAGAGTCCAGTCTACAGAAGGAAAGTGATATGTGTTTCAGTGTTTGTCATTGTAGATGACTACTCTAGGTATTCTTGGATGTATTTTCTAGTGTCTAAGGATGAGGCCTTTGGTTACTTGAGATAGTTGGCCCTTAGACTAGCAATCGACCTTCCAGGAGCCTTTAGAGTCATTAGGAGTGACAATGGTACAGAATTTAAGAATTATTCCTTTGCCACTTTCTGCACTGAGAGAGGGTTAAAGCATCAATTTTCCTCACCTAGAGTTCCCAGCAGAATGGGGTTGTTGAGAGGAAGAATAGAACATTTGTTGAGATAGTATTTTTCTTGGATAATCATGGCAACCTTGATAAGCTTGAATTCATATGGCACAATAGTATTTTTCTTGGATATCCTACTCATTCTCGTGGCTATTGTCTCTTTAATTTGCATACTGACAAAATTATTGAGACATATGAAGTTAGTTTTGATAAGGCTGGTTCTGATACTTGGCCCGACAATGTAGATCCACAGGTACTTGGTGAGAGTGAGAGCATCTTCATCGATGATGACCTTGACGAAGAGGACAAGGACTCAATACATCCTCTTGTCACTCATAAGTTGGCTAGATAGCCTATTTCTACCTCACCAATTCCAGGAGAGCAGCCTCCTCCCACCGATGATTCGAGTGGCTCTGTTCCTATAAAGGGAGGTGAGAGGGCTAAGGGAGGTATCTCGAGACACACCTATCGAAACTCTAGCAGTCACATCTCATAACACCTGTTGTGCGCCCTGCTGCTAGCATTTCGATGTATGGCGTTCCATCCTTGAAAGGATGGACCTCGGTAGAGGCGTTGCTGCGATTATGGCGCTGATCAGGACGATCATAAGAAGACGGTTGGCCAGAGAATGACCAACTATTTCTACTATACTGACATGTACTTCGTTAAACAGGCCGATTCAACTCTATTTACGCTGAATTGCATATCTAATAATAATGATTTATGAACTTCTACTCGCATAGTTTTTTAGTTTACATGATAAAATTTTTTAATTTGCGATAGTGTATTCCAACGTTTAGACCTACGTTGCCGACAATTTTTTTCTCCGGGTGCTATGTCGTTTAATCGTGGTCAATCATTTCTTGTGGTGTAGAACGCACGCCATGGAAACCCAGGTGGAAATATGATTGGGCTATAAGGGCATCTCCAATGGTTATAGCTAGCAACTAACTACAAGACTTCCACATCATCTATATAGTACACACTAAAGCTAGCATTCTAAAGAACTATCTATAAGGATAGCTATTTGATGCTTACATGCACACACAGAATTTATTGAGGCTGCCTCGTTTAGCGTTATAGACTAGTGCTTAAGGAAGAGCTGGCTCGATTTTTTTTTGCATACTCTCTTTCCTCCACATAGGATATATGCTGATGTGTACATGCATATAGATAGCTGACTCAGACCATTGAAGATGCCCTAAGGACAAGCATGTCGTATCATCATGAATTCTGTCACCCACTTAGGCTGTGCTCGATTATGTTTTAGTTTCTGGCTTCTGATTTATTTTTCGCTATTCATAAATTTCGTCTTTTTCTGAACTTTTCACTTTTTGTTGAGCTTTTTTGCCGGTTCTTTTTTCCCGCATTTGTTTGTATTATACGTAATGGGCTAACATATTTTTTAATTTTTTATATTTAATTACACCAAATAAGCCACTATAAGCTACAGTGCTTTTTAGCCAACCACAGTGTTTTTCAACCATAAGCTATTCAAAAAAGAGCCCAAATGAGTTAGTCCAACAAATCCAATGTATGTAATTGCAAAGGGTATAAAAGTCAGTTAATTCAGTAGATATTGTGAGGCTAAATAGCACAATGGATGACTTGTCGGTCCATGGCAACAACGATAGAAAACCTGGCTTTTTTGAGTAGTTTATGGTTAAAAAACACTGTAGTTGCTAAAAAGCACTGTAGCTTATGGTGGCTTATTTGATGTAATTAAATATAAAAATTCTAAAAATAGAAAAATAGGTTAGCTCATTGAGGACGGTACAAACGAATATAGGAAAAAAACCAACAAAAAAGCTAAAAAACCAGAAACCAGAAAAGACGAAATTGTTGAATAATGAAAAATAAGTTAGAATTCAGAAGCCTAAACCGTTTTGAGTGGGGTCTAAACAAACGTACGGTTGTGATAAAGCAGCTCTGAAACCATACAGAGGCAATAACATTAGAGATGGCAATGGGTACCCGAAACCCGATACCCGGTGGGTTTTTACTCTATTAGGGCATGGGTCTGAGTCAATTTCCTAACCCATGGGTCTCTTAATGGGCAAAAAGCCCAATCCATCGGGTCTGCCGGGTTCGGGTACGTTCCTATAGTATCCAAACCCGTAAACCCATGGGTAATATAAACCCAATCCATAGGAGTTATAAACCCAGGCTCCCAGCCTCCCAGGCAAACCAACCCAGCCCATAGCCCATTAGCCATTTAGCCCCAAGCCCCCAAATCCAATGCGGCAATGCCCCATTACCCATACGGCTAACCCTAGCTAGCACTCGGTCACGGTCACTACTCACTCCTCCCCAGTCCCCACCCCGATTCAACAGCCGCTGCAGTCTCCATGCTTACCCTCCTGTCTCGCAGCTCCCGCTCCTGCTCCCACCACTCTCGCCGCACGCTCGTCCTCCCGCATGCCCTCGCCATCACCTCGCTTTCCAGTTCAGCCAGCCGCCCCCACGGCGACAGCTCGCCGCCCCCATGCCGCAGCCAACATGCATCGCAGCAGTAGGCCCTTGGGCATGGTGCTGCCCTCCGGCTCCAACAAAGATGGCCGGTGAACTTCTTCCTCCTTTCCATTAACGATTGTTGCAGCTCGCATTACTGACCCCACGGGCGACCCCGTTAACCCAGTGGGCATAGGTCTGGGTAAAAATCTGCATCCGTCACGGGCATTGATTTTTTAGCGGGCACTTCTAACTTTCATGGGCACAGATTTGGAATAGCAAAACTCAATGGATTTGTACGTGTTGCCATCTCTAAATGACACCAATACAAGAGTTCAGTGTTTGCCAGCCTGGAAGACAGTGTGTAGGCCAAGAGTGCAAGGTGGTTTCGAACCGAGGACGTCAATCAAGGGTATGCGACCGAGGACGTCAATCAATGGCGAAAACGACGTAACACAGACGTGCCATTAATTCTGAATACAAGCGCATGCACGGTTGTCATCACAAGAAATATAGGGAATAGATGAGCAGCGCCGCTGACGGGCGAGGAGACTTGACGAGTCCATCCATCCACTTCGACGTGTTACAGGGTCATTTCATATTGATTTATATAAGCTGCTTCAGCTTTTAGAAACCAAAGTTAGCGTGTAGCATATTAATGCACTAGCAGTATATAACAAGTGGAATATAGATTTAATTGGCCTTGACTTCATGGATAGCGGCCTTCTTTTTGAGAGGAGACCTCATCGATAGTTACCAACATTTTTTCGAGAGGTTTCGTCCCGAAGGAGCAACCGTTCGATCGAAATGAAGATCTTGATAAAGATGAGGATCACGAGTTCAAAATCATTTACTGAGAAGATTTTAAGTAAAATAATTTACTATAACTTTCAACTAATTCTTTTAGTAACTAAAAGAATATTAAGCCTTCCTCTATCAGCTTTGCATATATTACTAATGTATTATGTGTGGTGGCTTATTAAGTACCTTCGCACTTATTGTTGCTCAATTATTATAATTTAGTAAGTCAGAAAACGAAATAAAAGTCCTATGATTATCTAAAAGCATTGGAAGATGAAGAGATCAAAAACTAGGTCGCGAGCCTCAGTTGATTGCTTGTGGGCATATCCTGAAGGTTCCCCCTGTGTGAAGTTCTATTTCCGCTGCTGTTTTTTAAAGGGTTTAGTCTGATCGGTTCATATGTAAGTTTTACTATTGTGTTATTTATGTTTCACCAAGATATGTATTTGATATTTAGTAATGTATCTATGAGTAATGAACCTGTTCTTTTTATTTCAGTTTATGTCTTTTGGTTGCGGTTTATGACTTTTGAGTTGTTCGTGAGGGAGTATGGAGTAATAGAAACCCGCGTACGGTTTTGACCGATATAAATGAAGTCATTACAGTGTGTACTATAGTCAATTTGTAGATTCCATATTAAAAAGGCACTCTATTTAAAAACTAGTTACTGTAAAAGAACTAAAAATAGCTTTTAGAAACTAAAATAATAGACTTAGGGGGTGTTTGGGACTGCTCCACTCCACGTTTTTCAGGTCTGCTCTATGTTTTTTAGCCAAACAGGTTCAGCTCCACGCACTCTGTTCGAGGAAAAAAAGGTGGAGTTGTGAGAGCACCTAAAGAGGTGCTCCACAAACTCTAGGTTTTTTGTGGAGCTGCTCCACGGTAGAATTCGTGGAGCAGAGTTTGTGAAGCAGTCCCAAACACCCTCTTAATATGTATTAGAGAATAGGTTAAAATTCGTATCGTAAAATTCCATCTGACATTGCCACTAGCGGTGTAACTCAATCGGTAAGTCCTGTCTGGTTGTCTGTCCCCAAGCCTTACCTACTCAACCGTCATTCATTTCTATTACCAGTTTCTCCGTAAGAGATGCGCCCAGAGCGCTTTCCTTCTACCACCAGCCTCCAAATTCTTGTGAGAGAGCGGCCGGCCACCTTGTCAATTCCTACGAAATGCTAATCGCAGCCAAAAGAAAAATCCGATCATGTCTCTTCGGCTTAAATTTAGGTGCTATTTTTAATGAAAAAGATGCCTAGTCCTAGGTGTTATCGCTTTTAAATACTCGATCATCTCAGGACCATTCCTTTAACTGAATGGAAAATAAGAGAGGCGCACAATTAATTAAAGATATTAATCTGAAGTACATCTAAATGGAAAATAAGAGAGGCGCATGATCAATTAATACGGACACATTGCACGCCAAAGAAAAAAAAGAAAGAAGGAAGATCTTTACTTCATATACTAATATATATGGAGAGACAGAGTTTGATATATATATGTAGCTTCCAATCACTTTTTTTCTTCCCACTCAAGTAGAATAACTTGGCACTGTTTTTTCTTAATACTTTGATGATTGTTTGTATTACTTTCTCTTGTTTATGGGATTGCTTTTTGATTTAGTTTACGCGGCGGAGCATAGGTTCGTAATAAAAGTAGCTGATTCCGTTTACATGTCATAATAACTAGCCTCATAGGCGCGGCGCCACGCCGCGCCAGCTACTGTGTGTACCGAAGTAAAAGAGGCGATAATCCGTGAGGAGTTTGTTAAAAAAAATTTAAAAAAATCGAGGGCGCATGTGTATTTTCGAAAAAGTTAAAGGTCTTTTTCGTAAAAAACCGAGGATCTGTACGTAATAAATGAGAAAGTCGAAGGTCTTTTTCGTAAAAAACCGAGGGTCTGTACGTAATAAACGAGGACCTGTACGTAATTTAGAAAACACGGGGCGCTATCCTGCAAAGTGGAGGGGCTTAAAAAAACTGTCAGGGACGTATTTGCGAGGAAAAAGGACCTTTACGTAATTTTCGAAAAATACAGGGAAACTGCCTCCTCTGGCCGTACAGAAATTCCGAAGCCACGCACCGGCCGCTCCGATCGCAGGGGTGACGTGGATGGCCTCTGGCGCGGGGAATCCTTCGGAGCGTAGTATCTGTATGATTAGGTCATGCTTGCAAGACGCCGGTGTGAATAGGAAGAAGCCAGCAAATTAATTGATGGATCGATTGATAATTCGCTCGAGCGAACGACTCTAACGCACCGATCGGTCCCTTTTTTCTCCCTGGTCCATCCAAGATCAGTATAAATAAGCTGCCCTCGCGACCCCCTACGCAGCAACCACCAAACAAAGCAAGAGAAAGTAAAGATACCTACCGCCTGACCATGGAGCTTGTGATGGAGGCGATGGGCAGCCTCCTCCCCAAGCTCGGCGAGCTGCTCAAGGATGAATACAACCTAGAGAAGCGCGTGAGGAAAGGCGTGAGGTCTCTCGAGACAGAGCTGACGATGATGCACGCCGCCCTCCACAAGGTGGCCGAGGTGCCCCCTGACCAGCTCGACGAGCAGGTCCGGATCTGGGCAAGCAAGGTGAGGGAGCTGTCCTACGACATGGAGGATGTGGAAATCCTATCAGGCTCAATCGTCAAGTGCAAGAAACACAACACAGAGTTTTGGTGCTACGCACAACGTTGCAGCGTTTTCTATATTTCATGCTCCCTTTTATTCTCAGTGAATACAGATGAGGCGGAGACCACGTTCAGCATCTCGCCCACGCACCGGCTCTTCCGCGTGAGCGCCAATACGGCCGAGGAATCCGCCATGACATAACAGACGCGCACGACGCGTTCTAGCTGCAGTCCGTGCCCAACAAACTAGGAACTCTAACTGTCTGACTTAACAGTCTAACTATCGTGACACAACAAGTTTATTCGCTAACAAACTCCCCCTAACCTTGTTGTGCTGACTCGAGGTTGAAGATGCCACTCCGTGCACGTAGTTCCTGGAGACGTTCGCGCGCGAGCGGCTTGGTGAGCAAGTCCGCCAATTGATCACCAGTTCTGATGTAGTCCGTCTCCAGCTTGCCATTGTTGATGCAATCGCGAATGAAGTGGAAACGGGTGTCAATATGCTTACTTCGGTCATGAAGGACCGGGTTCTTTGCGAGAGCAAGTGCGGATTTGTTGTCGATGTAGAGCAAAGGCGCGGCGTATTTGGCGTTCACCAGGTCGGCTAGCAATCGTGAGAGCCAAAGTCCTTGGCACGCGGCGGAGGCAGCAGCGATATATTCCGCCTCGCACGAGGATAGCGCCACTACTCGTTGCTTCTGCGATTGCCAGCTTACAGGACTTTGGCCCAGGAAGAAGATAGCTCCTGACGTGCTCTTTCGATCGTCACTGTCTCCAGCCAAATCGGAGTCGCTGTAGCCGATCAGATCGAGCGCCCCGTCGCCACGTTTGTAGACACAGCCGTAGGTGCGTGTTCCGGCGATGTACCTCAGCAAGTGCTTCACAGCACCCCAGTGTTCGGTGGTCGGAGCCTCCATGAACCTGCTCACATAGCCGACAGCGAAAGCAATGTCCGGGCGTGTGTGCACTAGATAGCGCAAACTCCCGACGATGCTCCTGTACATTGTGGCGTCCACCGGTGGATTCGAACTCCTTTTGCTCATTTTTAGCCTTGGCTCCATCGGCGTGCTGCAAGGGTTACAATCTGACATACCCGCCTTCTCGAGTATCTTGTCGGCGTAGGCGCTCTGGCAGATGGTGATCCGCCGCTCCTCCTGATGTACCTCAATGCCGAGGTAGTAGTGGAGTGGTCCGAGATCACTCATGTTGAAGAGCCGCATCATCTCCGACTTGAACTTGTCGACCTCCTTCTGGTTTTCGCCAACCACGACGAGGTCATCTACGTAAACGCCCACAAGTAGCAGTGCATCACTGTCTCCTCGGATGTACACAGCGTGCTCCGCCGCGCTGCAACGGAAGCCGAGCGACAGCAGTGCACTGTCCAACTTAGCATTCCACGCTCTTGGTGCCTGGCGTAGTCCGTACAATGCCTTATGAAGCTTGTACACCTTGCGCTCCTGGCCGCGGAGCTCGAACCCCGGCGGCTGCTCGACGAAGACCTCCTCGATCAAGTCCCCATTCAGGAATGCCGACTTCACGTCGAGGTGGTGCACCACCCACCCGTGGTGCGCAGCGATGGCCAACAAAAATCGCACGGACTCCAATCGCGCCACCGGTGCAAAGACCTCGTCGAAGTCTATGCCGGCGCGCTGTACATAGCCCTTCGCGACGAGACGAGCCTTGTACCGAGTAATGTTCCCATCGGCGTCGCGTTTGATCTTGAACACCCATTTAACGCCGATGGGTTTCTTGCCTGGCGGAGGGTCGGTGAGCGTCCACGTTCCGTTATCAACGATTGCCTTCAGTTCTTCCGCCATCGCCTGTCGCCACTCCCTGTGGCCAGCCGCTTCGGCGTATGTGGATGGCTCGTCGCCGAATGCGAGAAGGAGTTCTTCTTGAATCGCCTGCACTTCGTCGTCGTACAGCAAATCGTCGATGCGGCGGAATCGCTGAAGCCCCTCACCGTCGTCGTCTGCATCAAGTGTACCCAGCGCGCCAGACGTGGGCGACACGAACTCAACAGGAATCGTGTCCCTCGACGGCAATTCTCCCTGCCACGGCACTGGGCCACCAACAACACACGGTGGACTTGAATTTGGTGTAGATCTTGATGGCGATTCAGGCGTAGCAGGTGTGTTCCTAACCGGGTTTGGGGATAATGACCTCGCACGTGAATCGTCAATTGCTGCAGTGCTGGGGCTCGACGATGGATTTGGCGATGTCGATCTTGCCAGCGGATCGTCTGCCGCTGCGTTCACCGGCGTCGGCTCATCCCACGTCTCCTCAATGACAAACGTGCCCGGGTTGTAGCTGTCCGGCGTGCCGTCTCCGTTGTCGGTGGAGCTCCAGTCCCAGGCCGCGTCCTCCTCAAATACCACATCGCGAGTGATGTGTACGCGCTTAGTGGTCGGATCGAGTACTCGATACGCCTTTGAGCCAGCTTCATACCCGATCATCACCATGCGTCTGCTGCGGTCGTCGAGCTTCCCGGCATGCGGCTTAGTGACCTTGACGTGCGCCACGCAGCCAAAGACGCGCAGGAAGTGCACTGCCGGTTTTGAACCGTACCAGGCTTCGTACGGTGTCCTGCCGACCAAGCTCCTCGTCGGTGCGCGATTTAGCAGGAAGATGGCCGTCATGACAGCCTCCCCCCACAGCCAGGAAGGTATATTCTTTGCCTTCATCATGCTGCGAGTCATGGCGAGCACGGTTTGATTCCGCCTCTCCACCACGCCGTTTTGTTGGGGACTGTACGGCGCAGTGAGATGGCGTTCGATGCCGTGGTCCTCGCAATACTCGAGGAAGCTCGTCGACGTGAACTCCCCCCCACGATCGGTGCGGAACGCCTTGATCCTTCGCCCGGATTCGAGCTCGACCTTGGCTCGCAGACGCTTGAAAGCATCCTCGGCGTCCGATTTGTTGGTGAGGAGAATCGCCCACATGTACCGTGACATGTCGTCGACGACCAGCATGATGTAACGCTTGCCGCCAGGTGTTGCCGGTGTGATCGCTCCGCAGAGATCGCCATGGATCAGCTCAAGGGGCTTGGTGGCGCGGTACTGCGTCGCTTGTGGAAATGGCGCTCGGCGTTGCTTCCCGGCAAGACACGCATCGCAGAGATGGTCCATGTGCTCGATTAATGGCAGACCACGGACCATACTCCCCCGACTTAGCTTCTGGAGGGCTTGGAAGCCGAGATGGCCGTACCGCGCGTGCCACCGCCATTCGTCGTTGTCGTAGCTAGCGGCTAAGCACACGGGTCTTGCTGGAGTGAGCGGTAGAATGTACAATCGATTCGGGGAACGTTGTACCTTGGCGAGCAGCTCCCGGCGGTGATCCCACATCCGAAGAACACCGTCGTCGATGTCGATCTTGCAGCCAGTCTCGTCGAGCTGGCCGATGCTCAGGATACTGCTCCGAAGCCGGGGAATGTGGTAGACGTCTTGGAACGCTTTGTGTTCCCCGCGCTTCGACTCGAACAGCACGGTGCCCCGGCCGGCAATCTCCACCACCGAGCCATCTCCAAACCTGACAGTGCCGACGACACTGCGATCAAGTTCGGCGAACACCGTCGCGTCACCGGTCATGTGGTTTGACGCCCCCGTGTCGAGATACCACTGCATCTCTCCGCGGTCTGTGCCCTCGTCGAGGTCCGCGACCACCTTCTGCTCGTTGAGGAAGACGTGCTCGACGCAGTGCGCGCCATGCACCAGCTCCTGCGTAGGTGTGGCAACAGCCATGAGCAGCGCTGACTCCTCCTCGGCTTGGGCGAGGTGTGCCTGCTCGCGTTTCTTCTTGCGGCAGTCGCGGGCCCAATGTCCCACTTTTCCGCAGTATCGGCAAGTGTTGTCGTCGATCTCGCCGTCCTTGCCGGGCTTGTTGGATCCTGGTGAGCTCGCGTCCTTGCCGCGCTCATGACCCCGGCCGCGTCCACCGCGTCGCTTGCCGCTTGACGGCTTGCCGTGTCCCTTTGATCCCTCGGCACCGAGACGGAGCCGAGACGTGAGGCGTGCAAGCGCCTCCTCCTCGGTGAAGTACAGCTTGCCGTCGATCTCCTTGCCGGCGCCCGAGTGGCCAGAATTCCGGCCCTTGTTGCCGTTGATACGTTCCTCCACGGCCTTGAGGCGTCCTACCAATTCCTCCACCGAGAGATCCTCCAGATTGAGTAACGTCTCAATGGACATCGCGATCTGGGAGAATCGATCAGGGAGGGCTTGCAGGAACTTTCGGACGACGATCTCGCCCGAGTAGGTTTCGCCAAGGGTCGCGAGCTGGCTCGTGATGCCATTGATGCGCATGGCGAATTGGTCGACCGTCTCGTCGTCGCGAAACGAGAGCGCGTCGAACTCTCGTCGGAGGGTGTCCGCCTTCGCTTTACGCACGCGATCGACCCCGACGTACATGGTCTTGATGGCGTCCCACGCCGCCTTGGCGCTGCTCTTCTTGGCCAAGCTGCCCACCAGCTCCGGTGGGACCGCCTTGCAGACGGCTTCGAGGGCCATGCGGTCCTCGGTGTACTCCACGCCGCCGGCATTGACAGCGTTCCACAGGCCTCTCGCCTGCAGCATTACGCACATCAGTGCCTCCCAGTCCGCGTAGTTCGTACGCGTGAGGAGTGGCCACGACGTGTTCCCGGACTCCCTGATCACGCGGTGAATCACCAGGCCGCGATCGTTGTCGCTCCCGCCGCTGCCCGATGCGCGGCCGCCAGAGTTCGGAGGGGAAGACGAACGTCGTCGCCGCGGCGACCTGGAAGCTCTCCGTGGCATGAGCGCTGTTTCGATTGCACGATAACGATCCCAGAAACGGAAACGAGCTCTGATACCAACTGTGGAAATCCTATCAGGCTCAATCGTCAAGTGCAAGAAACACAACACAGAGTTTTGGTGCTGCGCACAACGTTGCAGCGTTTTCTATATTTCATGCTCCCTTTTATTCTCAGTGAATACAGATGAGGCGGAGACCACGTTCAGCATCTCGCCCACGCACCGGCTCTTCCGCGTGAGCGCCAATACGGCCGAGGAATCCGCCATGACATAACAGACGCGCACGACGCTTCTAGCTGCAGTCCGTGCCCAACAAACTAGGAACTCTAACTGTCTGACTTAACAGTCTAACTATCGTGACACAACAAGTTTATTCGCTAACAGAGGACACCGTCGACGCCTTCATGGTGCGCGTGGAGGAGGACCATGACTGTGAGAACAGATTCAAGAAGATCCTTAAGAAGGCCACCGGATTGTTTACCAAGGGCAGATCTCTCCATCAGATCGCCGCCGCCCTGGAAGAAGCCCAAGACCTCGCCAAGCAGCTGGCCGATCTGCGCCAAAGGTACACGCTCGAGACGCACAACACCAGCGCTGGTGCTACAATTGACCCTCGCCTGATGGCTATGTTCAAAGATGTGAATGACCTCGTTGGCATTGACTCCACAAGAGACGAGCTGATCCAGATGTTGACAGAGGGTGACGCTGCGTCCAAGCAGCACTTGAGGACGGTCTCTATTTTTGGATTTGGTGGGTTGGGCAAGACAACTCTTGCCAATGTGGTGTATCAGAGGCTTAAGGCGTAATTCGATTGCGAGGCTTTTGTTTCTGTGTCTCAGAATCCTGACGCGAAGAAGATTTTCAAGGACATGCTCTATGAGTTTGGCAAGAAAGAGTATAAAGACATTCATAACGCAGGAATGGATGAAACGCAGCTCATCCGCGAGATCAGAGAGTTCCTTCAGAACAAGAGGTACGTGCGCATCGCAGAGTGCTTTCCTTCAAATCAGTGACTTTACTACCTAGAATTTTCTTTGCTGCTTCGATGTCCTTGCATATTCGATACAAGAATGTTGATGCGCCTTAA
Source organism: Dendrocalamus latiflorus (assembly GCA_017311315.1). Taxonomy (NCBI): domain Eukaryota; kingdom Viridiplantae; phylum Streptophyta; class Magnoliopsida; order Poales; family Poaceae; genus Dendrocalamus; species Dendrocalamus latiflorus. The sequence goes on along the minus strand of CM029642.1, from coordinate 5,124,976 downwards.
TAATTAGCACTACCCAGAGATTCGTCGAAAGCGTATATATACTTCAACTTTACAACAATAACCTATACACAGCGATTGTATATGTAATAACAGTGGATATATGCAATACTACTCAGCCCAACCTATACTTGTCTAATAGTACTAAATTTAAATTACAGTTCTCATTAGCCAATGGCCCAATGTGATTTAGGACTTCAATTTGGTAACGAAATACCTTTAGCTGTACGTATAGCTCTCGAGGGGAGTGACGATTTCAATGGGAGCTCTGTAACGAAAGCACAATAAATACTCTTTTTTTTTACTAAATAGATGTTTTTGTGAAATAGTCTTGTATTGGTTGTGGAAAGGAAGTGACCTAATTTTAATTTAAAAGTGAGAGTCTGCCTCACCTTACAAGGTAGCTTTTGAAGATAGGAAAGACCTTTACCATCCAACTGTTTTCAAACATTATAGTCTCTAATACACATCTTTGATCATTATTTTAAAAAGTTATACATTTATAAAAATTACAATATTATAGAAAGTACTTTTCTTGACGAATCTACTAATACCCTTCTACGTGAAAAAAAAAATCTAAATATCTCTGCATGTCTTAGTGGCCAAAAATTAAAAAGTTTGACTATCTTATTCTAAAGCGTCTATTTACGAGCAGAGGGAGTACCTATAAGTGACACTAAGGTTCACTCAAATCAGCTAGGTCATGAATCTTTTTGTGGTTATAAATTTTAATTATTGGTGCAATTTTCAACCCTCTACAGTTGCGTTCTTGCTAGTGAGCTATACAGAACAAGACCCCTTTTTTTCCATTGTTTGGATCAGACTAGTTTCGGCATGGGGTTCGAATCCGATGTCTGGCATGGAGTTGTTTGGGAAATATCCGATACAAACTACGGCCCTACAAAAACACCCAATGTAATCAACTCCCTTCCAGCTCAGTACTCTTAGAAGCCCCAATTTTATGTCAAGTATGCCTGAAAGTGGATTGAAACCAAAATTCGAAAATATTTAAATATCAAACTATTTAAAACAAAAATGATATGATTTCCTTAGAGATAGAGAGCAGATATATTTTTTGGTTTCTAAATACAAAATAATCTGAATCCAAATTAAATTAGTATAATTTAGCATATGAAATTTCTCATAAGTTCAATTTACAATTTGAGGAATTTTTTTCCCATTTGGTCCTTCAACTTTGATGAGACCAATCTAAATTTTGTGAGACTAGTTTGCGTGTTATGGAGTTCTACCAATCAATTGAATTCATTAGGTGAGTTTTGCAATACAATTTAGAATGAGATCATGTCGTTCATGCATAATTTAAGCTTCTTTCATTTCCATTTTTTCCTGTCTGTTGAACATTAAATTCCTCCACTGGTCATTCCATGAAATATTTGTTATTTCCTGCTCCCTCCGGTCAAAAATATATTTACGTTTTAGAATGCGTTATATGGATTTGACGTGTGCGATGCTATTTTTACTAATACATGTATCTCTTGTGCGTTACAACATCCATGCACAGGTACTTGGTTGTTATAGACGACATATGGGATGTAGAAGCGTGGGAAGTGATCAAATGTGCTCTGATTGAGAATGACCGCGCAAACAGAGTAATCACAACCACCCGTCTTTCTAATGTCGCCCAGAAAGTTGGTGGTGCCTATGAGCTTAAGCCCCTTTGTCCTGCCAGCTCGAAAATTTTATTCTACGGAAGAATTTTTGGTGGTGAAGACAAATGTCCTGATCAACTGGTTGGAGTATCTGAAAATTTTTTAAAGAAATGCGGTGGTGTGCCATTGGCTATCATCACGGTAGCTAGTTTGTTGGCCAGCAAAGTGCAAGATGAGAGGGAGTGGAAAATAGTCCTGGACTCTATTGGTGCTGGACTCGAAAATAGTCGCGATGTGAAGAATATGAGAAAGATATTGGCTCTTAGCTACTACCATCTACCTGGTCATCTAAAGGCTTGTTTATTATATCTAAGTGTATTTCCAGAAGATCATAAGATTGAGAGTGCTCAGCTGATATGGAGGTGGATAGCTGAAGGGTTTGTCCAGCCAGGAACTAGCTTATTTGAGGTTGGAGAGAGTTACCTCAATGAGCTCATAAATAAGAGCATGATCCAGCCAGCATATATCGATTGGGAAGGCAGGGTAGAAATTTGTCGTGTACATGATATGGTGCTTGATCTCATCTGTGCCTTGTCATGTCAAGAAAACTTTGTTACTATATTGGATGGTACCGAGGAAAGCACATCAAATTTGCAAAGCAAGGCTCGCAGGCTATCCCTCCAAAATAGCAAGGTAGATCTCCAAAATAGCAAGGTAGATGAAACCACACATCTTGTTTCCATGTCACAAGTGAGGTCTATTACTATCTTTCCACCTGCTAGTAATCTAATGCCGCCTCTTTCGAGCTTTGATGTTTTATGTGTATTGGATCTAGAATGTTGTGATTTTGGGGAAAGTAACCTTAGGCATGTTGGGAATTTATTTCACCTAAGGTACCTGGGTCTAGCACTTACAGGTATCCATGAACTCCCAAAAGAGATAGGAAAGCTGCAATTTTTGTAGCTGCTGGATGTAAGAGGCAATGATGGTCTGAATGAATTGCCGTCGACTGTTGCTAAGCTGGGAATATTGATGTGCCTACTTGTTGACGTCAACACAAGGCTTCCGGATCGGATGGGGAATCTGACATCCATGGAAGTGCTGCGCAGGGTATCAGCGTACCCAAACATTGTGAATGAGCTGCGCAATCTGACAAGACTAAGGGAGCTCTTCATTTACTTCCCTAAGTCTATCTTGGAGTTGGAGGAAGCTTTCGTGGAGTCTCTATGCAACCTGCAAAATGTCCAGAGTCTAACTATTGCTGGTTTTTTTGGATCCATGGATCACTTGGGGCAATGCTGGAAGCCCCCTCGACATCTCCGCAGTTTTCGCTCGGGCTTGCTAGCCACATTCTCGGCACTGCCAGCATGGAATCTCTCGCTTCTGCTGGACCTCACCGAGTTATGGATCGTTGTCAAGGAACTGCGGCAGGAGGACCTGGAGAACCTTGGGAGGTTGCCGGCTCTTCGTTCTCTCAACATAACGAGCGACACCCAAACACAAAGGTTGCTACTCCATGCTGATTTGTTCCTTTCTGTGGTGTGCTTCAAATTAAATATTAAACAGTCCGGACACATAATGCTCCAACGAGGAGCTTTGCCAAGCGCTCAAGAGGTTTCTTACCCTTTCGGTTTGCGGATGGAAAAAGATGATGGCAATGGTGATTTTGACTCAGGCCTGGGGAACCTGCCCTCCCTCCAGTAGGTCTGGGTTGTAATTTTTCATGATGAAGCCACAGTTAGGGAGGCCAAGGAAGCGCGGGCGGCAATATGGCATGCAGTCGACACCATCCCAAGCATCCCAGTGTTGAAATTTATATCAGGCCGTTTTTACAAGGTGCATGCACTCATCATTTCAAGCATCCCAGTTTTGAAATTTATTTCAGGCCGTTTTTACAAGGTACATGCACTCATCCACCTAATTAACATTGCTTTCATACAAGCTTCGGTGTGTTTCTTAGTTATTACTATAATTATTCCTCTCTTCTTTCTTTGTCAATTTCATTTTCTAAATTTTAGATAGCGATGATGATGACGAGACAACTTACATGGCGATGACGAATCTGCGGGTATGCACACTCATCCACCTCACTAATTAACGCTTTGGCTTCTTCACATGCTTCATTTTGCTCACGTACTTGTTTCTTGATTATTCATTCTTCTTTTCGTTCCTTCTTTCTCAGATTCAGATGGTGATGACAGGAGGAAGGGCCGAAGAAATCTAGTTAACTAATGCTACCACGAACACGCACACTTACCTACAGAGGTCGAATCAAACCGCAACCACCCCTGACAGGAGTCCATCTCTCATTTGCCGCAAATGACGTGCTTCTCAACTTGCACGTCCTCGCCGAAGACAGCAGCAACAGCTCTTCAATTGCTCCCTTTTATGGAGGGGATGATGTCGTCTCTACGGAATCAAATTAATCTGGAGCAAGTTTTCTTCCTTCACATTATTTTTCTGCAGTTAGTTTCCTAACTTATTTCAGTTTAGTGATGGGGAATGCTTGCTCATATATAGCTTGCGAACTTGTTTCAGTTTCTTCATGTTGCAGTTGAATTTAAGCCTGTAAAACTCTCTTTGCTCTCAAACGAGACGTCATGTATGCTTGCTTCAATGTTTCGTATTATGTTTCTCGAATAAAAATGCTCATGTTATCTTTGCTACGCTACATAGTGTGGTATTATAAACGAATGCAATGCATGGACACATTTAGTTTTTTCCTTGTCAGAAAAGAGAAGGGCTTGGATCTGATTTAATCTTATTCTAGCACTGGAGTAATCCAGCCCATCCATGTGCTATGGGCCTATGGTCTTGTTTACCTGACACCCGCATCCGATAAGCTAAGCCCTCTCTTGCTTGAAACAAAAAATGTCACAGGAACGGCATATAGCAAACCCTGTTGCTTACTGTTTGAATTGAAATGATTACCCACGAATGACAAATTTCTATTCGATCGCGTGGTGGAAGAGGCGACAATATCGTATTGTGGGAGTGACTAGTTGACAACTACGTAGTCTTACCGTGCTAACTAATCTACCATTGAATGGTTGGCAATTTGGTCATGTTTCTACAAATGTAGCATGCGCACAAGTGGAGATGTTATCAGGCGATAGGTAAACAGCGGCTACCATGTGACACCATCTGAATTTTCTATCGCCCATTCGGTCCACGGTCCTTTTCTGTAGCTTCGTATCAACTATGATCCCTTCTGAAAAAAAAGGAATGTCTATTCAAAAACCAACCGAAAATAAATGAAAAAATGCCCGAGAATGCTTAACGGGTCTATGAAATCTTACCGGGCTTACTTTTTGGCCTTTATATTTATTTTTTGTAGGATATCTGTTGTTGCGGCTGGGCCTTTCATTTTCTTTGCCATTGGGCCTTCTCGCATTAGGCTTTTGACATTCTCAATCGCAACAAAGAATAAAAAAGGAGCTTGGACTGCGATGGTAACAGGCAGCGACAGATCATGCTCATGCAACCTCCTGAGCAAAACTGAATTGATCATAAAGAAAAATAAATAAATAAAGAAGAAATGCAATGAAGAAAACAGAGCGCGATAGGAAAGGATCAAGATGAAAACGGAAAGAAAACAGGGCCAAGAACCCAGGTAAGCCGAATCCAATGCGTGGCCTAGTGACAAGGTTAACAATTCAAAAGACAAGGGAAACTTGGAGATGGATTCCGGTTGAATTTCCGTCCTTGCTGAGCCCTATTTTCAGCTATTCTTCTCCATCTTTGCTGGGTCCCACTTTCCTTTCTTCTCCTAGATACAATCTTCGTGATTGTTATATTGTCAGGCTACCTGAATGCTATAGTTTTATAGCCACTGTTTCTTCTGAGCCTATGACCTACTATGAGGCTGCTACTCACCCTGAGTGGCAGCTCGCGATGTCTGAGGAGATTGCTGCTTTGGAGCGTACTGACATTTGAGATCTTATGCCCCTACCTGCGCATGTCACTCACATTACATGCAAATAGGTATACAAAATCAAGACCCGTTCAAATGATTCCCTTGAGCGCTACAAGGCTCGTCTTGTGATGCATGGTTTTCAGCAGGAGCATGCCCGTGATTATGATGAGACCTTTGCTCTTGTCGCTTATATGACCATCGTCATATAATCTTAACCAAAAAAAGAAGCTACATGTTGGAGACCCCTCTGTCGGCGGTGCACTTGTACCCGCGGTGGCCACCCCTGAAAAATGTGAACTGAGGGAGGATAGAAATAAGGGGCAATGCAAAGACAAGTGCACAACGGCTAGAGCTTTTCATCCCATTTCAAAAAAAAGCAGGCATGAAAGCTAGGTAACAAATAAGGCTCCGAAAGGCACTACCCTATGAACCAAAACAAAAGAAAAGGAGGGTTAAGGGAGTAGCCGCCAGGAGCGACCCAAGGCAAGGATCATACCTTGTGGCCAACCAGTGGACACCCCCGCCTAGAGGTGTCCTTGCCCTTTGGCCGCTCAAGTGAAGCTCGAAGTGACTCCAGTGCAGCATCCTGTCTACGCATGGCTCAGAAGTCCTACAGAAAGGCGTTGGTCGCCCGAAGCGTGTGCCAAAGCAACCCCTACACCTCTTCAGCAGTCACGATTGCTGTGGAGCGGGTGGCTACTGCTTCGAGGTGCTCACAACCCACCTTATGCATGGTGGCAGACTGCTTCGAGGTTCTCACGACTACTCTATGTCCAAATCCATGCTCCGCCCCTACGTGGTGGTGAAGGCCGCCTGCCAAGTGACCCTTGCGTAGTGATCCCCATAGGCTCAGGCACCCTGCGACACAACTAGACTGGCACAATTCAGCCATTGCAAAGTCACGTCGGCATCCACGGCCTCGTGACGACACACCAGGGAAGAACGCCCATGTCCGTCGTGGCCTCCTCCAGAGACAACATGGTTGCGGCCTCGTGACGACGCACCAGGGGAACAACGCCCATTCCGTCACAGCCTCCTCCAGAGGCAACATGGTTGCGGCCTCGTAACGACGCACCAGGGGAACAGCCCCCATGTTCGTCACCGCCTCCTCCAGAGACAACATGGCAGCAACGTCGTGACGACACACCACGGGAACAATGCCTATGTCCGTCACAGCCTCCTCCGGAGACAACATGGCCGCAGCCGCATGGCGACACACCAAGGGTAACAACGCCCATATCCGTCACGGCCTCCTCCAGAGACAACATGCCCCCCGGGCAACCTGGTCCACGAGGGTATGTCCCTTACACTTGGCTCGAACGTCCTTGGCCAGCTGAGACTTTGAGACCTCAAGCAGACACTGGAAAAAGCAGACAGTTAGGTACCTAAAAAAAGAAAAAAATGAATAGGAAAAGACCGAAGAACTCACCGACGGCGTCGCGCCCAGGAGGCGGAGGCGCCGCCCTCGTGCAAGCGGCCTCCGGAGCATACGCATGCGAGGATGATTCCTCGGGGTCAAGCCCGACAATCCCGAAGGCACTTAGAGCATCTCCAACAAATCTTCTATAATACTCATATCCCCTATATTTTAGAAGAAGAGGTAAAAAACAAGCTCCAACAGCTCTTCTAAATGATACCCCAAAAAATAGAGGATGCTATCCCTGATTTTTCGTCCTCCAAATATGGAGGACGCACACCATCCCCAAAAGCCTTCGACGGTTTTGTCCCGCGCTAGATTGGAGATGCCCACCGCGCCTTCCGCCGCTGCCCGAGGCTATCCGCACCCCGTCGCCTCGGCTTCTCCGTCCGGCTCCCTCGCACGAGTCGCGCCTGCCCTCGCGCCCGCTCCGTCTGCCTCCCGAGCGCCCGCGCCGTCCGCTGCCCGAGCGCCCGCGCCGTCCGCCGCCCGAGCGCCCGCGCCTTCCGCCGCCCGAGGCTATCCGCACCCCGCCGCCTCGGCTTCTCCGTCCGGCTCCCGCGTGCCTGCCCTCGCGCCCGCTCCGTCCGCCTCCCTCGCGCCCGCGCCGTCCGCCGCCCGAGCGCCCGCACCTTCCGCCGCCCGAGGCTATCCGCACCCCGCCGCCTCGGCTTCTCCGTCCGACTCCCTCGCGCCTGCCCTCGCGCCCGCTCCGTCCGCCTCCCTCGCGCCCGCGCCGTCCGCCACCCGAGCGCCGGCTCCCCTGTTCACACCGCCGCCTCCCGAGCATACGCCGCGATGCCACGACAGCCTCCACCGCCGCCGCCACCCCGAGCATCCTCTGCGGCGTCCCAGTCCCCATTGCCGCCGGTACCCCGAGCCGCCACTCCTGTTGGCCGCGTCGGCCCTGCAAGAGTGGGTCTTCCACCGCCACGGGCTGTCCAAGCTCCTGCCTCCGGATGCGCACAGCCGCTGCCACACTCACAGCCGACGATCCGCGAAGACGCCCACACTCCAGCTCCTGGGCACTCTGGCGGCGAAGAATCGACTACGGAGTTAGCTGCAAGTCAGGAGGAGTTCCTCCATCAGTACACTGAAGGTAAATTTCTTGATGAAAGATGTGGGAAGGATATTTAGTGGGTAAAGTTACATTTCTTTCTTCTGCAGAAGTGCAGATGCATTTTGTGGCAAGCAAATGCCTTAGATTGAAGTAACCTTCTTTGATATAAGTATATTTTCCTAATCCCTTAGGGCTAAGAGCTTAGCTTTATGCAAGCCCTGGCATCCTCAATGCAGTGCAGTATATAGTTATGTAGCTTACTTTGTAATTATCCTACCAGAGCATCATGAGCTGAGACCAACTTATAATTCTTGTCTTGTTAAATGAACTAGTAAGATTAGCTATTGCTGATATCAAAAGTAATCTCTTCCTATGTTTCTCTTTCAGAATTTATTGGTTATGACTTATGAGGTTATATAGTGCGCAAAAATGTAATTCAGAAACTCGATATTTCAGATTTCAAATAATACTAATTGAAACAGTACTTAATCCTTCTTTGGACAAGCCCATAGAGTAGAAGTTATTTGTGTATTTTGTTGATTATCTGTTCTGTTTGACAACGTCGCCCAAGTGATTTGTTCTTCCAATGTAATTAACCTGCAAGGCTAAGCTTGGTATGCCACGAAGGCAATCATTGTTTTGATCTCCGGTTGGCTCAGCTAATCTAAGGTTTATGGTGCTATATTGTAATCATTTTGGTCCACCTTACAGCCTGAAGATTTAGTCTCTATATCACACATGTCCTCCTGTGTCTAGCTGATGAGGAACTTAAGCAACCAAACTCGAGGAAATTGCGGGCAATATTATAGGATCTCATAGTTCCACACAGAGCCCCTGAGTGCCTCCCATAGTCCCATGCTCTCTCTTGTCTCTCTTTCTCTGTTGAAATGGAGAGCTCTGCTTCCCTCCTTTCAATACAATGCAGTATTACAGTACTTTCAATCAACGGTTATAATGTGCATCTTATACAATTCAGTATTCTCTTATGTATTTGTATAGCATGGTTATTAAGAGCCCGTGTAGGTAACATCCTTTTACATTGTGTATTTCTTCTATGGACTCTTTCTAAGAATAAATCTCAAACATTATAATTGGGAACTGGGTTGTAACATCTAATAGATGGTTACATTCGTCACAAAAAAAGAGGAATTTCTAGTTTTTTTCTCTTCTGACAATCAATGATACAATTTCTAGGATTGACTTATGCTTCTCCATTCAGGCCAGGCATGACCCTAAACAACTGAACAGGGGTATTTTTCTTTGAACAAAAGATCAGTATAAATAATAATTTTGTTCAATGTACAGGTAGTATGGATGGAACGGGATATTTCACAGACTTGATAACCGGAGGTTGCAATTCTCAAGATTGGACTGAGTTTGCCAGCACCACCGAAGAGGAAGAGTTTCCAATTGTCGATGATAGTACATCGCAAAGGCCAAACCAAAAAAGGACCAAGAATTTCAGTTCAGAGGAGGACAGTCTTTTGGTGTCAGCGTGGTTAAATGTTAGTTTGGATGCAATTCAAGGGACAGATCAAGCTCGTACTGCATATTGGGATCGAATTTATGAATATTTCCATACAAATAGGCTTTTTGATTCAGATCGCTCTCATAAGTCCCTCAACAAACGTTGGACTGTCATTCAAGAATCTGTCAATAGGTTTTGTGGTTGTCTAAGTCGGATAGAGAATAGAAATCAAAGTGGTATGACCATTGAAGACAAGGTTAGACCTAGTTACAAAACATCTATGTTGTCATCTTTTCGAGCTTATTTGTACTAATGCTCTATATTTGTTTTCTTTTCGTAGATAGTGCAGGCTGGCGAGTTGTATAAGAGTGAAGATAAGCAAAAGAAGGATTTCACGCTTATACAATGTTGGAATCTTTTGAAGAATCAACCAAAGTGGATTGAAAGACGTATTCAGATGCGAGCTCCAAAAATATCCAATAAAAAGCAGAAAACCACGGCCTTTTCAAGCCCTGCAGCATCCACGCCTGCATCTACTCCTCTGCCACATGAAGATGAGAGCGGGGATGCAAATCCGGATTATGCCAGAACTTCACTTGAAAGACCTTTAGGAAGAAAGAAAGAGAAAGAAAAGCTTCGTCAAAAAGGTGAACGTTTTTTTATGATTCCTTAGATCATCTATGGGCTAAAAAGAGAGAGGATGATGCAGAGAAGGAACTGAAGAAAGAAGAGAGGTTCAAACAAGCATTCGCGTTGGAAGAAGAGAGAATTGAGCTTGAGAAAAAGAAGTTCGAGTTTAAGAAGATGATGGAAGAAGAGAGAATTATGAGGATTGATACTAGTGGCATGGATAGTCCTCAAAGAAAGTACTACAAGGGGCTTCAAGAGCGTATTCAACGTGATAGTGCTAGTTAAATCTTTGGGGATAGTACTAGTTAGTTGTCATAGTACTAGTTAGTTGTCATGAATTCTTTAGTGAAGTCTAGCAGCTTTTATTTCAATGGTTCTAGTATTTCATCCTTACACCATGATCTTGGCGTATCTCTTTTGTCAAATTTTCAATGCATCTCTTGTCCAGAAAGGGGAGATGTCTAATGTACCCCTCTCAATTGCCAAACTGACTGCTGATATTTTACAGCAGCATGACTTTGTTTGATACAAAATACTGCTGCTACCTACCTGTTTACTGTCCAATAGTCGGTCATAAGTGAAATGAGCATTTTGCTCAATTTTACTATCTTGTAATGGCAGATTTTATCTTGGCTGGATGAATGAACTATGTGAAAGAAAGATATTTTCATCATGACAGATATACTGATGGAGCAAAGTGTATATATTGTTGTCTTACAGATCTATGGTCCCTTCTGCTCTTGTTTTATACGAAATTTAGGCAGCCTTGGAGCAGGTACGATAATTGTTGTCTTACAGTGAATTGTTGCCATTCATGAATCAAGATCTCAGGGAGAACAAAGAAGTGTGAAAAGGAGAAAAGAGAGCCATCACAATGGCTGCCATTCATGAATCAAGATCCAAGGGAGACGCACACGTACAGCACAGGGAGACGCCGCCGTCGTTTTTTTCGGGAGGAAGGGACGGAGGAGGAGAAGATTGGTTGGTAGTTTTTGTGGACCCAGATTTTAATTTAGGGAACCGTATTTAGGGGATTTGTTGGAGGTTACATATTTTTAGTCTTCTATTTTTTAGATTGTGTCTTCTAAAAAATGATTTAGGGGATGAAATTCAATAGTTTATTTATCAAAGATCAACCCAAGTCTCAATGTGATGGTTCTTCTCACATTCAAAGCATCATCAACACTAACCCCCGCTCCAAGCCGCTGTGGGCTTCTGGCCTTTTTTGTAAGACAAATGCATTGTAGTGACTGTTTTGCTTTTTCTAAATAAAAAAATCAAAAAAATAATTAAAAAAAGATAAATTAAAAATGCTATTGACAAATTGTTAATAGCTTTAGCCGCCTCGGTGTCCACCGCCCCATTGTCAACAGCCTGTGCCTTAGCTAGTGCCTTAGCCGTGCCGGTGTGGCGCGCCACGACCTCCTCGTTCGTCAGGTCGGCGAACGGGCCCTCGCCGAGCACGTACGAGAACCCCTTGGAGTTCACCTCCTCTATGTACCTCATGTTGCTCACGTATATCTCGAACCGCCGCTGCTTCTCCTCCTCGGAGGAGTAGGACCGCTTGTGCACCGCCATCCACCGGATGAACCTCTCCATCATCGCGCTCTCATCGTTGACGGCGGCGCTTGCTGCTGAGTCATCGAGGGGGTTGCAGCCGACCAACAGCAAGCAGCTGCTCGTGACGACGATAAGAAGCAGGCTGCAGCATGCCATTGCTAGCGGAGAACATCTGAAATAAGAGGAAGCAATCATCATGTGAATTAATTAATCAACTTACCGAGCAGATTAGAGATGATCGGTAAGTGATGGCAATTCTTGATGTTAGCTAGCTGCTGCTTGTGTTCATATATATAGCCATCAGCTAGCTAGCGTGGCTACTTAATTGTACACAACAGACGCACGCCAAATAAATTTGGTAAAGTCATACTGTAGTACTCCTCTAGTAAAAAAAATAGTCTTTTTTTTAGTTTTCAAAATCAACACGACGTTACTATGACCAATAAATTCTGCCCCATCTATTTTCGAGAAAAGGGGTCAGGTACAAGGGGCAAGCAGTCCAGTAGTTCAGGTTGCTCCAATCTGATGGGTTTAGGGGCCTTATCATGGTTTTGAGGATTGAGCTTCATATACAGCACTAATTGGCCTCATCAGCCCTTTTTACATAATGAGCTGTCCGTCACATGAAACGAAATAAGTTCAGCACACAACCTAAAATTATCACATCCATGGATCTACTTATCAAAAACCATATCACAAAAGATCTATTCCACAAAAATCACAATAAACCAAGTTCAGAAAATAAAGAGTTAAATCGGTACAATACATGAATACCAAAATCCACAAGATGAATCCCAAATCCACCTTTCCCCTAAAGATGGACTCCGTATGTCCAGACCACACGCCAAACCATCTTTGATTGATCAGTAATACTAATACCACAACAGGGGCCACATTATCCCGTGCTACATAATTAGCTATCCGTAGCATTAAACTAAGCTAAGGGCAGTAAGACCAGATTAAGATCATAGCTTCCATCCATTTAAATAGTAGAAGAAATTACACACCATCAAAACCACCACCAAACTACAGTATGAATCCACAAAATGAATCAATAACTACATGAATTCCACTAATAAGGGAATCCCAAAATCCATAATTCCCCTATACACGGGCATGGGCTCCCTGTATCCAAAATTACACAAGTAAAGAAGGAATTTAGCACTGAAACACCTAATTATGTAATGGACACGGGCACGGATTAGGCGTGCCAAATCTCATAGGACGCAACTCCAATCCACACAAATTCCAATCGTGACATGCAAGTTCAAAAGAAGAGCACAAAGCTACACGACTCCCACCACGGGAATCTCAAATTCAACTTTCCTCTAGCGCCGGCCTAGATTTGTAATACCTAGGGTTCGGGTCCGTAGGGACCCAAATATCGATTCCAAACAAATTCCAAACGAATAAGAAAAAACTATCAAATTCCAAACGAATCCCATTGATTCGTAGTACCCAGGGTTCGGGTTCGAAGCACCAAATCTCATCGAAGAACCCAATTTCAATTGGAAACCACGCGAATTCCCGCTTCGGGGATCCCAAATCCGCGAATCAGCTAACGCCAGCCTCACAAATTCCAGACGAACAAACAACGAAGAAAAATGAGGAACCGTATAATTCTCAGCGCGGAACGCCCAAAAACCGACCAAATCATCACCAGCGCGGAGACGGCGCAGATCACAGGAACGCCAAAGGCGAGAAGAAAATGGCCTGTCACATCATACCTAGGGTTAGGGTTGCCGAGGTACGGTTGGGGGAGGACTGGAGGAGGACGAGGTCGGGCCCGCATAGCCGGCGATCCGTGGGGGCGGCGTGGCTCGCCGCGCGGCGCAATCGGGATCAGGAAGCCGCGTGGAAGGAGCGCACTCCCACCGCCACCGACGAAGTGTTTTTTGTTTTCCGAGAAGGGCGATGGTGTGGTTTATGACATGTGGGCCCTAGCTAGTAGGACGGGACGTGATGCGACGATGTCACTGCCTCTTCGCGAAGGCCCAGTAAACAGCCAGCCCCGGTGTCCTCCAGATGGATGCTAGAGCAGTTCCCACCAAGAATTTCCATAAATTCACAAACATTTAGCAGGACGAGCCACCTCGCCAACCCCACTAAAATCTCATCTCTACATGGAACTCACCCAAAGGGAGGATGAGGAGCCCCTCTGCTAGCTCACCTCAGACAGGGCACAGAGCAGGAGGATCAGTTGGAGAGCGAGTTGGACCCAGGCAGCTGCACGGAGCCGGAGATCTCCCGGATGGGCTGCAGTGCGATCTCAGCGCCGGCCTTCACCGGCGGGGGTGGAGGACCGCGCGGGCAGCCGGAGGCGGCGCAAGAAGATGGTGGTGGGGGAGCCCTGGATCCGGCACCGACCTCCCCTTTACCCGGCTCCCCCTGGGCCCGGTGCCGCCCTCCTCCTCCCGGCCCCCTGGATCCAGCGCCGACCTCCCCTTCACCCGGCTCCCCCGGGACACGGCGTCCCCGGCCACCCATGGGCTCGACGTCCCTGGCATCCCTTGGGACACGGCGCCCCCGGCTCCCCTGGATTTGGTGCCCCTGGGCTCACCCGGGGCTCGTCATCCTCGGCCTCCCCCAGCGGATGGAGGCCAGCGGGAAACTAGAGAGCTGAGGAGGAGATCTAGAGGTTGGAGAACAGTGTTAACCATAGGGGAGCCGGTCGGTAGAAGCACATATACATGGTCCAAAGCCGGTCCACCATGGACCAGGTCCGCCCAGTTCCTTGGGAATTTGTAATCACTTGGTTCCAAGCAGCGTACACGGTGTCTACGAACCAGTACTTGGCCGACCTTGCACACTAAACTGGGGTGACTCCCAGGTAGTGACGCTTTTTGAGATGTGTGCTGCCACCAAATCCAGCTCGAGCCACTTAAGGAACGGGGTCCGTGAATACGTGCCTTCGAGATGAGCCTGGTCCCCTGGACCCGCCATGGCAACCCAATGTTGGTGAGTCCAAGTTCGCCCCTAACGGCCAGCGGACGGCGGACTACCACTCTGAGCCCGCGCCAACGCCAAGATGGGCACAACTGGCGAGAGAACCCGAGGATCCTCGTCCTCGGACCAGCTGCGTTAGGCTCATCGAGTGCTATTAATCATTGCGGTTGTGTCGGTCCAGGCATGACCGTCCCTTTGTTCCTCTCATCGACGTGCTTTTAGCTTTGCTCGTCCAACAACACCCTACAAAACATCAAATTTTCTCTACTAGTTCTGCATAGCTAGCCTCTTGAATAGCTTCATCAATGATTGTTTCGGGAATTGCTTGAAGAAGTTCACCCCTAAGTGACAAATGCACCATCTGTTCTTCATATCCAGCCAAGGGAAAGGCTCATCAGAGTCTTCCTGAAGTTCTCTTATGGCATTCACAATCCCTACATAGCGATCATGGATTACGCACACTCTAGGATGAGCGCCGATAACTCCAATCCTCACATGTCTAAGGTGTAACACCCCAGCCAATCAATGACCTGGAATGCTACCAAACTAATAACATAATAAGGAAACTAATAATCATCTTACAAAATTTCGACAGAACTTCCTTTGTTTATTGAGTAAATCAAATGTTTCAACAAGCATAATCAACTGATATGAATACCAACAAGCAATAAGTTCATTTATAAGCAAAACTGGGTTATGATCACCATCGCACTCATAACCATACTACTTAGATAAAGAACGGAATCAAAGCAAATAAGTTCTATTCTTTATTACACATTGAACCTGATAGACAATAATCAAATACCACTTAAATTATTCAGCAAATAATGTTTAGTGTTCTTTCTGCCTTCCATGGTGAATAGACCGTGCATGTGCATCAAACCTAATCACTCTTTATTCCCATGCATGCCGATCTCATGTAGGTACCTAAAAACAAACAACAACCACAACAACAAACAACAACAAGAGTGAGTTCAAAGACTCAGCAAATATAAATAATGGCAGCAAGGATAAAAGTGAACATCACTTCACAAATTCATCCATCAATCATATGAATAAACATGCTATGCAATATGATCAAAAATCTCTTTATCTCTTCTCTTGCGCATTTTACCGGTAATGCGGAGTGTGCATCCGTCAATGCACACCCATGCCTGTACCCTTTGGTACAGGGACCAATTGCCCATACTCCTCAAGTATGGGGACCTTTAGCCCGTCACGTCATCAACATGACGGGGACCTCGACGCTTGGTCATCTCGTGACCAAGACTTCAATAAATCAGCATGATGCACAAATGTGAATGTCTTAACAAATAAACGTGCATTCACAACATCTATGCATCAGAAATTCTCATGAACTCTTTCACTTGCAGTCGAGCATAAACAATATCAACATATCACTAACATCATCAAGTCCACAAATTCTCATAACATGGATCAAACATCTACACACCAACAAACAGCCACAATCCATGCTACAAAATTTAAACCATCATTATACTTGCCTTAACCCCGAGAAAACGGAGAATGATCAGAAGGCGCGGCCCCTGGAATCCGTCCTCCTCCTGAATAATAATTATAATGATTGCTAAGACAACAGTGACAAGTCTTTAGACTAAATAAAAACTCCCCCAAACTAACCCAACATGCTAGTTTGATTCAAAGCCCCAAATCCTTTCGGCCATCCTGTCCCCCACTACGGACAGTCAACTTCAAAAATTCATATCTATTGGTACAGAAGTCCGAATAGGACGTTCTCAGATTCTCTGGAAAGATAATTAAATTATCTAACTAAACCTAATTGGTGAGTCTCCCTGATTCGGCCAACTTCTACCCGCCCCATCTAACTTTCTTAGAACATCAATTCTGTAACGGGTTCTCTGGACAGCGCACTAAAACTGTCATAACTTTCACCCCGAGAGTCGGAATCCGGATTTCTTGACCTTTCTGGAAAGCTAAGGAAAATATCTAAAACTTTCATAATATGGAGATCCTTTGATTCTCCTGATTCCTAGTCGCCCAAACTCATCTACCGAAACCTGACAGGAATTTCCCCGATCTACAGGACAGACCGATTAGAAAAATCATAACTTTCTCTACAGAGGTCCGAATGACGCGTTCTAGCACTTCGTGGAAAGCTAAGGATGTCCTCTACAAATCTCTAGGAGAAGACCAAACCTGAATCCCCACGGATCTACATCAAAAAGACCGTCTAACAGAGACTGTCCTGAACAGATCCGAAAACCGACATTGCTAAACAACTAATTATACAGCTAGCGGAGAGAATTAGGAGTAATTACCCGCAACCAAACGCTGAAGAACACGAAGAACCCCACACGATCTCTGCCTCCCTTCCTTTTCCCGTCCTAACCTCCACCTTCCGGATCCACGAATCTTTCCGGCGGACGGTTTGCTGTCCTCCTCTCGAACCGCAGCGATCGGGATCCTTCACCAATTGCAGGGGGCATCCATGGAGGCGAGGGGATGCTGCTGGCCAGAGGGGGCGCAAGGGGGGAGAGGGAGGTGCGGCCAGGGAGGTGGAGAGGCGGCTTGGGAGAGGGGCGGCTAGGGTTTTGGGAGGTGGGGCGCCTCCCCCCCTTTTCCCTTGGCCGGCCCCCCTTTTGGGCCTCGGCCCAGGCCCAGGTTGCCGTAAATTTACGTAATTCCCCCCCTTTTTCCCTGATTTTAATACTATTTGATAAAATATCGCCCGGGATATTACATTCTACCCCCTTAAACGGAATTCGACCCCGAATTCTCACCGAACACTCACTGAGGATTAATTACAATTAAACTTAATCATAAGACACGCACCTGATGTGAATAACTCTGGATATTGTTCACGCATGCGAGATTCCAATTCCCATGTAGCCTCCTTCTCGGACTGCTGCGACCAGAGCACCTTGACGTATTTTAAGGTTTTATTCCTCAATACCTTCTCTGATCTTTCCAGAATTCGCATTGGCCTGGACTCGAAGGACAGATCTTGCTCAAGTATTAATGGTTCTAGTGAAACATGATGCTCCGGATCTCGTAGGTATTTCCTTAGCATAGACACGTGGAACACGTTATGCACTCCGCGCATAGATTCTGGAAGATCCAAACGGTATGCCAACTTCCCAACACGCTTCAAGATCGTGAAAGGCCCAACATACCTCGGGCTAAGCTTCCCTTTGGTACCGAACCTCACCACACCCTTGGTAGGAGATACTCTCAAGAGCACCTGATCTCCCACTTCAAATTCCAGATCCCTCCTTCTCACATCAGCATAACTCTTCTGCCTGCTCTGGGCGGCCAACAAATTCTACCTCACCAAGGCCACTCTTTCAACTGTTTGTTGGACCCAATCCGGACCCAAAACTGCCTTCTCGCCCACCGCTTCCCAGCAAAGGGGCGACCTGCATTTACGGCCATATAATACTTCGAATGGTGCAGCCTTGATACTTGAATGATAGCTGTTATTATAGGCAAATTCCGCTAAAGGCAGCTGATCTTCCCAACTACCCCTCCAAGACAACACACAGGATCTTAACATATCCTCCAGGGTCTGGATGGTGCGCTCTGACTGTCCATCTGTCTGTGGGTGAAATGCCATACTCAAGCGGAGCTGGGTGCCCAACGCACTCTGCAAACTCTCCCAGAACTTGGAGACAAACTTGGCGTCTCTGTCAGAAATTATGGTCTTTGGCACACCATGAAGTCTCACAATCTCTCGCACGTAAATAGGAGCCAAATCACTCGCTGAGCTGGTCGTGCGGATGGGAATGAAATGAGCCGACTTGCTAAGTCGATCCACTATCACCCAAATTGCATCCTTTCCTCGCGATGACCGAGGCAACGCAACCACAAAATCCATAGAAATATCATCCCAAGGCCATTGAGGGACCTCTAATGGCTGCAATAACCCTGCTGGTCTCTTATGTTCCGCTTTCACTTGCTGACAAACGCCACAAGAAGCCACATAATTCGCTATATCCACCTTCATCCGTTTCCACCAGAAATTCTGTTTCAAATCACGGTACATCTTTGTCTCCCCTGGATGAATAGTATATGGGGTGCGATGTGCTTCTCTCAAAATATCACACTTAACCTCCGCTTTCTGTGGCACACAGAGGCGTCCCTTAAAACGCAACGCACCAGACTCATCCAAACTAAAATCCCCTTCTTTGCCCATCTCTATACGCTTCCTGACCCTCTGCAGTAACTGATCATGCTGTTGTGCTTCCCGCACACGCTCTGGAATGGCTGACTCTAAGATCAACTGTGTCTCCACCCGTGCCGTGCCCGCATAACAGTAAGATATCCCCATACGGTCAAAATCAGCAATAAGACAATCCAGTGTAGCAGGCGTCGCCTTGCGACTAAGTGCATCAGCCACCACATTGGCCTTACCTGGGTGATACTGAATGGTGAGATCGTAATCCTTAATCAGCTCCAGCCACCTGCGCTGCCTCAAATTCAGATCCTTCTGGGTAAAGATATACTTCAGACTCTTGTGGTCGGTGAACACATCACAAGACTCACCATACAGGTAGTGCCTCCAAAGTTTCAACGCAAACACAACAGCGGCCAACTCCAAATCATGGGTTGGGTAATTCTGCTCATGCTTCTTCAGTTGCCTCGTTGCATAAGCCAAAACCTTACCATCTTGCATGAGAACACAACCCAGTCCAACTCGTGAAGCATCGGAGAAGACCGTGAAACGCTTCCCTGGCTCCGGGACAGTGAGAACAGGAGCGGTCACAAGCCTTTCTTTCAAAATCTGGAAACTGTGTTCACAATCATCATCCCACTGAAACCTCACATCCTTCTGAGTGAGCCTTGATAATGGCTTGGCAATTATGGAGAAATCTTGCACAAATCGCCGATAGTAACCCGCCAACCCGAGGAAACTCCTCACCTCCTTGACATTGGTCGGTCTTTCCCATTCTACTACTGTAGAAATCTTACTTGGATCAACTGATATTCCCTTATCACTGATGATATGACCCAAGAACCCCACCTGTGACACCCAGAACTCGCATTTCTTTAACTTAGCAAAGAACTTATGCTCCCTTAATGTTTCCAATACAAGCCTTAAATGCCGTTCATGTTCTGCTTCAGTCTTTGAGTAAATCAAGATATCATCAATGAAGACAACTACAAAGTCATCCAGATACTCGTGCAACATCCTGTTCATTGTCTCCATGAAAGCAGCAGGGGCATTCGTTAGTCCAAAAGACATAACTTTAAATTCAAAGTGCCCATACCTCGTGGAGAATGCCGTTTTCTCAATATCCTCCTCTCGGACAGGGATCTGGTTGTATCCCGACTGGAGATCAATCTTGGAGAATACCTTAGCTCCTCTCAACTGATCAAATAAATCTTCAATGCGGGGTAAAGGGTACTTATTCTTGATGGTCAACTGGTTGAGAGCACGATAATCAATGCACATACGCCAACTCCCATCTTTCTTCTTAGTAAATAGCACCGGTGCCCCCCACGGAGACACGCTCGGTCGAATAAGGTCCTTCGCTCTCAAATCATCCAACTGCTTCTTTAGTTCTTCCTGAAAAGGTCGAGCCAAACGGTACGGGGTCATAGAAACTGGTCGTGCCCCTGGCACTAAATCAATCCTAAACTCCACTGGACGCGGAGGTGGCATCCCTGGCAACTCTGCTGGAAATACATCCAAGAATTCTCGGACCACCGGAATACTTTCTACAATCAAAGAGGAATTTGGCTTTTCCACTAGGGATAAAAGAAATCCACTCTTTACTGCTCTACTGCCAGGATACAGACTAGCCAGCACACTAGGTGAAAAAGAGGGAGCACTGCCCTGGAAAACTATCTCCTGACCCGACGGCGCTTGCAGAGTTACTGTCTTCCAAAAACATGATATGACAGCACGGTAACTATGCAACCAATCCATTCCCAAAATAACATCAAATGGCTCCATCCTCATAACCATCAGATTAGCAACAAAAACCTCCCCATCTATAGTAAGCACACATCCCGGACAGACTGTGGAACTGGAAAGAATTCCCCCAGGCGAATTAACTAGAACAGACTGAGCTATTTGCTGCATACTCAAATTTGCCCGGCTAGCAAACTCTAAGGATGTAAAGGAAAAAGTAGCCCCGGAGTCAAATAAAACAAATGCCTCCACTGAATCCACCAGAAGCGTACCTGTCACCACATCGGGACGACCCACCGACTCAGCAGTCGGCATGGCATAGGAGACTGAGGCTGGGGCAGCTGGTGCCCCAACACCTGGGTGTGGCGGTGCCGCCACTGCAGGAGGTGCTGAAGGCGCCACAGCTGGAAAAAATGCCGCAGGGGAAGGCGGCCAAAAGTACCCTGGCGGCATCCCTCCAGGAGAAGGGTAGTGAGGCTGAGGCGGCACCCAAGGCTGAGGAGGAGCGGCTGCTAGCATCTGCACCGACCCTCGAGAAGAAGCCGCTGGCGCTGACGATGATGCTTGAACTGGTTCCCATTTAATGATGCTGGCGGGATTCCGCTTACAAACCAATGCCTTGTGGCCCTCCTGACCACAATGGCGACAAGCTCCAACCCAAGAACACTCTGAAGCACGATGACCATCCCCACACTTGAAGCATTTCATTCCCTGTCCTGGGGCCGGACGCATCATAGGAGCATTTGATGAAGATCGAAAGGTAGAAGATGCCTGGGGCTTGGTGAACTTGGACTTGAATGAATTTTGTGTGCCCTTGAACTTCTTTGGAACTGGCTTCAGCGATGATCCACTACCGCCATAACTCTTCTTCTGACTGCTCTCCGTACCCTCAGAAGTCACATTACCACCTGTACCCTCCCCAAGCTGCATCTCTAGCTCCATGCTCCTAGCTTGCTCCACCAAAGAGCCAAAGTCACGAAGCTCCAAAGCTCCCAACACTTGGCGAAACTCCTGCCTGAGCCCTCTGCGAAACCTCTTGGCTTTCTCCACATCATTAGTAGCCACAAATGGTACAAAGCGGATTAAATTATTAAAACCCGCTTCATATTCTGACACGGTCATCTTACCCTGCTTATAGCTGTTCAATGATACCTCCATCCTTTCCACAAATGATGCAGGGTAAAACCTCCTCCTGAACTGCTCCACAAATTGTTCCCAAGTCGCTGGTCCTTGGGCAGCGGTTCTGGCTGACAGGACTCCTTCCCACCAGATATCCGCTTGCCCCTTCAACTGAAAAGCCACATACTGAACCCTCTGCTCCGAAGTCAAACCCAACACTCCCAAATGCCTCTCAATGTGCCGCAGCCAGTTAGCAGCATCCACTGGCGTGCCCAACCCGTCAAAGGTGTCCAACCTCAAAGCATTCCACTGGTGCAGTCCCATGACACCCATCGCCGGTACTGGCGCAGGTACTGCCACGGGTTCGGCAATAGGTGCAGCTGGTGGAGTTTGGTTCCCCTGAATCGCTGAAGCAACCTCTTCCTCTGACCCCACAGAACTAGCCTCCCCAGCTACAGAGTTCTGAACTTCAGGCTGGGGCACAGCCTGGCCTCGTCCGGCACCTTGCCGACCACGACCACGACCACGGCCTCTACCCCTTGCCATCACTATAATACAAACAAACACAGAGTCACACATTAAGTACAAAATCATCAATGATAATCGACGGCAATTTAGATGCAATGCAAATCCCACTCCCACCTACTGTGCTTAGTGTGTCAAATTTAATATTTTATTAACCACGGACCTACAGCCCGCTCTGATACCAACTGTAACACCCCAGCCAATCAATGACCTGGAATGCTACCAAACTAATAACATAATAAGGAAACTAATAATCATCTTACAAAATTTCGACAGAACTTCCTTTGTTTATTGAGTAAATCAAATGTTTCAACAAGCATAATCAACTGATATGAATACCAACAAGCAATAAGTTCATTTATAAGCAAAACTGGGTTATGATCACCATCGCACTCATAACCATACTACTTAGATAAAGAACGGAATCAAAGCAAATAAGTTCTATTCTTTATTACACATTGAACCTGATAGACAATAATCAAATACCACTTAAATTATTCAGCAAATAATGTTTAGTGTTCTTTCTGCCTTCCATGGTGAATAGACCGTGCATGTGCATCAAACCTAATCACTCTTTATTCCCATGCATGCCGATCTCATGTAGGTACCTAAAAACAAACAACAACCACAACAACAAACAACAACAAGAGTGAGTTCAAAGACTCAGCAAATATAAATAATGGCAGCAAGGATAAAAGTGAACATCACTTCACAAATTCATCCATCAATCATATGAATAAACATGCTATGCAATATGATCAAAAATCTCTTTATCTCTTCTCTTGCGCATTTTACCGGTAATGCGGAGTGTGCATCCGTCAATGCACACCCATGCCTGTACCCTTTGGTACAGGGACCAATTGCCCATACTCCTCAAGTATGGGGACCTTTAGCCCGTCACGTCATCAACATGACGGGGACCTCGACGCTTGGTCATCTCGTGACCAAGACTTCAATAAATCAGCATGATGCACAAATGTGAATGTCTTAACAAATAAACGTGCATTCACAACATCTATGCATCAGAAATTCTCATGAACTCTTTCACTTGCAGTCGAGCATAAACAATATCAACATATCACTAACATCATCAAGTCCACAAATTCTCATAACATGGATCAAACATCTACACACCAACAAACAGCCACAATCCATGCTACAAAATTTAAACCATCATTATACTTGCCTTAACCCCGAGAAAACGGAGAATGATCAGAAGGCGCGGCCCCTGGAATCCGTCCTCCTCCTGAATAATAATTATAATGATTGCTAAGACAACAGTGACAAGTCTTTAGACTAAATAAAAACTCCCCCAAACTAACCCAACATGCTAGTTTGATTCAAAGCCCCAAATCCTTTCGGCCATCCTGTCCCCCACTACGGACAGTCAACTTCAAAAATTCATATCTATTGGTACAGAAGTCCGAATAGGACGTTCTCAGATTCTCTGGAAAGATAATTAAATTATCTAACTAAACCTAATTGGTGAGTCTCCCTGATTCGGCCAACTTCTACCCGCCCCATCTAACTTTCTTAGAACATCAATTCTGTAACGGGTTCTCTGGACAGCGCACTAAAACTGTCATAACTTTCACCCCGAGAGTCGGAATCCGGATTTCTTGACCTTTCTGGAAAGCTAAGGAAAATATCTAAAACTTTCATAATATGGAGATCCTCTGATTCTCCTGATTCCTAGTCGCCCAAACTCATCTACCGAAACCTGACAGGAATTTCCCCGATCTACAGGACAGACCGATTAGAAAAATCATAACTTTCTCTACAGAGGTCCGAATGACGCGTTCTAGCACTTCGTGGAAAGATAAGGATGTCCTCTACAAATCTCTAGGAGAAGACCAAACCTGAATCCCCACGGATCTACGTCAAAAAGACCGTCTAACAGAGACTGTCCTGAACAGATCCGAAAACCGACATTGCTAAACAACTAATTATACAGCTAGCGGAGAGAATTAGGAGTAATTACCCGCAACCAAACGCTGAAGAACACGAAGAACCCCACACGATCTCTGCCTCCCTTCCTTTTCCCGTCCTAACCTCCACCTTCCGGATCCACGAATCTTTCCGGCGGACGGTTTGCTGTCCTCCTCTCGAACCGCAGCGATCGGGATCCTTCACCAATTGCAGGGGGCATCCATGGAGGCGAGGGGATGCTGCTGGCCAGAGGGGGCGCAAGGGGGGAGAGGGAGGTGCGGCCAGGGAGGTGGAGAGGCGGCTTGGGAGAGGGGCGGCTAGGGTTTTGGGAGGTGGGGCGCCTCCCCCCCTTTTCCCTTGGCCGGCCCCCCTTTTGGGCCTCGGCCCAGGCCCAGGTTGCCGTAAATTTACGTAATTCCCCCCTTTTTCCCTGATTTTAATACTATTTGATAAAATATCGCCCGGGATATTACATAAGGAACCACAATCAGCTTTCATAATTCTCATTTTCCACGAATGCGATGGCCAACGGCAATATTTGATTATTGCCGTCAATGCTAATGGCTATCAGGATCTAGCCCTTGTATTTACCAGTCAAAAAGGTCCCGTCAACTGAGATCACGGGCGGCATGTGCCTGAATGCCTCGATGCACGGACCAAATGCTAAGAAGGCCTTCTACAACACCGCATAACCTAGCGGCTTGTAGAAGGCTTGTCTTTCATAGTGATATGTGTGCCTGGGTTCCTGTCCTGCAACACCTGAAGCATATGACGAAGATTATCATACACCGTCTTGAAAGACCCAAACCGTTTTTCCAACGTCTTCTGCTTCGCATGCCACGCCTTCGCGTAGCTAATCTTATACTTGAATTTTTTCTCGATAGCTACCACGATGTGTGTGGCCTCTATGTTTTTCTTCTCCACTATCTCTCCATACATCAGATTAGCTATAAAAGCGGATGTTAGGTTACGATGCCTCGTCAAAACACTACCTAGAATGCAAGAGTGCGGCTTTACCTTCGACACAATCCAATGAGTCTCATACTTGGGTCTACGTGCGTGCACCCTCCAAGGACAACCGGTCTGCTCGCACTTCACGGTGTACTGCTATAGCTAGATTTCACCACCCAAAAAGTTCACTGTATAGACAAGGCCCACAGCTTGATGGCATCCTGCAGCTATGCCTTGTCAGCAAACATTGAATGCAACCGAACCTCTATCTCATGATACTCCCATGGTGATTTGTGCTCGTCACGTGCGACAACATCCTTAGCATCAAACTGGTTCCATTCCTGCGGGACGAGAGCTTCGTTCTCATCCGAACTGTCCTTGTCATCCTCCTATATAGCTTCCTCTTCAGCCCAAACCGTCTGGTCATCGTACTCCATCTAATGCACTATATACTCTATATGCTTCCCTTCATCGGCTTGTTTTGTACCCTCACCATGGCATGACCATTCTCCCTCTTCTCCATGTACCGCATCAGCCTCATCACGAGCATCTTCTTTCTCTTCTCCAACATGCGGGCCACCTGAGCTGCTCGCACCTCCCGGATGATGGCTGTCCGCATGACCTTGCACAGTTTCTACTGGGCATGGTTGCACAAGCATCACACACTCGTATCCATGGCGCCGGCACCCTTGCACAAACCCCTTCTATGCAACAGTGCGCATTAATGTTCTCAACTCCCATCAGATGTCCATGGGACACCGGCTCCAAAGCCTTTGTATGATGACACTACACACCTCGGGGTCCAACGAAAAACTTTGGGTAAGCCAATGTATCACATCTGTGATTCGAGCATTCTCACCGTCCGAATGTACCAGAGTGGCTTGCGCAAAATCACTCAAATCCACACCATTCAGACCTTCACAAACGGTTCCAACACCATAATGCACTCTCAATGTAGTAGGTATCGGTATTACTGATGTTTGCCTGCATATATTTTCAATTTTGTAACTAGTCAAATCGCATCGCACACTACAAAAGTACTGATGTACTGTAATTCACATTTCACCGATCATTCGCTTGTCGTAACCAACTACATTAACCTTGTAGCATTAACTTCCTATTGGCAGACCGTGCACTGACGCCGCTCTTTCTCACTGCAAATAATTTCTAATGGTTTCGATAATTTATATGGTATATCGATTTAAATGCCTATATACCAATTACAATGGTACACGTGTTTTTCCAACGTACTAACGACATTACATTCATTCGTAATTATTCATAAATATTACGTATTATTGTTTTATACAAAGAAAATTATGAAATTCTTACAAAAATATTGATTGAATTTTTTATAACTACAAATTTTATGAACGATTATTTTCTATGTAACGTTGACTGAATTTTGTACTTATGTCAATTTGCTAATAATGCTAATTTTCTACAACTATGTTCACTAAATTTTACACAACTACAGACTACTGTGTCTGCTAAACTATATTAACTAAATTTTCTATATCAAAGCTGAACTATTTTTATCTATATCTATAATTTTCTACTCATACTAACACTAAATAAACTATCTACTTCATATACAAAATTTAAAATACAACCAAAAAATTACCTCACAAGAGTCGCTTCTTCCTCTCCTCTCTATCCTCCTTCCTCTCCTCTCCTACCCTCCTCCTCCCTCTCTCCTCTCCTTTTTCCTTTCCTTCTCCTCTCCTTCTCCTCTCCTCCATTTCCTTTTCTCCCTCTCTTCTCCTTCGTCCTTCTATTCACCACGCGACTGAGCGACCTCTGCCGCTCGGCCACGCTGTTCTTTTATCTTCAGTTCCAGTTGTCCAACCGTTTGGTGACTAGAAGCGTAGTCGCTTAACCGATGGGCGACTGCAACCAGTCGTCCGATCGTTCGGCGACTGCAATAATTCCCCCAACGGCCAGCGGATTGCTTGCTTATCGTGCAGACGTTGGGCGATAGGCTCCAGTCGCCCGATGATTAGGCGACTGGAGCCTATTTTTGTAAAGAATTTTCACATAGATATATTTCTGTTATTTCGAATAAAAGACAGAATATTCAAAAAAAATCGACTACAATGTTTGGGAAGTTTCAGATGGTGTCGGAAAGAATTTATTTGAGAAGAATTCATGTCTACTGACCGGATGACCCAACAAGGGACGGAGAATTCGTGTCTACTGACCGGATGACCCAACAAGGGATGGCACCTTTGAATTCTTTGCAAGGGAGCCGTCCCCCAATGGCCGCTTCGCCGCATGTTCACACACTGAAAATAACTTGCTCGTTTGTCTGTATAATTGACATAGACCCTCTTATTAATTAATTATACAAGTTGCATTTCTAGGCCCTGTTTAATTGGGTGTTTTACTGAGAGAATAGAATGGAATTCCATTAACGCAAGGTCACCAAGTCAAAGTTGTATGGGGCCTAATCCAAGACCCAACGCACACATTCGTAAGACATTAAATCACCATGTCTTTGTAAGGGAGAGATTTTTTGAGCCATTCCAAAAGAAAAGCCTGTGAACATCGTTTCCAAAATCAAGTAGTTGGTTTGAGGTACGTACTACTAGTATAATACTAATTAAGTCTATCGCACAAACGTCGGGGAAGGGGCGGTCAATGTGGCACAAAAAGAAAAGCCTTATACTGATTTCGAAGAAATGTATCCAGTCGCAGCAGTGATTGCTGGGTTTAAGCTTCTGACTTCTAGTTTATTTTTTTACTATTTATAAATTTTTTTTTAATTTTTGGTTTTTTGTTGAGCTTTTTTATCGGTTCTTTTTTCCCGTATTTGTTTGTATTATATGTAATGGGCTAATATATATTTTTTATATTTTTAAAATTTTAAAATTTAATTATGCTAAATAAGCCTCTGTCAGCTACAGTATTGTTTCAACCAGCTGCAGTGTTTTCAGCCATAAGCCATGAGCTTTTAAGCCCAAATGATCACCATAATGTTTGGGAAGTTTCAGATTGCACCGGAAAGAATGCCGTTTTAGTACCGACAAATCATATTTATGTGAGAAGAATCCGTGTTTACTGACTTGATGACCCAGAAATGGACAGCAACATTGAATCATATTTATGTGAGAAGAATTCGTGTTTACTGACCTGATGACCCAATGACACCTTCGCCGCATGTTTGCACTCTTGACAATGACTTCATGTTTGTCTCGCATTGCATGATTTTTCTCCACGATTGACATAGACCCTCTTATTAATTAATTGTACAAGTTACAATTCTAGGCCCTGTTTAATTGGGTGTTTGCTAATGATTAATAATATTTTTCACCGGAAACAAAAGCCATCGCACCATCAGGGTTGCCAAAATGCCAATGC
This sequence comes from Dendrocalamus latiflorus, assembly GCA_017311315.1. Taxonomy (NCBI): domain Eukaryota; kingdom Viridiplantae; phylum Streptophyta; class Magnoliopsida; order Poales; family Poaceae; genus Dendrocalamus; species Dendrocalamus latiflorus. The sequence goes on along the minus strand of CM029642.1, from coordinate 5,096,592 downwards.
ACAATAGGATCCCAAATATCCTGTGTGTAAAATTCCCCTCCCTCGTGTGTCAATCCCAGAACCACCATGTGTAACGAAGGAGTAAAAAACAATCGTAAGAAACGGGAGCGATAGATACCTTGATGTTGTGCATAAGCGACCTTACTTGGCAAACAGATGAAGCAGCTCCGACCCCCGATGGACGCCGCTCGCCGCCGCTCGGTCTCAAGAGAGGCAGAAGCCGCTCGCTGCAGACCGCCGAGGAGACACCAGGCTTCTCCGGCTGGGAGCATGCTGGATGCACTGCTGGTAGTATTTGGAGGCACGCAGTGTTAGTTATAC